>LR753323.1:415021-512883 GCA_902729485.2 Mus minutoides
AAAAAAAAAAAAAAAAAAAAAAAAAAAAAAAAAAAAAAAGAATCCACAGCATGAAAATACAAGCCACAGAGCAAAATATTTAGATAGACTTTATCTGATTTAGAAAAAGCTCATATGCAAAATACATAGGAAATTCAATATCAAGGAAATAACATAATTAGTACATGGGTAGAGGATCGGAATAGGCATTTCTTTTAGGGGTTGGGGAAGAGTGAGGTTGAGATAGGGTTTTGCTGTTCTGGAACTTACTGTGTAGAGTAGTCTATCCACAAAACTCACAGAGATCAACCTACCTCCGCCTCCTCTGGGTATTCTGATCAGAGGGGTATGCCAAAAGAAGACAAATGACTGGTCAGCAAGTATACCAACAAAATGCTCAGTATTGCTAACCATTAGAGAGTTGAAGAACATAATGAGGTCTCACTTCACAGCTGTATGGATGGTTATTATTAAAGATGAAAAAAGTGTTGATGACGTGGATGAAAGGAAACCTTGGTAATCTGTTGGAAGAAACAAAAATCAATAAAACAATGATTTCATCAGTACTTTAACAAAAGAGACCCATCATCCCCACTAAGATCTGTATATCCAAAAGTCTTGACATCAGCACGGTAAAGAGACAACTGCGCTTCTACATTCACTAAAGGACTAGCTACAGTCACTTACGCATCAAAACAACGTGGCATCTACTCATGCTACCCAGTCTTAAAACTAAAAGTAAAGCAGAACTTCCTGTCATAAGGAACAGTACAACTAACCTTGGAGGAATCAATGCTAAATGAAATAAGCCCAGTAGAGAAAATCCATAAGCATATGACCTCAATTATAGGTGAGATCTGTAGAAGTCGAACTTACAGTGGTGTACTATACTGTTTGTATCAAAGAAGTCAAGTAACTTGAGTGCTTTGAATTGATGAATATTCAGAATGTGTGGGAAAGTAGAACACATACCATATTATTGCAATTACCTAAAATAAAGTGAGTACAACAACTCCATTTTAGTTCAGCTTTCCTGAGTGCTGCAGCCACCCAGGGACAGGGATGGCTAACCTGTTCTTATGACCCTAGGAAAACTCCACCTCTTAAAGGTTTCACAAACATGCCAAATACCACCAACGACTGTAGACCACCACATGTTAAAATCCATGAATATATAAGGATTATTTCTTATTCAAACTGTCACACATATTACTTTATATTCTTTCCTTTTTAAAATTAAATCGAGGTTAAGGATCTAATTCAGTGGTAGAGTACTTAAAAAGGATGCACAAAGCCCTGGGTTTGGTTCTCCACAGTACTCAAGGTCATCCTTTGCTACACAATGGGTTTGAAGCAAACTTTGATTATATGATATGATGTCTTATGGGAAAATAATGCCCCAAAATGGCTCTAGTAAAGTGGCTCATCAAGTAAAGAATCTTGTCACCAAGTGGGGCAACCTTTGTGTGATCCTCAGAACCTGCATGATAAGGAGAACTGATTTCCAAAAGTTGTATTATGATCTCTGTACACATGCTATGATTCATGAACCAGCAATGCATATGTACACAAATAAATATAAATATATGTAGAAATTTTAAAAATAACATTTTATTTTATTTTATTTTATAATAAATATGAGTAGTTGTGGCCACCCAAAGTATAAAGTGGATTGTTGAATGACTAGGGCACTGCCTTTTTACAAGTAAGACTGACTTTTAAGGAACGTGGAAACCAGACACACTCTCTGCTTTTCTAAACTAGTGAGAATTTTTTTTCCTCTGGCTTCTCTACAGCTCTCAGGCTCTGCTTTGTTCAGGCCCATGTAAGGTTAATTAATCAGTGCCATTAGAAGAGTAAACTGCTTAAGGAGGATCCTTACATGAGACAAAACTTTGTTGGGAAAGAATCAGTAACTAGGAAAGACCAGACATAGGATTAACAGTGATGCCTGAGTTCTTCTATCTAACATGTAAACCTACCTTAAGCATTCTATGTCGACCCCATTTCCCTTTTCCTAGAAATCACTCATTGAAGGCTGGACTGGTTTGATTTTTAGTATACCTATAGGAAAATCCAGTTAAAAGAATTGCTTTCCTTTCTGAGTTATATGTAAGAAAATAATAGAAAAATAAGCAATCATTCACACACACACACACACACACACACACACAATTACAAGTTTTTCCCAATTACCTCCCTCATTCTCTAATTAAATTCTAATTAAAAAGTGTTGTTGTTGTTGTTGTTGTTGTTGTTTTTATCTAAAAGAAGATGAGCTCTAAAAGACTAGCAAACATGTGCAGAGTCAAACATCTGGGGGCCAGATTGGAACTCTTTTTTTTTTTTTTTCTTTCTTTCTTTTCTTTATTGGATTCTGTTGTAGCAAACTCCAGACTGGCCTATTTCAAGTGAATTGAGCAGAAGATCCACAAGGAAGAGTGGAGGCAAGAGAGAAACTGGAGTTCCAGCAAGATTGAAAGTGTAGTCGTCTCCTGTAATTTACTTTTAATTGTATCTTCTTGTTCTTTTATGTCCTTGCTCCTCATTTGAGTTTCAAGCACGCTATTATAGTTTGGTGATAATTAATACTTGCAACCAGAAATGACACTTTTCTTTCCCAGATGGTTGCATAGAAGATTTTTACCTTATAACCATTTCCCTCCGGTGTATACATCAAGATACGATGGCTTTGACCAGGGTTCTCAACTTTGGTATTTATGACTTTTGGGGTCAGATTGCTCCCTTTGAAGTACATTTTCTGTAGCCCATATTTTAGGATGTTTCTTAGTACCCTTCATCTCCACTCATGAAATGCCTCCTTCCAAAATATGACGACCCCCTTCCAAAAAAAAAAAAAAAAAAAAAAAAACCCAAACCCTCTCCAGGCATTACTAAATTTTCCATGCAAATTCCACCTCCCCTTTAAGGGCTACTGATTTGTAACAACATATATTTTAGTACCCTGTGGTTGCAATGACTATAATTAATTTAAATATAAAATTTCATCGAGCCTGGAGCTGGATAGTTTTAGTTGTAACTGGTTTCATATCATTTTAAGTGTTCTTAACATTCTTCTAGTCATGTCAATACTTAGTTTTTATAATATAAAGTTGTTGTCATATAAATCGAATGTTACTACCCAACTTGATGCCCATGCACAAATGGGCTAACCTCCATCACCACTTCTCTTTTCCGTCCAGTGCACCAACCTGAGTCCTAATCACAGTTGCAGCATCTATATTTCCACCCTTATTCTTTGAAAATAACCCCATCTTCTATTTTCCGTTCTGTTTCATTCTCAACTTTTTGTTTTGTTCTTTAGCCAATCTCTTTTTTTCCCAGGGTTTCATCAAGAATCCCTGCTGTCTTTGGTTTAAGCAGCCTATTATATGGAACAGTATCAAAGGCTTCCTGAAAATTGAGATTATCCATGTTTCATGCATTACCATTCTCCAACAAGTCTGTAAGCTGCTCCAAAGTATACAAAAGAACCAGTGAAGTTAGATAGATAGCATCTTTTTGCATAAACCCCCTTGCTCTTATATTTCTTTAAGCCAAAGAACCATCTGAAAGTGAGAGATACTTGTTGAATGTGTTTTTAATGCATTCCAAATATTTACATGTTTATCATCATGCCCACCCTCATCTGAAAAGCTGACAAAAGCATTCTTCTGGAAATCATGTAGATTTGTAGCCATAGCTTGTGTATTCTCCCTATACTGTTGGCTATGGCTAGTTCAGAGTTAACTATCATTTATTGAGCTATTGCATGAACATGGTATCTATTTGATCTTATGAGAACTGCATGAGGTATGTGGGATTCGTTGCTTCCCCTTTACAGATAATATAAAATTGGTCTCAAAGACTGGGGTCATAAAATAAGTGGCATACTCAATATTAAATTTGGATATTCTGACTTCTATTTTGTTCTCTCTCCTGTTCAATAACAGGAAGAACAAAGAGTTCTGAGCCTGAGGCATGAGTGCCTCATTACCTAACACCATCCCCCCTGCTCGAAAGATGGTCTTGGACTACTAACTTCAGTTTACACCTTGATTAGTTATTTTTCACTTGCTGTGATAAAACACCATGATCAAGATAAGGTATAGAAGATACAGTTTATTTGGATTGTATACTGCAGAGGGATAAAGGTTGTTCCTGGCAGGGTAGTGTGATAGTAGGCATGATGGCTGGAGGAGAAAATTGATAGCTTGCATCTCAAACCACAAGCTAAAAGCAAAGAAAGAAAACAGCAAGGAGGACAAAACCTTAAGCAGGCCCCAGTGACATCCTTCGTTCAGCAAGGCCTCCTCCTAAACCTCCCGAACAACACCACTGTCTGGGTAATATGTACTTAAGTCCCTGAGACTGTGGAGACATTCTCTTTCAAACTACTACACCACCCTGAGCAATGTAGCATCCTGAGTCCTTCCCAAGATATGATGAGTCAGAACTACACATTCCAACAAGAACATTCCTACATATAGTACTTGCTGTTAGCTTTGTATGCATAAGGACCGTTCTACTGGTCACTGTGCTATGGCCTCTTCCTTTTGCCCCTGTTTGATCCTCCTCCACTGGGGTACAGCCTGATCAGCTACATCTTTGACATTTGAGTTGAGGATTTTGAGGCTTTGTTTGACCTACACTTTAAAGAGTCTGATCTTTGCCATGACTTAGAAGAGAAAGGGAAGTGTATATTCTTATACTAGGTATTCGTTTTCTGTCTCTGCATCTACACTATCCTGATACCAACATAAGTAAACAACTGGATAGAAAATGTGATGAGACAAATCTGACAGATGCTTGAACAGTACTAAAGAAAATTTAGAAATCTAAAGTAACTATATATTTTGATAAGGCCATTTAATTCTCTGTGAGGGGCGAGGGAGATGGCTCAGCAGGTAAAAATGCCTGCCATGTAAGCCTTAAAAACACAAGTTCTGGCCAGGTGTGGTGGCGCACGCCTTTGATCCCAACACTCGGGAGGCAGAGACAGGCGGATTTCTGAGTTTGAGGCCAGCCTGGTCTACAGAGTGAGTTCCAGGACAGCCAGAGCTACACAGAGAAACCCTGTCTTGAAAAACCAAACCAAAACCAAACCAAACAAACAAAAAAAAACACGCAAGTTCTAACCATAAAACCCATGTAAATAGCTAGACGCAGTACTTGCATCTATAATCTCAGCACTTCTATGAAAAATCAAAAGTAGAGATAAGAAAATTGGCCTGAAACTTATGGGACAGCTAGCCTGGAGTATGTAACAAAGCAGCAGGAGCAACAATAAACAAGGGAAACAAGACTCAATACCCAAACTTACCCTCTGGCCTCAACACTTGTACTGTAGTGTGTGCCCCGGCATGCATGCTTTTGTGCTGTCCTCCCCCACCATAAATAAATAAATTAAAACTTTTGAGAAGATTACAGCAGAAATTATTATTTGAACATCAAACTGAATCAGAAATCTGACTTATTGTCATTTTCCCATCCTATTTAATATGGTTAAGATTGCAATGCACTAGTGGCCACATAAGTCTCTATCATTTTGTAAATGTACAGATATTAGCAGCAAAAGCTTCCTTGTGCAAGATATGATAGATGAGTTCCTGTCCACCAAGAGCACCAAAAAGAAGTGAGATCTACTTAAAGGCACTAAAGGAAGGCTAGACCTATATGTGTGACAAGTGCATCATTTCCAGAGTGGTCCCTCCACAAGTCTCACAGCAACTCAAACACTGGTGTGAAAGGTAAGGGCAAGCCACCCACAGCACTGAATGACTGTAATTAAAGCTCACATTTCCAGAGAATGCTGTCAGCATTCATTTTCCCACTTTGATTGAGACTCTGAATTAGTTTGTTAACCTTACTTATACCTTACTTTTAAGGTCTTCTATGTGATGCTTAATTCCCAATGGCACAGTGTTAAGAGGTGGGACTTTTCTTTTTTCCACTTATTGTGTGCTTCTGTGTGCACATTTGCATGTGTGTGGCCACAAATATATGTGGATAATGTGGAGGCCCAAGGTTATGTTGGGGATCATCCTTGATTTCTCTTCCATCTTGTTCATTGAGACAAAGTTGGTTACTTAAACCCAGAGCTTACCAATATGGCTAGTATCACTAGGCAGAATATGCTGGGACTTCACTGTTTCACCCCTTTCTTCCAAAGCTGGAATTTTAGGCCAGCTATGTTCTAATATAACTGGCATTGACATATCACACGGATTGGTTTTGTCAGTTTAATACAAAATAGAGTCATGTTGGAAGAGAGAATCTCAAGAAATTCCCTCCATTAGATTAGACTTTAAGCATATCCATGGGCCATTTGCTTATATAATCATTGATGTGGGCAGTTCCAACCACTGTAGGTGGTGCCACCACTGAACAAAAGCTTCTGGGTTCTATTTTAAAAAACAAGCTGCACAACCCCAGAATCATTGTTTCTCTCCAGTCTTTACTTCAGTACTTGCCTTGACTAGGTGTCAAGCAGACTTCTATTGTCATCATTTACCTGGACATGTATTCCATTATTGCAGTGGGAAATGGGCTAACCCAGTAACACTGGAGATATGTGAGATTTGAAACATGCACTTCCCATTTGCCCATCCTCTTAACCTATCATTCAGGATTGTGCCATCTATAAAGGAAAGCTAGGACCAGGAGAACAAAGATGAGTCAGAGAGCTGCTTCCTTCTGGAAATTCATGATCTTGTCTAATTCTGCTCCACATTCTTCCTTCATCATCTGGCTACCACATGGCTTCCTTTCTCTTCTTAAGCCACATCTCACTGATCATGAACATCCATGCAATGATCATTTCCTTATTTAAGATCATTTCCTTATTTTTTTCTGGTTTGGTTCATGAACAGCAACATTCTGGTTCCTGAGTTTTATCAAAGTTCTTTAAAACTCAGCCTCAAAAGAAAGGAGATACTTTCTTTGCACTTATTTAAGTACAGATGACTATATGAGTAAACAATACACTTTACTTTGTTGAACTCAGTTACAATTCTCCAAGTCTGATACAGTCTTGGATGTGTTTCAAGCTACCTTACCTTTATATATATTGTTTGGTCCCCTTTATTTTCCTTTGAGGATATCTTTCTTTTTCCCTTCTCTATTTAAGAAATATACTAGTAGAGCCAGCTGTGGTGGCAGATGTCTTTAATCCACCCCCCACACACATACACACACACACACACACTTAGGAAGCAGAAGCAGGTGAATCTCTGTGAGTTCAAGGTAAGTCTTATCTTCATAGACAGTTTCATATAATCCAGGGCTACATAGTAAGGCCTTGTCTCAAACAACGAAAATGAACACATGTGCGTGCATGCATGCACGGGCGCGCGCGCACACACACACAAACACACACACACACACACACACACACACACACACACACACACGACATATAACAATGCTAGAACAACTATAGTATTTGCCTAAAGATGTGTGTATCAGAAGATGCTGATAGTCTTAAAGGATGAAGAGGTAAGGCTGTTGAAGGGACATGGGGGTCAATGCTATGAATGAGACTTACCCCATCCATCTCTTTCAAAAATATTCCTTTCTCATCAGATGCAGAGACCCACATTCAAACATTAGGTTGATAGAGAGCTATGGTTGGAAATCTCTATTGGGTCTCTCCTCCTGGAGGTCTAGAAATCATGAGGAAGAGGGAAAGGATTGTAGATGCCAGTGGCATCAAGGATACCACAAGAAAACCCACAGATTCAACTAAGCAGGGCAATCATGGAGCCTGTGTGATTATGCCTAGGTCCTCTGCATATGCATATGTTATGGTTGTTTTAGCTTGGTGTTTCTGTGGGACTCTTAACAGTGGGTGTATCTCTGATTCTTTTTCCTGATCTTGGGACCCCTTTCCTCCTACTGAGTTGCCTCATTCACCTTCGATATGAGGGTATGTGCCTAGGCTTATTGCATTTTGCTATGCTATATTTGGTGGATATCCCTGAGAGGCCTGCTCTTTTCTGAAGGGAAACAGAGGAGGAGTGGATCTGGAAAAAAGTAGAGGTAGTAGAGACTTACAGGAGTAGAGGAAAGGGAAACTGTAGTCAAAATGTATTGTATGAGAGAATAACAACAACAACAACAACAACAACAACAACAACAACAATAATAGAATGTTCCATCCTAAATACTTACCCCATAAATCTATGGTGCTCTCAGTCTTGGTCAAGAAAACTTCTTTTGCCACTGGACACTAGTAGTAAAGGCAGAGATAACTAAATAGTCAAGATGCTGACAATAGGTTACTGTTGTGTACTCATGCCTAAATGGGGCATTTATATCACCCCCTCCAAGGCTCAGGGAATGTCATTGAAGAGGGGGACAGAAAGAACAAAAGAATGAGAAGGAATGTTGTCAAATACTGTTTTCTAGATATGACATGGCTCTTGTACCCATGGACTCATACAACCTTGGATTCATGCGCAAGATTGGGCTGGCTGATCAACATTTCAATTCAGGTGACAGCAGATGCTGGCATGGATGTGGAGAAAGAGGAACACTCCTTCATTGTTGGTGGGATTGCAAGCTTGTACAACCACTCTGGAAATTAGTCTGGCGGTTCCTCAGAAAATTGGACATAGTACTACCGGAGGATCCAGCAATACCTCTCCTGGGCATATATCTAGAAGATGTTCCAACTGGTAATAAGGACACATGCTCCACTATGTTCACTATGTTCAGCCTTATTTATAATAGCCCAATGCTGGAAAGAACCCAGATGTCCCTCAGCAGAGGAATGGATACAGAAAATGTGGTACATTTACACAATGGAGTACTATTCAGATATTAAAAACAATGAATTTATGAAATTCTTGGCCAAATGGATGGATCTGGAGGGTATCATCCTGAGTGAGGTAACCCAATCACAAAAGAACTCATATAACATGTACTCACTGATAAGTGGATATTAGACCAGAAACTTAGATTACCCAAGATACAATTTGCAAAACACATGAAACTCAAGAAGAATGAAGACCAAAGTGTGGACACTTCGCCCCTTAGAATTAGGAACAAAGCACACACGGAAGGAGTTAGAGAGATCAAGTGTGGAGCTGAGACAAAAGGATAGACCAACCAGTGACTGCTGCAGCTAGGGATCCATCCCATAATCAGCCACCAAAACCAGACACTATTGCATACACCAGCAAGATTTTGCTGAAAGGGCCTTGATATAGCTGTCTCATGTGAGGCTATGCTAGTGCCTGGCAAACACAGAAGTGGATGCTCACAGTCAGCTATTAGATGGAACACATGGTTCCCACTGGAGGAGCTAGAGAAAGTACCCAAGGAGCTGAAGGGATCTCTAACCCTATAGGGGGAAGAACAACATGAACTAACCAGTACCCCCAGAGCTCGTGTCTCTAGCTGAGTATGTAGCAGAAGATGGCCTAGTTGGCCATCATTGAGAAGAGAGGCCCCTTGGTCTTGCAAACTTTATATGCTCCAGTACAGGGGAATACCAGGGCCAAGATGTGGTAGTTGGTGGGTAGGGGAGCAGGGAGGGGGATGGGGGAAGGCATAGGGGACTTTTGGGATAGCATTTGAAATGTAAATCAAGAAAATATCTAATAAAAATTGGGAAAAAAAGAACAAAAACATCTTTCGGTTGCCTTCAAAAGTTATAACAATAAATGTTAACCATCTGTAGAAAAACTCTAAAAAAAAAATTGCTTGATGTAGTGGGTTGAGTAGGTTTGGTCCCCATAGATTCTTGTGTTTGAATGCTTGGCCCACAGGGAATAACACTATTAGGAAGTGTTTCTTTGATGGAATACTTGTGGCTTTGTTGTAGGAAGTATGTCACTGTTGGGGTGGTCTTTGGAGTCTTATGTTCAAGATCTTTCCAGTGCAAAAGAGACAGTCTTCTTGGCTGCCTTCAGATCAAGACATAGACAGAAGTCTTAGATCCTTCTTCAGCATCCTATTGGCCTGCATGCTGCCATGCTTCCTGCCATGTTGATAATGGACTGAACTTGTGAAACTGTAAGCCAGACCCAGTTAAATGTTGTCCTCTATAAGAGTTGTGTGGTGTCTTTTCACAGCAATGAAACCCAAACTAAAACCCTTGAGTAAGAAAAAGTCATGTGTGATGGTTTGTATATGCTTGGCCCAGAGAGTAGCGCTATTAGATGGTGTAGCCCTGTTGGAGTAGGTGTGGCACTGTGCATATGTGCTTTAAGACCCTTATCCTAGGTGCCTGGAAGTCAGTATTCTGCTAGCAGCCTCAAGATGAAGATGAAGAACTCTCAGCAACTCCTACACCATACTTGCCTGCCTGTATGTTGCTGTCTTCATGCCTTGATGATAATGGACTGAACCTCTGAAACTGTAAACCAGCCCCAATTAAATGTTGTCCTTATAAAGGCTGTCTTGGTCATGGTAACTGTTCACAGCAGTAAAACCCTAAGACAGAAGTTGGTACCAAGGATTCGTTTATTGCTGTGATAGGCTTTTGTTTGGAAGAATGTGGATTTCGGGACTCTGGATTTGGAAAGCAGTAGAATACTTTAAATGGAGCTTAATAGGATGTCCTAGTAGAAATATGAAAGACTATGAAAGACTTTGTTACTGAGAGTGATTTGATTTGTGCAGACCTGGCCCAACAAGTTTAAGTGGAGAATTTCTGTATGTAGTCCAGAGAATTTTTTTGTGTGGTATTTTGGTGACAAATGTGGCTACTTTTTGCCCTTGTCTGAAAAGTCTGCCTGAAGCTAAGGTGAAGAGACTCAGATAAATTGAACTGACAAAGAAAGTCTCAAAAACACCCATTATAGTCTTTGTTCTCTAGGTAAGTCTCATGAAGAACATTTTAAACAAATATAGCAAGCTGAGAAAGGGAAAATATAAAATATATGGTTTGACTATTAAAGGAGCACCAGGAAGTGAAATGGAGCTGAATCCTGTGTTCCAGGATGTTAATTTGAATTCAGGGAGCGGTGACTTTTGGGCAAGATCCCACCCAGCTCAATTTAGGTCCAGGCCTAGTAGTAAAAGCCTTTAATCCCAGGAGGCAAAGCCAAGTGGATCTCTGAGTTCAAGGCCAGCCTGGAGAAAGTTCTAGGTGAAGAAAAATTTAAATCTAGGCTTGGTAGACCACACCTTTTATCTCACTGCTTAGGAGACAGGCCTGCAGATCTCTTGAGTTAAAAGTCAGTCTACAGAGCAAGTTTCAGGTCAGCCAAACTTGGCAGTGAAGGAGTTGGAAAACAGAAAGCTGGTGATAATGTAATAGAACAAGACGGCCAGGTTCCAGCCTCAGCAAGTAGCAGAACTCGACTGCTTTGACCATGTGACTCTGGCTTTAGAGTCTTGAATAGAAGGGATTACTGGGAATATTGATGCTGGTTAGCTGGAGGAAAGAAATTAGTGGTGATTAGGAAAAGACCAACATCAATGAAATGAAATCTTCTGGGAAGTGTTTTCTGAGCACAAAAAAGCTGTGTTCCAGAGATAGCCAAAGTTATACCTCCTGCAGTAGCTATACTTCGTAATGTGTAAGTGTCACCAAGGTGGTACTGGTTTTGAACGGATGAAGGCTTCAAGAAGAACAGCTGAGGCTTGGCACTGTGACAGGCTAGGGAAGGCCACTGGTGAAAGTGCAGCCTCAGTTGCAGTTGATGGCCCAGGACTGAAGGGGCCTAGAAGTCAGTATTGGTGAAGAAGCCAGGTTGCAGCAGAAGACTGTGCTGTACTGAAGATAGCAGTACCATAAGATGATCACCAAGAACAGGAGGGCAGTGTACTGTATCAACTTGAGCTTAGAATGCTACAACGACCAGAGCTGGAGAAGTGCCCTAAGCCCTTTGGAAGATCCTAGAAGATCATGTGTGTACATTGAAACAAGAAGCTGTAACACTGAAATTGCCTTGGAGACCCTAAGATATTCAATATGCCAGAGCCATTTGCTATCTGCTGTGAAAAGTTGCTATCAGAGAACCAGCTCAGGAGAAAGAAGTTTGTTGTAGTTAACAATGATGAAAATGGAGTTGGAGATCCAAAGACTGCTTTGACATCAAAACTGGAGATACACAGTTTGAGGATTGCCCAACTGGTTTCCTGTATTGATTTTGGGATTACATAAAGTGAGTGGATGAATCTCAGAAGAGACTATGAAACTTGGGCCTTTAACATTGTTTAGACTGCTATAGACTATGGGGGCTTTGGAAGTTGGACTAAATGTATTTTGCTTTATGCTAAGTTTAGGTATGACCCCCATAAACTCATATGTTTGAGCAAGCCTATGGGGACCAGGGAGTTGAATGTAATGGTTTGTATATGCTTGGTATGTGTGGTCTTGTTGGGGTAGGTGTGTCAGTGTGGGCATGGGCTTTAAGACCCTCATCCTAGCTGCTAGAAGTCAGTATTCTGCTCGCAACCTTCAGACAAAGATGTAGAACTCTCAGCTCCTTCTGTACCATGCCTGCCTGGATGCTGCCATGTTCCCACCCTGATGATATTAGACTGAACCTCTAAACCTGTAAGCCAGCCCCAGTTAAATATTGTCCTTATAAGAGTTGCCTTGGTCATGGTGACTGTTCACATCAGTACGCAGAGGAGGGACTTGAGAGGGTCTGCGGCATAAGACATCATGTCACTTAATGGTGTAGCTATTGGTATATTGTTCCCACTCAAGCAAACAACTCTCAACCCATGCTCATGAAGGAATCCTAATTAAATGTAGTGGGACACTAACACATAAAACTGGTAGAAGAAGGAGTTCCATTGGAGGCTGATAAAGGAATATAATGAAGGGGGAGATGGTCAAAGTACAGCATAAATATATATAAAAATATAAAAAAATAACTTTGACAAATGATCCAGCCACTTGTTGAGATATATTTCAGGTGGTAGGAGATGATATATAGATGAGCTCTTTGGTTACCTGCTTGATTTTTGTTTATATAATTTGAGATGAGCTTGGATATGGTATTGTCTGGGCTGCTAGTTTTGGTTATAATAACCATAGTGGCAAGACAAAACTGCTACACTTATGACAGATTTTTCTCATGCAGCTAGGACCTGTGACATGGTATAGTTTCCACACCAAGCAACATGTGCATGAAGCTCACACTAGAAAAGAGATCTCATTCTGACACTTTGGAGGCTGGGAAGGAAAATGAAAGACACAAGAACATTTGCAGCAACAAAGTTCTGCATTCCGTGGGTGAGCGTGAGACACACCTATTGTGGCAGTAGGGACAATACTACTAGACTACATCTGATTACCCTGTCCCAGCAATTATGGTATGACTTTTAAACTATTAGCCCAGTGATGACCCCCTGCCTTCTGTTCATGAATTACTTCCACTTTTCTGCTTTAAATACTTAGATTGCTTTCTGTAAATAATCTTGCAGGAGGCAGTATTTGGTGGTAAGATGGATAACTGGTATTATCTAACCTACTTGGTTCAATGACAGTGATGACCTCAATACTATACTTGTTTATATTATCCTACCATATAATCATAAACACTGACTACAACCTCATGACTAGCTTTGAAATTGGGGAATAGAGTAACCACATATACATTCCTTGCCATTTTATAAATCTCCTCATATATCAATAGAATTCCTCTCTCTCCTTTTTCTACTTCATACCACATTGTATAAATAATGGTTATTATTAACAGGTACTCCTTGGGATATGGGGCATAAAATTTAAATTGTGATTAATTTAAATGAATAACAAAAGTTACCCAGAATAAGGTAGGCATGGTGGTATATGCCTGTAATCTCTGCACTTTGAGGTTGAGGAATGAAGGCAGAAAGATCAGAAGTCCAAGGCTGTCCTTGCCTAGGCCAAGATCCACCTAGGTTGCATAAGACCCTGTCTCAAATAATAATAAACAAAATACCCAGATATGGGTCATGCAATTGATAGAACTGATTTCATCATGGGGAAAGTTTTTCTTTGCATATAAAATTTACTTATATTCCATAAGGATGTCAAATATGTCAACATGTCAAATATAAGTTTGACATGTTGTTGCTACTTCAGGGACATTCATGACTCAGGGACTTATGTTAATTAGCCAAAGGAGAGGACAGAATTGTTCAATTGGCTACCAATAACCTTTTCTACTCTTCTGTCTACGTTATGGGCGTTCTATCATGAGTTAGCTGCTCTCAAAAAGAAAAATAAATCCATCTGCAAAATATCCGAGAATGCTGTAAGACAGGAAAATCTGACATTTTGCAGGCTGCATACCAAGTTAGACAGGTAGATGTGGGTGTGTGTAGCTGTTGATTTCCATCATCCAACATCTAGTTATCAGCTTTGTAGGTATGACACATAGTGGCTCTTGTAGCCATGGCAACCATAGCCTCTGGATCTCTGGATGACAGCTATAGTTATACTACTTTTAAATCAGCAACCCCATTGTTTTTATTCCTTTATCTCTTTGAATTGCTCCTTACATCTAATTTTCTTAAGCTTTTTATGGAGAAAATCAAATGTATTTCTACTTTCTGTTTTGAAATTAGGATATATCCTGGAGTAGGCATATTCTCCATCCAAATGGACAGAAAAGATTCAGTCCTAGATGTATGTCTATGGAACAAGTCATAACACATTATTAAGCAATAAAATGATTATATGCACATATGGTTTTATACAGCATCTGGTATCTATGTGTATAGGATATCTCTTCAATGATGTATAAGAAGATCATAACAAAGAAATTTCACAAAAAAGAAAGTAGGTGACTAAAAGTTGATTGCAAAGGAGGCTTTTTATTTGGCCCGTTTATACTTTGGGAGTTTTTTACCAATAGAATATATTGCAGCAGCAGCAACAACAAAAAGCATGTAGAAAACATCTAAAACAAGTCCTGATGTAGAATGAGAAAGGGAAAAACCTGAAAGAAAAGCCCTAGGGAGCATCAACATTTAAAGGAAGAAGTGTGTACAAAGGAACCCAACAAAGAACCTTGGGTAACAGTAGCCAAGGGAGCATAGTGTATGGGGAGGAAAGCGCCTGAGCATATGCTAAGAGAGGGCTACAAAGACACAGAGAGCTCCAGTCTTGCTTAGTTTAGCACCGTGGCATCAGAGTTCTTGGGGGAAAGGAGCTTAATAGATTTCATAGTGTACCCTTCAAAAGAGCATAAGATTACCATCTTTAGGTTCATTGGGCTGACAGAGTAGACACTATCTACTTTAAGGGAAAGGTTATACTACTTGAAAAATGCTCTAAGTCAACTCATATAAACTTTTAATCCTCAACTTAATCTTGAGACTCCTACATATTGATGGCTTACCCTAATAAAATGTTATGATGAAAAGTACTTATATTGTTTTGAAACAAAATTTGGTCATCAGGCATCAACTAGTATTATTTCACAGGAATTAGTTACCCAGAAAGATTTGGACTTTTAATGGCAAAATATAAAAATAGTAAAGATGAAGATTATATCTACATATTTTAATGGTTGATCAATGCCAATGGTTTGGAAGGTGACAGGCATTACATATGGAAAAAATGAAGGCTTACAGATTAACATGCTCTCAAGGCTAAAGGAAGTATCATTAAGAAGATTAAAATGTCATGTGTTTTGCATTTATTCAATTTTAATATCTATCACTGAATTAATGAGAAGGGCTGTCGTATTCATTTGTTCTCTAGAAAAATTAAATAACACAGAATAATCCATTAGCTACATTTTCCCCTAGAACTTAAAAATCTGGTATGAACAACATTATCCTTGATATAAACTTGTATAGAGAATATATAATTATTTCTAAGTTTAATTTTAGTTTTGACAATTTCTTTTTTTTCTGGTTTTTAAATTTTATTTTATTTTATTTTTTGGAATTTTTATTAGATATTTTCTTCATTTACATTTCAAATGCTATCTCCAAACCCTCCTATTCCCTCCCCCTGCCCTGTTTCCCAACCCACCCACTCCCGCTTCCTGGCCCTGGCACACTTCTGTACTGGGGCATATGATCTTTGAAATACCAAGGGCCTCTCCTCCCAATGATGGCAGACTAGGCCATCTTCTGCTACATATGCAACTAGAGACATGAGCTCTGGGGGTACTGGTTAGTTCATATTATTGTTCCACCTATAAGGTTGCAGACCCCTTTAGCTCCTTGGGTACTTTCTCTAGCTCCTCCACTGGGGCCCTGTGTTCCATCCAATAGCTGACTGTGAGCATCCACTTCTGTATTTGCCAGGCACTGGCATAGCCTCACAAGACAGAGCTATGACTTCCACTGTTCTCTTCCCCCAGGCAACCCCTCCTTTGTCACTTCCACTCTGTCAAATTCATGCTATCTTCTTCATTGTTGTTACACACACACATACACAAACACATACACACATATGTACATGTGAAAATAAAAGATATGATAAAATTTAAATTAGTGTTTGAGTTGAAATAGATATAATTTGAATTATTTAAATCAGTAAATCTAAATTTTAAATTACTATTCAAGTTGGATATCTATGTATCTATAAGACTTATCATCCAGGACCAGGATTATGAGAGCATATAAAAGTCAGAGTATATATTTTTAGTTTGGGAGATGTCTGTCCTGAGTATCTATAAGTCCATCTTCAAAATAACCAGTCCTCATTTCATTATTTCATTGCCTGAAAAATGTTGTTTTAATGTTTATGTATAGTGGAAGTGACACAGTTTAAACAGAAAGTTAGGAAGGCTTGTCCTGCCCCAAGTACAATCCTAAAAATTGCCTTGTAACCAATTGGATGAAAAATTTTGAAAAATTTCCTAAAAAGGAAAATTTGATAGTACTAGTTAAAATTTGATAGTATCTAGTTGGAAACAACAGTCATTATACAGCATCTCATCGCTTTTTATTTATACAATTAATCCAATATTATTTGTATTTTTCCATTGGGGATATAAACAAGGCAGGGAAGGAAGGAAGGTTTCGTGTAAAAATCTAAAAAGTTACCAAATTCAATCTACCAATCTCAGTGTAAAGATCTAAGGTACATTAAATATAAAGAAATGGACCTATCTCAGTAACTATTTATGAAACATGGCCAGTAGATGTGACATCCCTGAGTGCATTTTTTTTCTTGTGGACTGTGGTCAAAATTGCCATGCCAAGCATTAAGGAAGTCCTGAACCTTGGTCAGGTTTCTAAATTTCAGCCAAAGCAGGCTTCATGCCAGGTTTCTAAGCCTTTACACTTGCTTTTCCCATTTAACTTTATAAGTAACTTTTCCCCTCCAGCCCTTCTTTCAGCTCATATCTTCTCTGAGAAATCTTCCATTGGCCTTGGCCATGAAGGGGTACGTTTCTTGTTCATGCTTCTCCAACATTCCATACTATCTTTTTCATTACATATCGTTGTTGTTGGAAATTCAACTATCTAGCCAACTAGACTTAAATCCTAACATCTGGCAACTCAACTTTGTGCTGTCCACTCTGCATTTCTCCTCCAGGGTGTAGCACTGTAGCCCTTACTCCTTACTTTTTCTGCATGCATTCGTGACTCAAATGGTCATGTTCTATTATATTACCCTTGATGTCTTCCAATCACTGTTTTTCTCCTGGTACACATAAATCCTTTGAAATACAAAATTTATAACACTAATTCATTATGATCTAAACATTTTTTTGATATGCATAAAGTTTTTTTTATTAAATGAGGTAGAGAAATTTTGATCAATTGACTTCTCATATGGTCACATACATGGGGTCAATTTTTATTGTGAAAAAGGATAAACATCACCGAGCATGCATTTAAAAGAGAAAAAAATTAAAGGAAGTCTCACAGCAATATATCATCAAGCAGCATCTGAGAGAGTAATATGATTAAAAGGGATTAGCAGTTGTTTTCATTTGAAATTTTGCACTTCACCATCTTGAGAGCAGTTTCAACCTTCTGAGTGTCTCTGCCTTCACAGCGGATCATGTTATAATATGAAAAGCGGCGAATATCTTCAGTCTCTGACTTCAAGGATGCCAGTCCAGACCAGCCAGGGTAGTTCTCATCTTCTGTATCTCCATTTTTCATTTGGATGAGAATGCTCTTAATTCCCTCCAGGAGTCCAGTGCTCTTTTCCTCAATCTCTTTGGCTTTAGAGAGGATAGTAGGAGAGATGTCTTTCAAGGAAGGCAGGTTGTTCACTAGATGGTTCAGAGGGACTTGCCAGGCTCTCAATAATTTTCTTGCTGATTTCAGTAGGGTTACAGGCTAAGTAACCATATTTCAACAATCATATTAAAATAAGTGGAGAAAAACCAACAGTTAGACACAGGCTGTTATTGCTTGAAATGGTTGAATAAACTTGCTTTGTTACTCATATGTATATTTAAAACATTCTTTTGTAAAGTACATAAAGAAATGAAATGTGGCCATTGACCTTGTGTTATAGAATTTGAGTGGACTGAATTCCAAAATATCAGTAACATGCTTTAAAGTTGCTAACAAAGTAGTAACTTTTTTCCAACTTTTATTAGATATTTTCTTCATTTACATTTCAAGTGTTATCCAGAAAGTTCCCTATACCCTCCCCCCTCCCGGCCCTGCTCCCCTACCCACCCACTCCCACATCTTGGCCCTGGCATTCCCCTGTATTGGGGCATATAAAGTCTGCATGACCAAGGGGCCTCTCTTCCCAATGATGGCCAACTAGGCCATCCTCTTCTATATATGCAGCTAGAGACAGGAGCTCAGGGGGTACTAGTTAGTTCATGGTTATTCTTCCACCTTTAGGGTTGAAGACCCCTTTGGCTCCTTGGGTACTTTCTCTAGCTCCTTCCTTGGGAACCCTGTGTTCCATCTAATAGCTGACTGTGAGCTTCCACCTCCATGTTTTCCAGGCATTGGTATAGTCTCCCACGAGACAGCTATATCCTGGCCCTTTCAGCACTATCTTGCTGGCATATGCTATAGTGTCTATGTTTGGTGGCTGATTGTGGGATGGATCCCTGGCAGCCGCAGTCATTGGGTCCATCCTTTGGATTAGCTTCACACATGATCTCTGTAACTCTTTCAATGTGTGCTTTGTTCTTAATTCTAGGAAGGGGTGACGTGTCCACATTTTGATCTTCCTTCTTCTTGAGTTTCATGTGTGATCTAAACTTTTATCCTTAGTGTGAAAGTATGTTTGGATAGAAAAAGTTCATACTCTTTAAGACTCTTAATACCAGAATCCTGTCTAAACCCCTTTTTATGAAGCAGAGTTAAAGTTTAATAAAGATTCTTTAATATAGGTTTAAGCATGAGGCTTATGATTAAGAAAGACATTCAGAATAAAGTTAAGACACACCCCAGAACATGAATTTGGACTTCTCAAAGAAGAGTCACAGAAAGTCAGGCACCCAAGTAAATGAGCTCTTCAAGGGAAGGCTGCCTATAACTTGTATATTTATTTGTTTAAACAGGTTCTATATAATCCAGGTTACATAAATTTGTCATGCAACTAAGGATGACCTTTAAATTAGGATCTCCCTGCCCCCACTCCCAAATTTTGGCTTTGCACGCATATGACATCACACTTAGGATATAGCATAGTCAACACTGTGGCAGACAAGAAAAGAGAGAAAAGCAGTATGAGAAAAACCACATCCAGAGTAAAAAAAAGCCTTATGAGCCCCACCTTTCTGTGTAAAAGCAAAGGGAAGGCCCTGGGTGATTTTACTCTATGGAACATCACAGATTTACTCACCAAAACAGTCCATCCCACCTGTACTATGCAAAAAACATGATAATAATAATGTGGAATCCAAATGCATTCAAGGCATCCAATTAGAATACTGAGCTTTGACTCACACAGTGGTGCCAATAGAGATAGATTAAAAGGTAAATGTATTAATGAGCTATTAATGGGATTTAACTAGAGGTTAGGGGATGTCATGAATGAACCGAAACTCTCAGAGCAACATAAATAGGATTAATTGGATGTTGTAGATGAGGAAGGAAATTGAATAGGCAGTGCTCAGAGAAGCAGCCTGATAGTTGGGAACATTTCTCATTGATAGAATGTTAACCTCGCACATGATAGACCCTGTGTCTAGTCTTCAGAGCTAAAATAAAACAAATACACGAGCTTGGGAGATGGTTTAGTGAGTAAAAACATATGCTGCAGAAGCATGAGGAGTTGAGTTCAAACCTCAGAACTCATGGAAAAAGGCAGATGCAGTCGCATGTATTTGTGACCCCAGCACTGTGCAGCTGTTTGCTATTGGTTCAGTGCCTCAAAAGACTAAAGTGAAAAAGTGACAGGGCAGGACAAAGCTTCTGCATGCTCACAGGGATGCACACACCCACATGCACACACACACACACACACACACACACACACACGCACACACATGTAGCACATTCACACATACACACTAAAAAGGAAAAAAATAAATCACAGCCTAGTAATAGGGTAGAATGTGATAGTCATGGAGATTGAGGCACATTTAGGAGGCAAGAAAACAAATTATTTTATTTAGGTACTTAATGCATTCTCTGAGTAAAAGACAGCCACAGTTTGCAGATAGATAGGGGTTTGACACTCAAAAGAAATCTGGGGTGTGGACAAAGTCATGAGGAGTTATCGATTTGTTTCATAGTACCAGTGGGATACTTAACACAGAACTCTGGGGCAACACCATCAATAACTAGTGTAGCCCGTCTGCCGACCTCTTGCATTAGATAAAGCAGAGTCCAGTTACTGAAAGTACAAATCTACAAAGTCCAATGTTATCTTCAGCTGCATGCTTACATAGCTTCAGTTATTTAGACTTTGTCTGCAAACCTTCCCAAATTTAACCAGGAGGAAAGAAAAAAATCAATACCTGTTAAATATATATAATAAATGCACAGATAATATATATGCATATACAGAGGGAATCCATATCTCAATGCTAGCCTGGAGCTTTGTATTTTGCCAATGATGACCATGAAGTCACAATTCTCCTGCCTCTACCACCCAAGTACTGGGATTATAGGAATGTGCCAGGCTGGAGAGATGGCTCAGCAGTTAAGAGCACTGACTGCTCTTCTGGAGGTGCTGAGTTCAAATCCCAGCAACCACATGGTGGCTCACAACCATCTGTAATGAGATCTGATGCCCTCTTTTGATGTGTCTGAAGACAGCTACAGTATACTTACATATAATAAATAAATAAATAAACAAATAAATAAAATATTTTTTATAAAAGAAAAGGAATGTGCCATGACACCCAGTTTATGCAGTACATGGATGGAACTACAGTTTTGGACACTTTAGGCAAGCATTTTATTAGCTGAGCTATATCTTTGGCCTATAAAAATCATATATTGCATATTTTATATATTAAATATATAGTAATTGAAAATAAAATTCACTAGTCATCATTTTCATTCCATGAAGTGAAACCAAATATTCATGAAGGGAAAGTATAGTTATTTTAACTAGTAGGCTCTGGTGCAATGTTTTCGGTCCTAGAAGTGGTCTTTCACAATTCTTCCTGGAGAATGATGGGACATCTCAGTAGTTAGTAAACATGGCACAAGTGCTAGACTGTCTATCACTTTCAAATGTGACCTGAAATCTCAGGATGGTATTAGAACCATAATCATAGCTAATATTTATTTTATTCATTGAATTTTCTAAACAATTCCATAAAGTGAAAAGTTAAATTTGTGACATATCTGGCTGGAAAGAATCCCCTTTACTTCAAATTTTCATTTAAGAAAATGTCTAAAATAACTTGGGACTGGAGAGACGTTTCAGTGGGTCAAGTACTTGGTGCTTAAGGATAAGGATATGAGTTCAAATCCACAATAGCCACATAAAAGCTGAGTGACAACATTGTAGTGAGAATTTGGAATTTTGGTTTCTTTAAAAAAACCACAGAAATATGATATGAATATGTTCTGATTTTAATCCCATGTGTGGGTATATGGGACTGCTCTGGACCAGCTGACTATGATTTGCCTCATGCTCTAGCAGAGGTATAGTTTTGCTGGATGGAGATTGCTTCCGCAATTCAGTGACATTTGGAATTCTGGGAACTTTTCAGAGGGTATATAAATGCTGGGGCTCCGATAGCAGGGTGATCTGTGGTCGTTGGTCTTTAAGGGAGGTTGGTTGTGGTTTCTTAGTAGGCATGGTCAAAGAAGGGAAAAAAAAGGAAAAAAATTGGATTCAGCGATTTTCCTAATTCCTCTCCACTCTATGCTTGTTTCTTTCCTATCTAGTGATAGGAGGATACACAGGGGATAAAAAGTGGGAGAAAGAAAACCCCACAAAGTAGCAAAGACCAGTTACAGATATGACATATGTGTGTAACCCCAGTGGCAGGGGAGTGGAGACAGGCATAACCTAGGGGCTCCATGATCTAATGACAAGTTCCAGGTTCAATGAGAGACCCTGTCTCTAAAAATAAGGCAAAGAATATTAATGAAGACGTTCCAACATACACACACTTATGCATAACATTTTACTGTCTCACTTTTCATTATAATTGGCCACATCAAGTTGAAAGGTTGATTCTGTTTATTCAAACTCTGGTACACTCATGGCATCTGAACAGTGGCTGCTTTCTTTCCCCATGAGATACTTTCTTCCTGGGTCCAAGAATGGGGTCTGATTCTAATTGGGTCTGCCTTCCATCATGGCACTTAGGCTTTTACCCAACCACCCTGGTAAGGAGGAGGGATTTTTACTTTGGACCAGCTTTGGATCCTGTGCTCATTCTGTGGCCAGGAAATAATTGCTACCAGAATGAAGAACATAAAATGTCTTGTTAGGCAGATATGCTGGTTGGGTTTTATTTTTTCCCCCAACTTCACACAAATCTAAACATACCTGGGGAAAGGGAATCTCTGTTGAGGAACTGCCTTTATCAAAATGGCCTATGGCCATGGCTGTGAGGAAATTCCTTAATTGCTACTAGGTGTAGGAGTGTCCAGCCACTGTGGGCCTTACAATTTCTAAGGAGATTAGCCTAGTCTGTATAAGAAAGTAGCAGAGCAAGCCAGGGGAGCAAATAAGTAAGCAGCATTCCTTCTTGGTTTCTGCTTCAGTTCCTCCTTAGCTTCTCTTTTAGTTACGCTTTCTATTACTATGGTAAAACTCCAGGTCCAAAGGCAACTTGGGAAGGAAAGGGTTTGTTTCATCTCATAGCTTGTAGTCCACCATCTAGGGAAGTTAAGGCAGGAACTCAAAGCAGGGACCTGGAAGCAGGAACTGAAACTGGGCCTTCTTCCATCAATCACTAAATGAGAAAAAACTATTCTGTAGTCTTGCCTGCATCCTGATTTTATGGAGGCATTTTCTCAATTGACCTTTCCTCTTCTTATGTGACAAAACAAATAACCAAAAAATATCCAAGACAGCTTCCCTTATCTATAAGTTAACATAAACCCCTTTCCTCCCCCAAGTTGTTTTTGGCCATGGTGGTCTTTCTCTCTTTCTTTCTTTCTTTCTTTCTTTCTTTCTTTCTTTCTTTCTTTCTTTCTTTCTTTCTTTCTTTCTTTCTTCCTTCCTTCCTTCCTTCCTTCCTTCCTTCCTTCCTTCCTTCCTTTTATAACTATTTGTTTATTTTATTTATTTTTTATTTACTTAAACAATTTATTAGATATTTTCTTCATTTACATTTCAAATGGTCTCCTGAAATTCCCCTATCCCCTCCCCCTGACCCTGATCCCCAATCCACCCACTCCTACTTCCTGGCCATGGCATTCCCCTGTACTGGGGCATAGAGCCTTCACAGGATCAAAAGACCTCTCTTCCCAATGATGGCTGACTAGGCCATCCTCTGCTACATATGCAACTAGAGACACAGTTCTGGGAGTACTGGTTAGTTCATATTGTTCTTCCTCCTCTAGGGCTGCAGAACTCTTTAGCTCCTTGGGTACTTTCTCTAGCTCCTCCATAGGCGGCCCTGTGTTCCATCCAATAGATGACTGTGAGCATCCACTTCTGTATCTGCCAGGTACTGGCATAGTCTCATAAGAGACAGTTATATCTCAAGCTGTACTACAGAGCAATTGTAATAAAAACTGCATGGTGCTGGCACAGTGACAGACAGGTAGATCAATGGAATAGAATTGACAACGCAGAAATGGACCCACACACCTATGGTCACTTGATCTTTGACAAAGGAGCTAAAACCATCCAGAGGAAAAAAGACAGCATTTTCAACAAATGGGGCTGGTTTAACTGGCAGTTATCATGTAGAAGAATGCGAATTGATCCATTCTTATCTCCTTGTATTAAGCTTAAGTCTAAGTGGATCAAGTAACTCCACATGGTGTTTTTTCATAGCAAGAAAAAATAAACTAAGACACTAAATGTAATTATCACCATCCAATCTAATCCACGTAGCAGTGATAGTTAGAATCCAATACTTGGGGTGGAGACTGAATTCTCTCAATGGCATACTCTAGAAGTTTGTAGGTTTTGAAAGTGTCATTTTTGTGGGACCTATTAATCATTGAATAAAAGACCAAAGATCCTCTCTTTCTCTCTCTCTCTCTCTCTCTCTCTCTCTCTCTCTCTCTCTCTCTCTCTCTCTCTCTTCCTGTGGGTACACATGTGGGTGGATGAATGTGTGGGTGGGTACATCCATGTCTGTGAATATGACTGGGAGTGTGTTTACAGATGTATGTGTGTATATGGAGGCCAGATCTCAATTGTGGGTATCTTGTTCTATTGCTGTTCACTTCATATTTTGAGACTCTTGCATAACCTAGAGCTCACTGGTTTGGTTAGGATACCTGGCCAGCAAACCCCAAGGTCTGTCTCAACCCCACACATTTTATTGTGTCTTGGATATTAATGTGGGTGCTGAGGATTGAACTGAGGTCCTCATGCTTGTAGATAAGTACTTTGCCAACTAAGTCATCTTTCCAGACCCATTTTAAGTTCTTCACTGTCATTTTTGTTATAGGTTTTATTATGTGTTGTCCAGGCATAACAAAGAGTTAAACAGGTCAGTAATTCTTTTAATGACTGAGTTAGTAGTTTTGTGATCACTTGAAAATTGCGTCAAGAGTTTTGGGGTCCTCTCTGAGGCCTGGGGAATGTTACTGAAGCGAGGGAGAAAAGAACATATGAGCCACAAGATAGGGAAAAGGGGCTGCACTGGACCTATACAAGAATAGGCCCATCAACAGCCAAACATGGATGGAGGAGGGCAACGGGGGGCCCTATCAATCACAGGTGAATGATTTCTTACTGACAGATTCAGGTTGTGGGGCATCACTGCCTTGAATGAAACAAAGTGCCTGCAAATACCAGATTCAATGATCCCTTTAAGTCACCTCCAGTAAATTACAAGAACTCCTAGCCTTTGGTATTTGGAGATTGTCTTGATTATTTCAATCATTAAAAAATAGATTTGATATTTTGTAGCTTCAGAAAATTATGTCCTGTAAAGTTTTCTGGAGCTCTAACTGAAAGGACACTCCTTTAATTTGTCTTTTGTAGTTGATAGACTTTCAATATCAAGAAGACCAAAGTGATATCGTGACTGCAACGTTAGTGTCCTTTCTGTGCAAATATTATGCCCCATGCCAGTGCTAATTTGATATGATCCAGGTGCAAAGGGCACAGATTATAGAGCTGTCAAAAGACACTGATATTTGAAACCTCTTCAGAGTTTAACAAGCCTTTTTCAAAGCTGGTAAAACTTGTTGGGATGCTCACGGGTATACTGAGAAAGAAGCTCATGGGAATTTGAGTAGCTTACAAAACACCTTATTGTTTTGATGTACATTCATGGGCCACTTTAAGAAAACCCCTTAACAGCTCTGACACTTAGGTTCCCTAGTTTTAAATGGAGACAAGATGTGTGTGTGGTGGCATCCATCTGTAATCCCATTTATTGAGTAGGGAGTTCAAAGTCATCTTTGGCTACAAAGGCCAACCTAAGACACATGAAACCCTATATCAAAACAAAAGAAAACAATCTGCTTTGCAGAGTATTTATAGAGCAAGTTGAAAGAGCGAATGTAAAGCCCAGCCTGTAGCCACTCGCTTTGGTAGCTCAGAGCAGGTGCTCAACATGAATACATAAGGTTGAGGACTATTAACTTTTAAAAAACTTATCACCAGGGGAAAAATAAGCTTTACTCAAACTTAACAATGGATGTAAAATAATCATTGACACCACCTTCATAAAGCACCAGCTGATCTTAATAATGTAGAGTATTGCAAGAGAATGTTAACTACATGCCCCAGCACTCAATCCATCAGAATCAACTATACTCAAGCATTGGCATTGACGTTCATGATCTTTAAACAGAAACACCTGACAAGCACCCTACCAAGAGAAAAGTAGACTAAACTTAGAGATAATGCTTCCCATTTTGGGATATATAAACATCAGACCTCACCCTGGAACTTCCATTCAGTGGGTCTGGGCAGTCACAAAACTTCTTAGGCCAGAGGTTCTCAATCTGTGATTCAAGACCCCTTGAGGGGGTGTCAAATGACCCTTTCACAGGTATTGCCTAAGACTACCACAAAACACAAAAGATATTTACATTATGATTCATAACCTTAGCAAAAATTACAGTTATATAGTAGCAACGAAAAAAATTTTATGTTTGGGGGTCAGCACAACATGAGGAACTGTATTAAAGGGTCACAGAGTTAGGAAGGTTGGGAACCGCTGCCTTAGGTGGTCCAAGCTTAGTTTTTTGCTATTGTTATTAAAGAGTTGTCTTCCCAAGGGTTAATGGGAAACCTTTCTACAGCACTGCCTGAGTGGTTTCATAATGTAGTCATGCTGTGAGAATTTGTTTCAGATTTATGATTGGCTTCTAGTCTAAGACAGCCATTGCACATATGCATACTGTTGCTATTTATAAAGTGACAGCTATTTGACCCGTACTTCCAAAGCACATGCAGAGTGGGAATTGCACAGTCAGTCTGAACTCACGTCCCAACTTGGGATAAGTTAGTCTCCGTTTCCATATCTGATGAGGATGAATGTAATACAGATAGCAGACAGGTAAGGAGTTAGATATGAGGTAAGCAAGAAACAGCACAGCTGCATCTTGGTATGTCTGTCTGCTGATAGAATAGTCCTCTGTGGTTAAACATTTTTGAAGTTGCAGTTAAGTTTTTCCAGGTATACCAGAAACTAAGGCACCAGAGCATTTTCCTACATTGACACCAAGGAAGGGCCTGTATCCCCAAAAGACCTGATGTCATTACTATACCGTTTGTGTCTTTCTTTCTTTCTTTCTTTCTTTCTTTCTTTCTTTCTTTCTTTCTTTCTTTCCTTCTTTCCTTTTTTTTCTTGTTGTTTCCATATGGATTTCTATAGTGACACACTGGAAAGTTTTAGTTCAGCAGATGTTCAGTTAGATTATTTGTTTGTTTGTTTACACAAGACAGAATTTCAAAATGACGACCTGGCTGGCCTAGAATTCAACATGTAGACCAGGCAGGCCTGAAAGTGACAAGAGATTCTCCTACGTCTGCCAAGCATCATGCTGTCTTCAGCTACCTTTCTTATACAGCCCAGGCCCACCTGGCCATGGATAGCCCAGCCACAGTGTGTCAGGCTTTTTTTTTTTTTTTTCTTCCAACACCAAAGTAACCTTTTCTTTCTTTCTTTCTTTCTTTCTTTCTTTCTTTCTTTCTTTCTTTCTTTCTTTCTTTCTTTCTTTCTTTCTTTCTATTAGATATTTTCTTGATTTACATTTCAAATGCTATCCTGAAAGTCCCCTATACCCTCCCCCCCACTGCTCCCCTACCCACCCACTCCTACTTCGTGGCCCTGGCATTCCCCTGTACTGGGGCATAGAGCCTTCACAGGACCAAAAGACCTCTCTTCCCAATGATGGCTGATTAGGCCATCCTCTGCTACATATGCTGCTAGAAACACTAGCTCTGGGGGTTACTGGTTACATCAACCATTGTCTTAGGTATTCTATTGCTGTGATCGAAAGGTGTCTTGGGGAGGAAATGGTTTAACTTTACAGTTCCGTGCCATTGTCCATCACTGATGGAAAACCGGGCAGGCGTCCCCCTGGTGCAGGGGCCATGAAGGCGTGCTGCTTACTGGAATGCTCCCTTGTGGGTTGCTCGGCCTGCTTTCCTATAGAACCTCCAAGTTTTGGCTATCAGTTTGAGCTGCTGCCTTGACTCCTTTGGAGCACAGCCTGGGGAAAGACTCTTCTGAAGAGTTTGTCTTAATGAGCTCTTCCCTACCCCCCACCCCCACACACCTTGAGGGAAAGTTTGTTTTTAATTATTGAAAAAAAAATACCCATCAGAAATTCTGAGCACAGTTTCCCCTCCCCCAATTTCTCCCAGATCCTCCTCACCTACTCAACTCCAAGCCCTGTCTCTGTCTCTATGTCTCTGTCTGTCTCTCTCTTTCTCTCTAACAGGCAAATGAACAATAAACAAACAAATATTTAAAAATACAACACACTCACAAACACAAACTGGGAACAATATACAAGCAAAAGGAAAAAAATACCTAAACAAAGCAATATACCCAATTAGATAGATGCCTTTGGCAAACACGAAATTTTTGTTTTTTGCTTTTTCTTTTCTTTTCTTTTCTTTTCTTTTCTTTTCTTTTCTTTTCTTTTCTTTTCTCTTCTCTTCTTTTTAAGTTGGTGTCAACTGCAGATAGCCTCTTGGTAGGGCTGGGGGCCATGTCTACTTCCTCCTCTCATCCCTTGGCCCTTTTCTGGCTTGAAGCTGCGCAAGCCAGGCGAGTGCTGAGTGAGCTTGATCTCTTGTTAATCACAGCTGATTTTTCAACCTCCACTAACCAGCTTCAATTGTCTCAGTAAAGCAAAGGCTTTACTTTGACAGACTCGTAATCTAAAATATGACACAAATGGCCCTGAGAGTGTTTTTGCTTCTCTTTGAGACGTCACAAGCCAAGCCCTTAATTGTCTGCACTTCTCTCAACATTCCCATCTTCCAACATCATTAAGTTCTGCACACTCAACAGTGTTTTTGAGCGCAATGATCTAAAATCCTTTCCTAATCCTCCCCAAAGCCACCATTGTTGGGTTCATCAGAGAGATACTACCTATTCCTGGTACTGACTTTTGTCCTATTTCCTTTGGCTGTGATAAACAGCATGACTGAAAACAACTTGAGAAGAAAAGGCCCATAATCTAGGGAAGCTAAGGGCAAGAATTGAAACAGAGACCATGCAGGAATGCTGCTTACTGCCTTGCCACTCACTTACCTTTTTTATACAGACCAGATCCACTTGCCCATGGATGGCAGTGCTCCCAATTGCCTGGGCCTTCCTACATCAATCATCGAACAAGAAAATGCCCAACCCCCAGACATGTCCTTAGACCAGTCTGACTCGGGCAATCATCCTTGGCAATCATCTAATATAGCACGTTAGAGGTCAGCCTCACCTACATGAGACTGGGGGTGGAAGATAGGTGTGTGTGTTGGGGGGGGTAAAGGGTGTTTCATTGAGGTCTCATTCTCAAGGTTCCTTCTACTCATGTGACTCTAGTTTGTGTGAAGTTGACAAAAATTAACTAGCATACCTCCTGACTTGAGAAACATCTACAAAAACCAAGAAATATTGAAACCATTGTAAAAGATCAATAAAACTTTACCAGGATATTTATTAAGTACAAGACACATTTTAAGAGTATAGTTCTGCGTAGTACTTCCCCTGCCCAAATATCTAATTGAAAGGGCTTTCCATTGCTCTTAGTTTTATAAACGGATTGGCCCAGGGATCCTTTTTTTGTGTGCCCCTCCCCCACAGCTGCCCATGTCGTGTAGTCCAGGCTGACCTGTGACATGCATTGTAGCCAAGGGTGATGTTGAACTGATCTTGCTTCTACCTCTCAAATGCTGGACTTACATGTGTGAGCCACCATGCCTGGTTTATGCAGTGCTGAGGAAAAACCCAGGGTTTCCCAAAGGCTATGCAAGCATTTTACCATCTGAGTTAAATCCTCAGCCCTAGAAAACTTGTTTTCAGAATAAAATGGTCATTCTTACTGAAAACATAACATAAATGGGTCATTAGCTTTCCTCTTCATTCCACTCCATCAATTTTGTCTGCAGAGCCATATCATATTGTTCAAGACCTGCCTCACATTAACGTTATTGGCAGAGCAGATATGCTAAATGTAAAGAATGTCATTCTAAAACTGCAGAAGAATTGTAGTTAGGAAATTTTTAGCTGCACCAGGGTTTATTATGCCACAAAGCAAGAAGCCTACGGGCAATCAGAGTGTGGGTGACCATGATCAACTCCCCCATATCAATATGTCTGTGACATTTACCAACATTTCTAAGCAGACTAAATAGGGCCTAGAGAGGAAGGGATGACTTCAAACCGCATCTAAGTCTTCTGGAGTCCTGCTCCAGAAATAGCCTCTTTAACTAGCTCTGGCTCCACATTAACTTCTTATTGGCTAAGAGCGGATCATATGGTTATGCCTAACCCAATGACTACAAGAGGAAAGGGGATTTCGCAATTGGTTTGGCTCTGTATTTCTCAGTCTTGCCTTTCTTTGCCTTGCTCTCACCTGGAAGCCTTGGAAAGAAAATTACAATGTCTGGCAACAGTGTGTCCACGGTATTCCCCAGCTGTGCCAAATGTATCCCTAAGTGAATGCTACTGTATCAGCCTAGTTAAGTTTCACCACTGCCTCGGAGGCACATTCTATGCCACAGGAAGAGCAAACACAAGAACAAAACCAAAAAAGAGACACTGAGCCCGCAGAGCCGAGTCTGCAGCCACAGCTACTGCGCAAACGGAGGCAAGATGGATCTGATCTCTTGAGTTCAAGAGTTTCAGACCGGCCTAGGCAACAGACACATTTCAGTTTCCAGGATTTCTGTGACAGTGCCTTCCTAGGGAAAAATGAGGACGTGTGCCACCTTTATTCCACCACACCAGCTTTATCATGGTGTACAGTGGGCTCCAACTTGCTTACTTGGTACTCTTCCATCCTGAAATGCACCATCCTAAGAGATAGGAGTTACGTCGGCTTAGTGTGTCTAACTTTGAGTACTCAAGAAATTCAATCAATATTTATTTCATGAATGGATAAGGAACCAGGTGAATGAGTAGGAAATGATCATTAAGCATTTATCCAGCATTATATGCAAGGAACTAAACAAAGCCATGCACACAGAATGCACCGAATGCTTTAATTACTCCTTATACAGAAGGAGCCACTTCTTTGCTTAATTATAACAAAACCATCTCTCAGAGACTAATTACATGTCCAATACCACACATACACACAAACAGATTAGACTTATATGTATATAATATGATAATAGCTGTATAATAGATTTTATAGAGGAGGGCAGAGAAGGAGAGCCTCCCATGACACAAGGATGGACATGAATAGGAAAAAAGGAATCAACCTCTCCTCAAAGGTTAGAGCATGGGGTGGAATTTTCTGTTCATGAACTGGAAACACCAAACTACTCCAGCTATGGCTACATGTGACAAGCTGTGATATGTGCTTCAGAGCTGCCTCTGCCATTTGCAGGGAATACTACCATCTACTATCCACATCCCTGGAGAACCGGGGTTCCAGTTCTGGCTTATGGACTTCATTGTCTTAGATCTAAGTCATCATCTGGTCATTTTCCTCACACCTGCCCTCCTCTTTGCCCCTATCTGGCTAGTGGAGCTATTCCTCACTCAGCTTTTAATGCTAGAAAACCTGGGGGGGCTCCCAAGATGCCCCCTTCCCTTCCCTCCATCGGTATCCAGTTGGCCATTGAGTTTTATGGATTCGGTTTCATAAATCTGCGATCACTCATTAAATATCTATTGTGTGCTGGGAGTATACGATGACACCCCAACCCTCAGGGTCAAGCAGTTTAAGCTCTTAGTGGGGCCATCTTGCAAATGAACAACCCATTCTACAGCAGAGCAAGAAAATGGTAAGAAAAGGGTAAGTCGAGTTCTGGGAGGGAATACTGGACAGATGCCTGGTTCCTCTAGGCCCCTGAGGGACTTTTCTCTTGGAAGTGCCCAAGTGGAGGTGTGAGAGATTTGGACCTTGTACCAGGTGAAGGGAGGTGGGGGTGGGGAGATGCAAATTTCTGGAAGCAAGAACGGAGTAGTTGTGAGAAATCTGACAGTTCCCTAAAAACCTCCCAGTTCATCTGCTCCACTTTCCAGCCAGGTCTCAATCTAGTAATCACACTGCCTAGTGGCTTTGCACTCAAGAGGAAACCGGCCAGCACTGCCCTCTTGGTCACTGAAGGTCTGCCCTTCAAGTCTCCTGTCTTCTGGTCATTCAGGAGTATTTATGAACATCCGATCTGTGCAGGCACACTGTTAACACCAGTCTCAATGGTGCTTCGACTCTTCAGGAGGTTTTGAGCCACTAAAGATAGACCATGGGGGAGTAATTCAGGAGTGCTGCAAGCTGACACATAAGGTGTTAACGACCCTTTAAAGACCCACAAGCTTTGCTGTCTGCAGCTCACTTGGGGCCTCCAGGCCCTACCTGCTGGTCCTCTCAGAAGGATGACCCAGTGTTCTATTAACTGCCCGGAATGTCTCCTCCCCTCGCTCAAGGCCACTGCCCGTCTCTGGCCAGCTCCAACACCGCGTCCTTCTCGCGTGGCCACACTCATCTGCGCGCAGCTCCACCAAGGGGGCTGATGCGAGCGCGCGCGCGCGGCCAGGCAGCTCCTGGGGGCAGACGCCATCCAGCCTCCTCGGCGCTTGGTGACTACCCTAGAGCAATCTTCTCCCTAAGAGATCCCCACACTCCGGCCAGAGAGCGCACGCCCGGGGTGACAGCCCGGCACACACGTGGGCGCAGCCTGGAAACCGCGGGAACCCTAACCCATGGGGACCAGAGGGAACGGTCTGCTGGAAGACCTCGGTCGAGGGATCTTGCTCCCCGTCCGCACCCCTCCCTGAGCCCCAGAGGGGACGGGCTGGGACAAGCCCTGGCGGGGCCGCGCGCTTCCATCGCCACTGCCAAGGTCCTTGCAGTGGCGCGGGGTGGCCGGAGGAGGGGCCGAGGGCGGGGCGGTCGTAGCCTCCACCACTCCCGGGCCCCCCCGGTGGCGGAGCGCCGCCTCCCCGGCCGTCCTCCCCCACCGCGCGCACTCTGCCCGCCCCGGAGCCTCGCCCTCCGCCACGATGAGCAAATGAGCGCGAGCGAGGGCATGAAATTTCAATTCCACTCTGGGGAGAAAGTGCTGTGCTTCGAGCCTGACGCTACCAAGGCGCGAGTGCTGTACGATGCCAAGGTGCCGCCGCGGAGGGGGGGGGGGAGAGACAGGGAGGAGATGCGGGACTGGGTTCCAGGGATGGGAGGCAAAGGGGTCAGCGGAGGACAAGTGGCCCGGAGTCCTGGACAGCCACCAGGGCGCGCCTTGGCCTGCGTGGAGCGGCCCGGGACTACAGGGGACGCTGGCGAGACGTGCTGGGCGCGCGACTTCCCTAACTAGAAAGGACCCGTGATCCTTCCGCTTCCGGCCGTGTGGCGTCGCTTACGAGCGGTTGCTAGGCCAGGGTGGCGGTTTGAGCGCTGGGCGCCAATCCGGGCAATCGGTGGTGTAGGAGGACTGTCGCCTGAGGCCTCTGCTTTTGTGACGATTCTGTCCTTGTCCCACTCGGCTTCTCGTCACATGGGCTCCGTAAAGGACACCTTGACCAATTTCCCCACCCAAATCTTCAACCTGGTCCTCAATTATTCCCAGCTGTCAGTTCCGAACCCTGGTCGAATTTAGGATTGTAGTCATGCTGGGGTAAGGGAAGGGCTCAAGGTTGCTCTTTTGCTTTCTAAAGGATTGGTGGGAGGCGAACAGAGCTAGGAAAGAATCGAGTCTCGTCTGTATCCAGCTTGGTCAGCCCAGGCTGAGCTATATCTTGTGGTTGTCAGTTTTTAAGTGGAGGGCAGGACTGGGCACCTAAGTGCTCCAGAGCCCAAAGAAGGTAATAATCAGCTCGCTGGGGGTCGGGGTGAGCATCGGTGTTTCCAGCCACCAAGGCAAAGTCCTTGGTGGCAGAGACAACTTGGAGCAGCACCAGGTGCGTTTTTAGCCACGTTTAAGCAGTGCTGTCCGGTGGGACACCTCAAGGTCTGTGCTGGATTATGTACATTTGGTTCTTCCTGAAACCCTTAACTCTGTTTACCTCCTATTGCTATCCCTCCAGCTTGCTACATCGCTAGGAGACAGAAGGATATACCGTTTCATTTGTACCAGATTTCACCTCAGGGAATGCATGGCTATTAAGGGGAGGGGAAGGGATGTGGAAGTCTCTGGCTAGCTAGGCAAGACACTGGACAAGGCAAGGCCCAGGTGACTACAACTCCCAGAGGTCTCAGGGCTGTTCTTTCTAGTCTGGGCCCTCGCTAATGACAAATCTACCAACCAATGACTTCAGAAGCTTCACCCGGTCTCAAACTCAAGAGACCAATCCTGGGTTGGTTGGACGGATGTTTCCTATTTTGAGGCAACCACTCGGGCAGAAGAGAAAAAAAATGTTGAAAAATGTTACTACCCAGCTCTCGGTCTAAAAGGGGGGATGAATACTTTCTTTTTTCTTTAAGAAGGGACTGTGATCTAGTTCTTTTTACCAAGCTTATAGTAATTTTCGGTTTGCTGTGCCATGCGTGAGTAGTATTTCCTGGTTTCAGATCATCGATGTTATTATCGGGAAAGACGAAAAGGGCAGAAAGATTCCAGAATATCTGATACATTTTAATGGTTGGAACAGAAGGTCAGTGAACTTGTTACAGTTAGACTTAATCGCCTTTGTAACAAGATAATTTTGTTACTTTAAGTTTTAGAAACACTTGTAGAAAAGTTTAATTTCCTGCTTCTGCTTTGTTTGGAAAGCTTGCCTGGTCTGAGGCATGATTACTTTAAAGTCTGTTGTGTTTGGATGATCTCTGAGTAATCTCTAGAAATCTTGGTTGCTGCAGCTGAGTCCCCTTTGTGCTTTATTGGTATCCTCTTGGTGGTTTTGAAGTCTTTTTATAGCTTTCTAAAATGTCAGCAAGTCCGGGGCACTTCTTCATGATGCTTTTTGGCACCCATTTCATTTGTTTCAAAATACTGACTTTTACATCATCTTCTTTTTTTTTTTTTCCCAACCAGTTGGGATAGATGGGCAGCTGAAGAACATGTGCTACATGATACAGATGAAAATCGGAGATTACAGCGCAAATTGGCCAAAAAAGCAATAGCTCGCCTGTAAGTATACAGAAACTTTGATGGAAGTGCTATTTAGGGTGGCTTTTTTTTTTCCTGGCTTGGATTTTTTTATGATATAAAAGTAATATGACAGATTTCAGTAATCTTACATATTTAAAATAAATGAAGCATTTCTAAAGTACTCTAAAGAATCACAGAATTTTTTCAGAATAACTGTTTTGTTTTCCACTTGGTAGTAGGGAATCACCATTATACTTTTTTTTTTTCAAGACAGGGTTTCTCTGTGTATCCTTGGCTGTCCTGGAACTCACCCTGTAGACCAGGCTGGCCTCGAACTCAGAAATCCACCTGCCTTTGCCTCCCAAGTACTGGGATTAAAGGCGTTTGCCACCACTGCCCAGCCACCATTATGTTTTTAACGTTTAATCTTCTACATATTTATGAATTTTTCCTTATGCTGAAGGGGTCTACAAACCTTTAGGTGGAACAACAATATGAACTTACCAGTACCCCTAGAGCTTGTGTCTCTAGTTGCATATGTAGCAGAGGATAGCCTAGTCGGCCATCATTGGGAAGAAAGGCTTCTTGGTCTTACAAACTTTATATGCCCTAATACAGGGGAATGCCAGGGCCAAGAAGTGGGAGTGGGTGGGTAGGGGAGCAGGGCAGGGAGAGGGTATAGGGAACTTTCAGGATAGCATTTGAAATGTAAATAAAGAAAATATCTAATAAAAAAAGAAAAACCAAAAAAAAAAAAAAAAAGAACTATTCCTTATTATGACCTCTGTGGATGCCAAGATTGCATTTGAAGTTTGATTTTGATTTGTTTGTCATTTTCAGGAGAGGTACAGGAAAAAAGAAGAGGCGCTGTAGGTTGCCTGGTGTCGACTCTGTCTTAAAAAGTGTGCCAGTTAAAGAAAAAACTAAAAATGACGAAAACTGTGAGTGTTTTGACTTTACTTTTCCTCAACTGAAACCATTATCATGTAGTCCTCTTGTATCTTAGGACTGAGAGAAAGAGTCATTGAATTTCTAGACAGGGAAAAAAAAAAAACTCATACCATCCAGAGGGTCTCATTTAAGATTTTTGTTGCCTTTATGATGGTATGAAAGTTTCTTGTTTCACTTTCAGTATACTATGCAATAAAATACATGCGCTATTAGTACTCCCACAAGGTTAGCTTTGTTTCCATGACTTTCCCCAATTGTCAGCTCCTCTAAGTGCTCTGGGTACATTTAAAGCAGCCAGCTATGATAATTCAGTAAGCTAGGTGACTTTCATCAGTCTAGGTATAACTCCATCCTAAGTGAGGGAGTATCTTTGTGATATGCACTCAGTTTGGTGCATTCACTGTGATTGCAGTGAATTGCAGTCAGTGTGATCAGTCACCATGTGGGTATAAGACTCTACCAGAGTCTTCCCAGTAACCGCCTTTATCTCTGCCAGCAAACCCGCACAGATCCTTTCTCACAGATCATTTTCTTCTTGATACCTCCAGGGCCTTGCCACCACTTAGGAATCCAACAGTGTACCATAGGATCCTAGCTAGTGAATCACTTTCAGATCACTAGCTCGTGTGATTTTTGTATCCATTGAAATTGGAGTTCTATCAACCCAAATAAGTTTCTGTTCCGAGAGGTACAGTATTTGTGTTTAGGATTTAAAATGGATGCAGAACTACAGACCATTCTTCTTAGTCAAGTGCGTGTGCCACCTAAAGAATGTGTTACTGTAAGGAGTGTCAAAGTGTATACTATGAGTTTGACTGATATTTTTGTTTTATGTAGCAGTAAGCAGCACCTGTCATGAGAGCTGCGGAGAAAAGAATGGTGGGATAAAAGAACCCCGTCAGCGTCGTATTAAAGTAAAGGCTAAAGCGGTACAAAAAACGTTTTTATTGTAGAACCTTTGTCTTTGATACACACACACACACACACACACAATTTAATATATATATATATATATATATATATATATATATATATATACACACACACACACACACACACACACACACATACATACATATATACATATATATGTATATATAGTAGTGGCAAAATTTTCAGGTTAGGAATTCTTTCCAAAAGTATACTTTTCAGACCAATGTTGCAAATTTTCCTGTGACACTTCAAGAAAAGATATCTGTTTATGGTCCTTGTATGACCATATAGTTGACTCTTTATACCCACAGAGTGTTTCCTCAAGCTATATATATATATATATATATATATATTTTAAGTAAGCTTGTGAACTGTACTTCATAATGACTAATTTTTAATGGTACATGACAGAGATTGGCTTCTGCCTGTCTCCAAACTGAACATAAACCCCAATGGTAATCATAAATGAGGAAGAAACAAAAGTGAATTTTCAATGTAGTTAATGCTGTGAAAAACACTTTGCTATGTGGCAGAATATCGTTATTGATTCATTTATTCTTAATAGCAGACATGTGGCATGATGTGACTGTTGTGAATAAACTAGCTTACTTGCATAGCAGATTCTTATTTCGTAGCTTCTCTCACTGTTCTCAATAATTAAAAATGGAATTGTGATATTGCAGAAAAAAAAGGTACTGTCGCTGCGTTCAAGAAAGGACATGGATGAAAGAACAATCACTATAGATATCCCTGATGTTCTTAAGAAGCAGCTAGAGGATGACTGTTACTATATCAACAGGAGGAAACGGGTATGCAAGAGGAATGGATTGTCTGGGATGCTTCCTTCTTGCCTGCTTTCATGGTCAATGTGTCAAACACCAGACTGGGTGGAGGGATGGTAGTTTCCTTTCCATACTGTAAGTTGACTTACAGTAGTCCTGGGTTTTTCCTTAACTTAGGCAGGAACTTAAGACTTATATACCATATGATGTCCGTTTGAGCCCTTCAGTGAGTTTTCCAGAATGCTGATACCTGGATTTCAACTACAGTTATGATTTAAGCCAGGTTGATGGCTCATGTGATCACTTTAATCCCAGCACTTAGGAGGCTGAGGCCCAGTGAGTTCAAGGCCAGCTTGCTCTACATAGAGAGTTCCGGGACAGCTGGTCTCAGAGAGTTGAAAGGAGAAATAGATTAGGATGTAATTAGTGGGTTAGGTGCACCTCTCTTACATATACTTTGAGAGGCTTTCCTGTTTTTTGTTTGTTTGTTTGTTTGTTTGCTTAATAGAACACTAAGACTGAGGATTATTACTTCTTTGTATTCAAAACAATAAGACTATAGTAGCGTGAGAGTATGATCTGTGGAAGGAAAAGTTATCAAAGTTCTTCAAGACATACTTATTAAAGAAGTTCTTGAGCAACATTGACAGAGTTAAACTGATCAAATTATAGTGATTCTTTCTTGGAATATTTGTCTGATTATGATGGGATATGAGTATATCAGATGTTTCTATTTTTCTTAACAGTTAGTGAAACTTCCATGCCAGACCAACATCATAACAATTTTGGAATCCTATGTGAAACATTTTGCTATTAATGCAGCCTTTTCGGCCAATGAGAGGCCTCGTCACCATCATGCCATGATGCACACACACATGAATGTGCACTATGTCCCAGCAGAAAAGAAGTGAGTAGCTAGAGTAATTGGAGTAACTGCTTCATCTTTGAATTTTGTCTTTAGGTTTTGGTTTTGTGTTATTATTGTTAGCTGTTGTGGGGCTACTGGGGATCGAATTCAGCCCTCATGCGCGCAAAGTAAGTATGCTTCCATTTGGCTGTACCCTCAGATTTCCCCTTCTATGTTCTAGTTTAGAACTAGGGATCCTTTTCTCTGTTCAGCTCTGTTGAACTCATCTCAAAGCTGATTTGTGGATTATTGGGTCAGTTATCAGTGTAATAGGAAACTATTGGGCCTTTGCTGAAGTGTTTGATAATTCCACACGAGACCTAGCTTGATGGTGCATTACCCTGCTGCCAGGACCACCATTTTCAGGGATACCACGTTGGAGAACTATCTACTTGAGGAAACAGAATGGGCCATGAGAACTGGTTCAAAGGTGGCTTCTGACTGGTCTTTTAAGAAATTAATCAATGTATGCTTATGAGTGCACGTGTGCCTTGGCACACATTTGAAGGTCAAAGGTCAACCTCGGCTATAAGTTCTCACCTTCCACCTTGTTTGAAACAGTCCCTATTGTGTTGTTCATTGCCAGGTCCACCATCCTGGCTAGCCTCTGAGTTTCCAGAGATTTGCCCATGTTGGTATCTTGTCTCCCCAGAGGAACTCTGGTATTAAAGATTCGTGCACTACTACATCTAGCTTTAAAAAAAAAAAAAAATTAATTAATTTAATGTATGTGAAAGTACACTGTCGCTGTCTTCAGACACACCAGAAGAGGGCATCGGTTCCCATTACAAGTGGTTGTGAGCCACCATGTGGTTGCTGGGAATGGAACTCAGGGCATCTGGAAGAGCAGTCAGTGCTTTTAACTGCTGAGCCATCTCTCCAGCCCTATATCTAACTTTTAAGTGAATTTTGGGGTTCCTAATTCAGATTGCCAGACTTGTACAGCAATCACTTTTACCCATTGATTTATCTACTCTCCACCCACAAACAACACTTTATTCTAGTCAGAATCCTGCTATCCCCTCATGATTTGACAGGACCAGTGTCAGAGAAGCCAGGAGCCCTGGCTGCTGGGATGTCTCAGGTTGTATTGAACCTGTTCATTTGTATTATATGGATACATTTAAGTTAATAGCATACTGCCTGCAGTTTATATTATGGTCTATATTCTCCTATTTCTTTATTATTATCATTGACATATTATGTTTATTCTTTTTATATGTAAGTGATTCTCTGTTTTAAGTCTGCCCTCAGCTGGATAGCACCCACCTTTAACTCCAGAACTCAAGGAGGCAGAGGCAGATGGATCTCTGTGAATTTGGCGTCACCCTAGTCTGCATAGTGAGTTCTATACCAGCCAGGGCTACAAAATGAGATCCTGTCTCAAAATCAAATAAAACAAAACAATATAAAATAAAAATAGAGATAAGTTTGCTCTCTTGAGGATGTATACTTTCTCATGAAGTTTGGAAAATATCTATGACTTGACTTAGTCTCTAATCTTTTCTCTCTCAATCTTCCTAGTGTTGACCTTTGTAAGGAAATGGTGGATGGATTACGAATAACGTTTGATTATACTCTCCCATTGGTTTTGCTCTACCCATATGAACAAACTCAATATAAGAGGGTGACATCGTCAAAATTTTTTCTTCCTATTAAGGAAAGTACCACGACAACTAATAGGTGAGTTAGACAATATAAAAGTGCATCTTAACCCTCAAGTGTCAGCACTGACCTGACTCACTTCTTTGTGGAAGTATCTGATCTGCTGTTATGGTGGCCTGAATGTCTAAAGTAAGGGAAACACTGTAGGGTGTCCTTACTGGTGTCTCCTCGGATGACCCGTTCTGCTCCCCCTGTTATCTAGATCCTCATTCACATTCTCAGGTTGTGAAAGATTTTCCCAAGTAAGCATTCCAATGTAGCCAGGCATGATGGCTGGTGTCATCCTAGCATCCAAGGGGCTGAGGAAAGGAGGCTGCTTTGAGTTTGAGGACAGGAGCTCTCTAGAGGGAATTCTAGGCTAGCCAGGACTACATAGCAAGAGAAGGGTGGGTGGACAGAAGATTCCCAAGTAAATAGAGCATTTTATCAATGGATTCTGAGCAGCCATCCCATCTTTCAGAAGACAGTAGTTACAAGGCAACATGAGCCAGAAGGGTTGAAAGTGGAAGTATCATCCTTTGCTTGATGCTATGTGATCTGGGTCAGCTTCTTCTGACCATCTTGCCTCTACATATGTAGAATGAATGGCTGTCTCCCTGGATGGTAGTAATTCATGACATCATCCACAAGGGGTCAGCAACCTTTGGCTCTCAGTGTCAGTTAGTTCCCCACTTCTCTTTTATTACTGCTTTGCTTCCTCCTGTGCCTATGCATGCTCTGTTCTTTATTCTGGTAGGGGTTGCAAGGATGGATTCATCCTTACCTAAAGTCTTTTCCCCTAATTTTCCTAAGGCACTCTGCCATGTCCTCTCTTTTCTCTTCCTGAGTGGTGTGCATCAAGTCTAGCTTGGTGAGGGAATGAGTTTAACTGGGGCTAGTTAGGGCAACATGGGCTACTTAGAGGTAGCCACACCACTGAAGAAGAGCCTTCCTCTCTCTGGCAGACATTAAGCCTTTAAGTATACTCATAAGGGGGTGGCTCTCGTGTGTCTTAGGAGCCCTGCCACTTTTCACAAGGCAATGTCAGTGGTTATGCAATCTCATGTGGTTATCACAACTGTTCCCATTCCAAGGTGGCAGTAGTCATGTCATGTCCAGATGACCAAGTTTTCCAGCATTAATAGTGGCATCTTTTGGTGTTAAAGCAGCATCTGCTGTTATCTAATGCTCTTTTGCTAGACTCTACGTTCTTTGTCACAAATAACTTTCTGTGCATTAGCTGCCTTTCTTCTTCCTCTCTCTATGGTTCTCTTCCTCTCTAACATCTCTTTGGAAATTTCTCTAACTCCTCGCTTCTCCATGTCACTTTTGCCTCAGGCAAGAGGTCAGCAAAACTCACCCAGGGACCTGTGTTGAAGTCCCCATGAATGGCTTGCTTCCTACTTGATGATTCCCAGAGTCTGGCATAGACTTAGACATACTTGTACCATCCTACTTAGACATACTTGTGCCATCCTCAAGTCCTGGCAGTTTTTACATTTACAAGACATCATGTGGTCATCTTATTCTGTAGATCAGAGTTTCTCTGTCCTGGGTCCTGTCCTGTGTGACAGGACACTTAGCAGTATGTCTGGTCTCTATCCACTAGGGAGCAACATATCTGTCCTCAGTTGTGACAGGCCCTCACCAGGCTGGCACTGTTGTCACCAAACATTGGCAACTGCTTTCTGGGCTGGGGCCAAATCTGCCTCTCCCCTCAGAGCCCTTGCATGGAGAAGAGGATATTTCCATCTCTAATAACAGCATGTCTTGCAGAGTTCTGGGGATCTCATTTATTTAGGAACTGCTTAAGAAAAATGTGTGTTTGAGTACATTTGGAGATACCTATGTGTCACCTCCTCCCTCCCAAGTCGATTGGTGAACCTGCCATTGGGAGGCCTTGCAGACGCCCTCCGATCTGTAGAGGCTGTCAGTGACACTCTCCTTCTTGCCCAGGAGCCAGGAGGAGCTGTCCCCTAGCCCACCTTTGTTGAATCCATCCACACCACAGTCTACAGAGAGTCAGCCACCTACTGGTGAACCAGCCACCCCCAAGAGGCGCAAAGCGGAGCCAGAAGCACTACAGTCTCTCAGGCGGTCCACAAGGCACAGCACCAATTGTGACAGGCTGTCCGAGAGCAGCTCCTCCCCTCAGCCGAAGCGCAGGCAACAGGACACATCTGCCAGCATGCCGAAGCTGTTTCTGCACTTGGAAAAGAGTGAGTTTGCCCTATGAGCACCAGGCCAGGGAATGTCACTTTTTCCTTTGGTGTTAGCCTCCCTAAGTATGTATAAAGCGAGTGTTATTCTCCAGATCTCACTTCCTTTGAAGAAGAGGAAAGCAGCCACAGAGAGATGGAAAAACACCTGGTTTGGGTGGCTCAGTGAGAACTAGGGAGGCAAGATTCTGTTTAAGGTTGATTTGTTATCCTCCCATTTTGCTACTTTTGTGAGCTGGGGGTGTTATTGGAATCCCATGTTTTCTATACATATTCAAGATGAAGTGTGATTGCTACATTTCCATGCCTGTTTTCAAAACTTACCTTTTTTTTTTTTTGGTTTTGGGTTTGGTTTTTCGAGACAGGGTTTCTCTGTGTAGCCCTGGCTGTCCTGGAACTCACTCTGTAGACCAGGCTGGCCTCAAACTCAGAAATCCGCCTGCCTCTGCCTCCCTGTGAGATGAATAAAGTGTTCAAATGAGATTCTGGATTCAACAGAGTATGCTGTGAAACTCCCCATTCAAAGTGATTTTTAGTATGGTTAGAACTGTGCATCCGCCTCCACCATCAGTTCATATATTTTCATCACAGAATGAAAGGAATTTGTCCTACCTTCATCTGCCCTTCCCCACCTCCCTTAGAAACTACCAGTGTGGGATATTTTATATTAATGGAATAATGTAGCATGTATGTACACAGTTGAAGAGTTGATGGAATGAAAACTGGGAAGGTTTCATTAGGAAATAAAACACTTTTTAAAAACCAATTCTAAAACATGAACTATCTCTGTGACTCCCACTCCAGCCCCTGATATGTTTTCTTGGCATTAGTTATTTAGGTAAAAATCACATGTACAATTTTAAGATGAAATTTTATTTTATGTGTATTTATGCTTTGCTTTCATATATGTCATAGCATTGCCTAGTGCTCTCAGAAGACAAAAGGATGTCGGATCCCCTGGAACTGTAATTACAGAGAGTTGTGATCTGTCATGTGGGTGCTGGGAATTGAAGAAGACCCAGTGGTCTTAACCTCTGAGCTATCTACCCAGTCCAAGTTAACCATTTTAAAGTGACTAATTTAGTGGCCCTACTTTTTTAATTTGTTGAGCTGTAATCCACACACCATACAGATTTCCTATTTAAAGTATACAGTCCAGTGGCTTTTAGTGTATTAGCAGATTGTGAAACCATCTGTTTCACAACATGGTTTCAAAACATGGTTAATCCCCTCTCCACAAAAAGCACATACCCATTAGCAATCACCCCCTATCCCCACCCTTTTAGAGCCCATGAATCTCTTTTGTCTTCTCTGGTTTGCCTATTCTGCGTATTATGTAGGAGTGGAATCCCTTTCAGCGTAGCATAACCTTCCCAAGGTTGACTCGTGTTGTAACATATATCAGTACTAGGCTAAAAATAACATGCCAGGTGCTACATTTTATAAGGTGAAGGTCATATTGTTAACAGGTTGTAGCTTTTGAGCATTGATTTAGATTTGTGGTCTGGTGTTTATCAGGGTCCTGAGCCTGTCTCTGGTTCGGTCTCTCTGTAGCTTTATGGGTAAATGATTATACCTCTCTTTGACAGAGACACCTGTGCACAGCAGGTCATCTTCCCCCATTCCTCTAACTCCAAGCAAGGATGGGAGTGCTGTATTTGCTGGCGTTGAGGGGAGAAGACCCAATGAAATCAATGAGGTAGGGGGCTTGAAGTTCAACTCCAAGGGTTCTTTTACCCTTTGTGGTTGCTTAATCCCAAGTTCTCCAAGTATCATGTTACTTTACAAGAAATAGCAGCAAAATGATAGTAAGGTTTAAGCTTACCGTTGTGCTCCTGTTTTCAAATCTGAGAAAACTGCCAGAACTCTTGTTTTACAAGTATAATAATCTTCTACCCTAAAGATCATTCAGTTATTAAAATATTTGTATTTGCATCTTGTATAATGTATTAAAACTTATTATTAAGAGCCACATTTTAGGTTCTGTGGGCCACGTGATGCCAATTAAGATGAATCAACTACAAAGCAGCTTCAAACAATATATAAATTATGAATGATGTACTGTGTTTCAATAAACCATTATTGTTGACACTGAAATATAAACACTATATGATATGCATGAGCTAAAAATATTCTTTTAGCTTTAATAAGTCATTTATAGGTGACCTAAAGCAGCAGGCTGTTCTCTAGTGATGGGGTCCTAAGAGATAAAGAAGATAAAGAGGGTGTAATATAGAGAAAAGAAAGTTTAGGATCAAGTTTTCTTTCACGGTCTATTTGTTATGCCAAGCAAGCTTATTAAGAACTAAATTGGGACAGAGTCAGCGGAAACTCTTGTTCAATGGACTAAGTTAGAGGGAAGTTAATCAGTGTTGCACAAAGGGAGCGCTGGGTATTTCAGGAGCATTACAGACCAAACACACAGCAGCCTTGAGACTGATAACCATAATCCCCCTGGTGGAAAATGATGGCCTCGCAGGATCTGAAGCTATTCCTTGTTTTAGAGGAGGAACTGTGTTCCTTCTCCATATACCATAGTCTCAGGACAAAGCTCCCAGTTAAGCAGTCCAGCCCTCAACAAAAATCATAAGGATAGTTTTGGGGCAATATAGAAATAAGCATCAAACAGTTGGCTAAGATGGTTGCTGACCTGTTTGTTTTTGTTTTGTTTGTTTTTGGTTTTTTTTTTTGACATCTGAGTCGCCTCCAGGAAGAGCAACCCTAATAGCCATCCCTTTGAAAGCATGCTAAATGACAGCATGAGGCTAGCCGCTAAGCCCGTTAACCTGAATGCTTTGCCACTGCAGTCTTTGTATTTATGGGAAATGGTATTTTCTTTTCTTTTTCTTTCTTTTTTTTGGGGGGGAGGGGGGTGGTGTGCTTCTGAACAGTCAGGCAAAGACCACTTCCACTCAGGTCAGTGCTGCCATCTAGTGGTTAATGGTAGAGCACGATGCTTTGTGGTTAAACAATGAAGTTCAGCAGGCTTTTGGGACTCAGGAATCTATAGTGACTTTAAGGACCTTTCAGAACCTCTTCCATGATGGGTTTTAACCAGGGCTATTTATCCAAAGCACTCATGTCCCTTTCTTCGAGTACCAATTGCTGATTGAATTTGGGAAGGGTCTGGATGATCACATGGTTAAGCTGCACTTTGGTTCTCATGGAGAATCTCTGTACTAACTACAAATGCCCATCTCTTCCCTCTGAGCAACACTCGATGCAGAAGCAGTTCTAAGCTTCCCATGTGGGCGGCACCGGGTTCGATGCTAGGTTGGTGTGAAGATGTTAGAACTGGCTGCCAAGGATGAGATGGGGAATCTACATGAAGGCGGCAGAAGCTTAAATGATGCTGGGGCCTTCCTCCTGGCATCCCAGAGCACTTGTGAACTTCTAGTTTGTTTTATTCGGGTTGACCGTGCCAGCATTTGTGATGTTTTGTGGGTGGGCACCCTTCTGCTTTTTCTCATAGAGGATTTCCTGCAACATCAGTTCTTCTGTGGTAATAGATCTGAGACATAACAAAAATGGACTAGGCTTTGGTTTGCTGATGGACTAAGGTATTTCTAGGGAAATTCACCAGAGAGTTCTGAAAGATAGCTCTCACTTTTTTCAAAATCCCCAGTCCATCTAGCATTCTGAAAATCAGAGTAAAGGCAGAGAGACCAACTCTGAGATGATTCAACTTTCCATAATGACTCAAAGAGCCAGGAATTGATATTCTTGATAATATTTCCTGTTTGAGGGAGGAGAGCTCAGTGGCTGTGAATGTGAAACGTTTTTGAACACTAGGTCCCCTAGCTGGTGGTACCGTTGGGGAAGATTGTGGAACCTTTAGAAGGTGAAGCTTGCTGGAGGAAGTGGGTAACTGGAACTGAGCCTTTAGTTTTTATAGACTGGCCAGATTCAGATTCCTGACTTGATGTAGTGTGAGCAGCCAGTCTCCCAATCCTGCCAGCATGCCTTGCCCACCAAGATGGAATGTATCCCCAGAAGATGAGCACTGTCGAAAAGTTTAAAATCCAGTATCTCATTAATCTAATTTTAAGTCGTTCTGACCCTCACATTTATTTTTAGAGGCTTGTGCTCACTATGTAGCAATATTGTTTCATCCTTTCCATATGATTTACTGTCATAGATTTAGAAGTCTAGCTAGGAAAGCCTCCATTTGGAATAAAGGAAGCATTTAAGTGATGTTTTTTTCTAGGTCCTGTCTTGGAAACTTGTGCCTGACAATTATCCGCCAGGAGACCAGCCCCCTCCCCCTTCCTACATTTATGGTGCACAGCATTTGCTCCGGTTATTTGGTAAGAATCCTTATTCTTTATGTTTTTCCAGTTTTGATTTTCTTATTAGCATGTATTAATTACATATAATAGTAGCTGTCACTGTGTCTTAGTTAGGGTTTTACTGCTGTTAACAGTCACCATGACCAAGGCAACTCTTATAAGGGCATTTAATTGGGGCTAGATTACAGTTTCAGAAATTCAATCCATTATCATCAAGGTGAGAGCAAGGCAGTGTCCAGGCAGGCATGGTTCAGGCAGAACTCGGTTCTACATCTTCATCTGAATGCTGCTAGCAGAATGCTAGCTTCCAGACAGCTAGGATGAGGATCTTAAAGCCCACACCCACAGTGACACACTTAACTCAAACAGGGCCACACCTTCTAAAAGTGCCACTTCCTGGGCCAAGCGTCAACAAACCACCACATTCCACTCCCTGGCCCCCATAGGCTTTTTAAACACATGAGTCTAGGGGGAGGGGACATACCTAAACACAGCACAATGCAAAATACATTTTATCCAGTTTCAAAAGTCTCCACCGTCTATAGCAGTTGCAACAATGTTAAAAGTCTAAAGTTCAAAGTCTCTTCTGAGATTCATCCAGTATCTTAATTGTAATCCCCAAAGCAAGACAGGAAACCAGCTGGGGAAATCCCACATTCTGCATCTCCATGTCTGATGTCAACCTCATCATCAGAACTTCAACTCCTTTTTCATCTTTGTTGACTGCAACAACTTCTTTCTGCGGGGCTGGTTCCATTCCCTGGTAGCAGCTTTCCTCAGCAGATAGCCCACAGTCTGGCATCTCAAACATCATGGGGTCTCCAAGGCAACTTCAATGTTACAGCTTCTTGTTTTAATGTCTGGGATCCACACATGATCTGGGCTTCTGGAAAGGGCTGGCATCACTTCTCCAGCTCTGCCCTCTGTAGCACTCTAAGCTCAGGTTGATCCACTCCACTGCTGCTGCTATTCTTGGTGACCATCCCATGGTACTGGCATATCCAATACACTGGGGTCTTCTGCTGCAACTAGGCTTCACCAATAGCCTCTCATGGACTCTCTTTATAGTACCATGCCTCAGCTTCTTTGCATAACCCCTTCAGTCCTAGGCCATCAACTGCAACTGAAGCTGAACCTTCACCAATGGCCTTCTATTGCCTCTCACAGTGCTGAGCCTCAGCTGTTCTTCATGTCTTCAAAACCAGTACCACCTGGGTGACTCTTATGCATTACCAAGTCCAGCTGCAGCACAAGGTACAACCTTGGCTATCTCTGGAATACAGCTTTTTTGTGCTCTCAGAAAACACTTCCCAGAAGATTTTACCTCAGCAATGCTGGTCTCTTCTTAATCACGACTAAGTTCTAAGATCTAGCTAAATAGCATCAGTTGTGCCAGTAGCCCCTTCTATTTTTCACTCTAAGGCCAGAGCCACATGGCTGAAGCTGTCCAGTTCCACTGCTTGCAGGAGCTAGAACATGTCCCCCCTTTTCTATTACATTATCATTAGCTTTCTGTTTGCTAATTCCTTTCCTGCCTAAGCTTGGCTATCCTGGATCTTGCTCTGTAAATTGACCTTGAACTCAGAGATCTGCATGCCTGTCTCCTAGGATTAAAGGTGTGTACCACCATGCCTGGATTTAAGCTTTCCTTCGCCCAGAACTTGCTTTGTTCCAGGCTGGCCTTGAACTCAGAGATATGCCTGGCTTTATCTTCTGGGATTAAAGGTGTGTACCACCATACCTGAGTCTAAATTTATCTGGGTAGGATCTTGCCCCAAAGTCCCACTCCCTTAATTTGTTTTCTCCTAGAATATAGGATTTACCTCCATTTCAATTTCTGGTACCCCTTTAATACTCAAACCTTATATTTTATATTTTTCCTTCTAAGCTTGCTACACTTGTTCAAAATGCTCTTAATGAGACTTAACCAGAGAACAAAGTTTCTGCTGTGCTTTTTTGAGACTTTTCCTTTGTCAGTGCAATTAATATAAGTCTCTTTACCTTAGCCTCAGGTAGACTCTTCAAATAAGGGCAAAAAGCAGCCACATTCTTCACCAAAAAACCATAAAACAGACTCTATGACACATACTGAAATTCTTCTCTTCTGAACCCTTTTGGCTTAGGTCTGCACAGTTCAAATTAGTCTCAGCAACAAAGTCTCCCCTATTCCTACCAGGATGGTCCATTAAGCCCAACTTAAAGCACTCCACCACTTTCCAAATCCATAGTCCCAAAATCCACATTCTTCCAAACAAAAGCATGGTCAGGACTATCACAGCAATACCTCAGTCCCTGGTACCAACTTCTGTCTTAGGGTTTTACTGATATGAACAGATACCATGACCAAGGCAACTCTCATAAGGACAACATTTAATTGGGGCTGCCTACAGGTTCTGAGGTTCAGTCCATTATCAAGGCAGGAACATGGCAGCATCCAATGGTGCAGGAGGAGCTAAGTGTTCATCTGAAGGCTGCTAGCAAAATACTGACTTCCAGGAAGCTAGGATAAGCATCTTAAAGCCAACACCCACAGTGACACATCTACTCCTACAGGGCCATACCTTCTAATAGTGCCACTCCCTGGGCTGGGCATATACAAACCATCACACACTGATATTTTCATGTGTTTGTAGAGTGCATGGTGATCATAGAATAGTCATACACCCCCCCCCATTGCCTCTTGTCCCAACTACTCAGCCTTCTATTTCTGTGTGTGTATGTGTGTTTTATTAGAATTGCTGATAGGTCCATGGTCAAGGAAGGAAGCAAGGGCAATCTACCCCACTGAAGAAATGTCTCTCCCTCCTAGCAACCATTCTTTCATATCCATGGATGGTCAAAGGGAAATGGGGCCTCTTGGTGCCCTCAGTTATAGCAGCCTTATAATGCTTGGCTTTTTTTAAAAACCAGTTTGCTAGCTTATGGACATTTTGTAAGTGTGTAACTAATTTGGAAACCTGGTTTCCTCTTTAAAGAAAAAGCATTGGATATACTTTAGTTTCATAGACTTAACACTCTACCTTTATTCAGTAACTAATTGTTTCCTAGTGTAGATGCTAATTTTAGTCCCCAAAGTAGGAAGAGTAAGCAGATGATCGCACAATGAGTCCTGCCCATTGTGGCATCCTGCTGATTGCAAACGCTTTTGTTTTTAATCCAGTGAAACTTCCAGAAATCCTTGGGAAGATGTCCTTTTCTGAGAAGAATCTGAAGGCTTTACTGAAGCACTTTGATCTCTTTCTGAGGTATTTTTATTACCTTGTCACACCTACCTCTAGAGGCAAATATGTGACTTTCTGAGGCTTAAGTTTAGCACAATGGAAGGTGGTATTTTCCATATAGACAATACATGGTATGTTCTGACTGAATAGAGTAATATTTAAAGTTTTTTTTTGTTGTTTGTTTGTTGGTTGGTTTTATGTCCGTTTTATCCTTCATTTCTCCAGTTTCTGGGTCAAGGAGACTGAGGTGAGGTATGATTTTATGTCACTCCAATAATCCAGCTAGATAATCCTGTAAGCAGAAAATGAATTTTCTGACATAGAAGTACATTGACATTAATTTTATATTTATCAGGAGAACTGTAAACGTGGGCCTCTTATGTCGTGTGTACATAAATTAACTTAAATATTAGCCTAGAATGATAACAAGTCTGAGTATGTGCTGGCATTTATGAATTCAGAGAAAGGTGTTGAATTCTTTCTTTGATATAACTAGTCATTTTCTTATCTAATAGAATATTTGACCCATGGTTCTGATGCCCACCTTCATACTGTTGGCCACTTAGTCTTTCTCTGCTATCCAGATATCTGTTAATTACATCCTTGTCCTTCAAGGCTGGTCTTCACCTTGCCCCACTCAGCTCAGCCTAGCTACTTGACCTGAAAGGGAGACATTTTCTTTCTACTGGGCCCCATTCTGACTGTTCTAGGAGTTGCAAGAGTAGAGTACTCTACCCAGAAATATCAGTCTTAAAGTTTGAAGAGGTGTTTTTCTCTAACAGAATTTTGAATGAGATGTCCTTGAACATAATTACACTTTCCACCATTTCACTGAAAACTAGTTTTATAACTATTCTCTTCCTCTCATATGCCCCCTTCAGACAAACACACAATTGTGTTTAACCTAACATTTTGTGTACTAAAAGCTGCCCCAGACCTGCAGGGATAATCAGTGGGGATCCAGGGCAGATGACAATATAAGCATAAGCAAGAGGAGGTTCCAAGGGAGGGGGGAAGAGCCCAGGGGCTCTCCGAAGGTCAGGTGGCAACCTTCAGCTCCTGGAACCAACGGTCACAGTGTCCTCTTTTCCCATAAACATTCTTACTGTTATGACCACGAATGTTCTCTCAGGATTGTTTATGTAAGCTAGAAAATATCCACAAGGCCATAGCTAAGGCCATGGCTCCCGGCAAAAAGCAAATAGCACTAAGCATGTGTGAAGAGACTGCAGGTTAGTGTAGGGAAGCCTACAGACTTTGAAGTATTCCTCATACAAAGCAGAAGTTAGGACTTTAGGAAATAACATAGGAGGTCTTATAAATAAAACTCAGAGTAAATAAAAATATCCTAGTTTTTTTAAAAAAAAAAAGTAGACAATGGCAGCAAATTAGAATCAAGGAACTCAACACTGACTTTCAAGAAAGTGCAAACAGAAAAAAAAAAGTACTTAGCTGTCAAGTGATTTTTGACATTGTTTCTTATTTAGAGAGGTGTGGCAATCTAAAAGATTTGGACATGTTGGAAGTAGCAGGATGATTCATGTTAGATTTCACAGCATGCTTCTCCTAGTCCAAATCCACTTGGACTTTATTTTGCTTTCTGTCTTGTGGAACTGTTTGCTTTGTTTTGTTGTTTTGGCTTTGTGTGTGTGTTAGAGTATCGTAACATAGTTCCAGATAGCCATAAATAGTGGTCTTCCCACCTCAGCTTCCCAAATGCTTGAACCACAGGTGTAAGCCACTCTGCCTGACTCTGGTCTGAAGTCCCTTCATTAGTGTATTGCAGGATCTTGAGTCACTCATCACATTTTAACAGACATTTTCAGATATACCGGTCTTTCAACGGGTGATACTATCACTCAGATTTGTAAGCAACCTTTTGGTATGGCAAATTAGTATGCAAAGTACTGGTATTGGTTATTTTGTTCAGGTTTGGTATAACTTAGTCTGTATAATTAGCCTTATGAATTTTTTAAGTGACATTGAGTTTGTCATGTATTATTTTTATAGTTTGGAAAACAGGAAAGGATTTATTGAGGTTATCTTTCACAAATACATGCATATAATCAGTTCTGTAACACTGATGATGAAGAGATTCAGATGAATAGTGATTGACAGAAGCCACTTTAATGAGTGTTGTGGAAGTAATCAATAGAATCATGTTTCCTTTCTAGTACTAACAGTGTTGAAATGTTTTCACATTTCATTGGCTGACAGCTAATATTTAGCTTCAGGGTGTTCAATTCTTAATATGATGCTCACTGGTGCCTTTTAAATTATTCTTTCTCTAGGTTTTTAGCGGAATACCATGATGACTTCTTCCCGGAGTCGGCTTATGTCGCTGCCTGTGAGGCACACTACAGCACCAAGAACCCCAGGGCAATTTATTAAACTTTTGATGGTTCTGTAAAAACAAGTGCACTATGTGGCTTTATACTTTAGGTCCCAGGTGAAGTGTTAATGAGATGCTAGACCTACCCTGGGGGGGGGGGTACTCTGACAGAAACAGGCTCTGTTTTTTGAGTTCGTCACATACTATTATTTCTGTTAAGAATTACTTTCTGAGTTCAGCATGGTGGTCCATGCCTATGGAGAGGGAGTCGATTTAATTAATGAATTCATCATTTAAAAAAAAATGAACTGATTACTTCCTGGGTGCCTGAACGTATTCCAAAGTAACACTGCTACACAGGCTGTGTGTGCTAGCAGGATAAAAACAGCCATAGCTGTCTTCATAGGAATATGTTCATGAACGTATACTTAGGTTAAACATTGTTCTGGTAGACAGCGCAGGTGGTTGTTAGCAAGAACCATACTGTTTGATTACTTGTTAATGTTAAACAAAAATGGTTTCGAAAACTGTTTTCTGTTCAACAGATCTTAGTCGGTGCTTGGAAGCCGCAAAGCACTCTCAAAGTATTTCTGAGGGAATTGATATGGGTGGCAAAAGAGAACTTACAGCTATGCATTGCTTGTAGCAGTTCCCTTTCTCAGAAACATTATTTTTGTTGCTCTAAATAAAGCATTGCCTGTCTTGTTTGAGATTTTACAGCCATACTCTGCTATGTAATGTTATAGTTCCTTTTCTATGAAATGTTATTTTGGGTGATCTAAATAAAGCTTTGCCAGTTTTGTTTGAAAGAAGCAAGAGGAGTTTTGCTCTGGCCTTTCCTGGTTCTTTTTACTGCAGGGCAATAGTCGGGTAACCTCTTCACTCCCAACTTTTGTTTCCATTTGTTTGCCCCTTGTCCTTCCCTTTTTTGTCCTTCCCTTTTCGGTTTGGCATCTCTGTGCATCGTGACTATTAGTGGTTAGGAGAAGTAACTCATGTGACTCTGTGCCAGCTTGTGGCTGGTCTGTGGGTCCTGGTGGGTCAAATGCAGATCTGTCCTTCTCCAAGTTGGCCAGCTGATGTGATCTGCAGTCATCCTTTTAATCCTCATCTCTCTTTCTCTCTCTCTCTCTCTCTCTCTCTCTCTCTCTCTCTCTCTCTCTCTCTCTTTCTCTCTTACTTTATCTATGGTTTAGAGAGCTCTAAAGGCCTGGAAAGGATACCGAAGCCATGAAAGCATTAAATAAAGCACTTCTCTTATGGTTTAGCTCAGTTGACTTTAATTTCCAAAGGCCACTGGTCATGAACAACAGGAGCCTCAAGGACTTTTGACTCAAATGGTCCCATTAAAGTGCCTTGTGCATCACTCACTACTAAGATTCCCTACCTCCAGATCACCTGAATAAGGCATCTTCCCCTCTGCGTTTATTTAGTTGCTGACACAGATTCAGGTTGGTGGGAACTGATTGGAACAGCCTTCAAGTTCTTGGTATATGTGATTGTTAATTTTAATTGTCAATGTAATGGATTCAGAATCACTGTAGAAACACACTTCTGCGTGTATCTATGATACTGTTTCAGAAAAGTTTGAGCTGAAGAGGAAAGACCCGTCTTGACTATGGCCAGCACCATTCCATGGACTGGGGTCTCAGACCCAGTGAAAAGAAGAAAATAAGTGGTATCCCAGAATTCACCTCTCTCTGCTTCCTGACAACATTACCAATGGGTTCATGTTCCTGCTGCCATGCTTCTCTGCCATGAGAGACTGGACCATCAAACTGGGAGGCAAAATAAATCCTTTTCTCAGGTATTTTTCTCACAGCAACCACAAAAGCAGTTCATAACAGAACATTGGTATTGAGAAAGTGGGGCTATTGTGGCTAAGCCTGACCATGTGGGTCATAGGCATTTGGAACTGGTTTATAGCTGAGAGTTTGGAACTTTGAGCTAGAGAAGCCTTAGAGTGCTATAAATAGAGTTTAATAGGCTATTCTGGTGGTGTTTTGGAAAACTAGAATGCCAAGACAAACGTGGACAGTGGAGATCTGGCTCACAGGGGTTTGGAGAGAAAAAGAGACTATTGAGCTACAGGCCATTTGTATGATAACCTGGCAAAGAATCTGGTATCAGGCCATGTCCTCAGTGCCATGTCCTAGGAACTGGAGTGAGGCTAAATTCTAAAGCAATGGACTCATTCGGTTGGTGGAAGAAACCTGAAGAAAGCTTAGCATTCAGGCTGTGTAATATTTACTGACTACTGCTGTCATCCAGGTCTCCAGTGAGAAATAGCACAAATGAGGCAAAAGAAGACAGATGTCAGTTTGTCAGGGGAAGGGGTGAATTTAAAGGTGTAGGCAAGGCAGATCCAGAGAAAACAGCAGTACTTGTTAAAAGACATTAGTAACATTCAAGAGAAACCTTGTGCTCTGTATTAGACATTAGCCAAGGTTCCCTAAAGACCTCACCCAATAAACACCCCATTTTGTGAAAATATGAATTCATTTGAAAGGAGAAATCATAAACTGCTGATGGTGTTTTCTGCTTCTTGAAAGCAGTTACCTAGGAAAGCCTTTCCCCATGGTTGGCACACAGGGCAATATACTTGTAGTCTAAGGGACCCAGGTCACAGCAGAACTTTGTAGTATAACTCCCATGGTACTGGCATACAGGTGTGAAAGACGCAGGTGTGTAGGACTTATGGAGACTTGCACTAGGGTTCCAGAAAGCACTGAGACCAGGCAATGTGTCCCTTGGTTGGAGTCTCTGTAAACTAGCCCTGAGAGGCTACTATGTGAAGATGTTAAAGTGAAGTATAAGTTGCAGTATGGATCCCAGGATGTTGGAGGTACCAGAACTGTGGGTCATCATCTGAGGAAAGCCCCAAGCATGGAGCAGTGTCAGCCCCAGAGAGAGAAGTTGCTGCAAATGGCAGCGCTGGAGAGTTGGGACTACCCAAGCCCTTGGAAATCCATATGAATCCATCATGAGCTCCAAATGTGGGACATAGATCTGCAGGATCTGATGTTTGCCCTGCTGGGTGTTGGTCTGTCTTTGGTCACATATTTTCTTGTTGTAATTCCCATTCTTCCTGTTGGGAATGGGAATGTTTCTTTGTAAGTTGTTTTTTATTTTATTGATGTTCACAAATAGATTGCCTTGAGTCTCAGAGAAGCCATTGGACTGCTTAACACTGCTGGGACTGCTAAAGACTATGGAGAGTTTTAGAAAGGGACTAAATGTATTTTGAATTATGAGATGAAAATGAGAATTTGGGGTCCAGAGGTGTAATGCTATGATGTAGTGATGTGTTTGGGTGTCAGGTTGGCTGGGGTAGACTAGGGATTATTAACTTGGGTGGAATCAGAATCACCCTGGAAACATGCCTTTGGATATGTCTCTATGAAGTTTAACTGAAGAGGAAAGACCCACCCTAAATGTGGATGACACTATTTTAGGACTTGGGGTCTTAAACTGAATGAAAAGGACAAAGTGAGCAGAAAATCAAAATTCATCTCTCTTTGCTTCCTAACTGTCAGTCTTGCTGCCATGACTTCCCCCACCGTAATGGACTGTTTCTCTTCAAACTGTAAGCCAAAATAAATGTTTCCTTCCTGAAGCTGCTTTTGTCGGGTATTTTGTTACAGGAGTTGGTGGGGATGGGGAAATGGAGGTTGGGAGAATAGTAGATAGGATTCCTCTCCATTTGACATATGTGGTACTGGCTTAATGCTTGTGCACCTGCAGTATCCTCATTGTTTTCAGTGCTGAAATATTTGCTACTGGATCTACTGGTAGATCCAGGAAGGGGGAAATCAGTTGGGTACCCACTGATGACTGCACCTCTCTCCAGTGGGTAGCACCAGTTCAATTGTCACACAGATGGCTCTTATTAAACTAGGCCACAAAACAAAACCAAAGATCATGAACCTGGGAAAGGAATTGTGTGTGTGTGTGTGTGTGTGTGTGTGTGTGTGTGTGTGTGTGTGTGTTTGTGGTATGACATGGATAGAACAGGGATAAGAGAAGGTATGTGGTAGAGGGTAACTAAAATACATTATACTCATGCATGCAATTGTCAGACTATAAAATTGTTTTTTTAAAAAGGTGAAGTCATGGACCCAGGAGGTGAATCAGAAGTTCAAGATTACCTTCAGGTACAAAGCAAATTCAAGCACAGCCTGAGTGAGCTACATGAAATTCTGTCTCAACGGAGTAAAGAGGCAATGTGAGGACAGGGGAGAAACTGGCTGTACATGTTAGATCATGTACCTTTTTTTTTTTTTTAAGTAAGAAGAGGGCTAGGGGCATAGTTCAGTGCTTGAATGCTTGCCTACTGTGCATATATGTGCAGTCTCTCAGTGCATTACCTACCTCTGGAATATGATGCCCAGCTAACCCCACTCCCTCTGAACAGTGACAGGGCATCAATGGAGAAGGGGTCCCAGGTAATTTTATCCAGATCACACACATGATCAATATGCATCACCCAGAAAACCCATTTATGACATCTTTCTTCACAGAGAAAATGAAAAAGAAAGAAAGGGAGAGGAGAGATGGAGAGGAAGGGATGGGAAGATGGCTCTGTCAATAAAGTTTATGCTGCACAAGCCTGATGAAGTTAGTTCAGATCTGATAAACACTCCTATAAAAGCTGAGTGTAGTTTAGAGGCAGGTGTTTGTAACCATAAGGCAAGTGGACCCTGGAGCACTCTGACCAACCAGTCCAGTCAATTAGCAAGCAAGGCATTCAGTGGCTCAAAACATAAGATGGTGAGCAATGCAGAAAGAAATATGACTTCTGTACATACATGCACAAATGTGTACACACTGAAAAGGAAAGGAGAGAAAGGGCATGGGCAGAGAAAGCAGTCCATCCCAGTAACCTTTCTTAGACAATGCTGCTCACACTTGTGTTAGAATGTGAGTTCAGACTCAGCAGGTAAGGGGTGGGACCCTAGAGTGTGCACTTTTAAGGAATGTCAGGGCTGCTGACACTGCTGGTTCCCAGCCCACACCTTGCACAGGGAAGCTATCAAATACTGGGTTTTGGGGGTGGGGAGTAAGATGTCAGCTATTAGACTCGGAATGAGATACAGATGAGGTTGTTCTCAAGCACAAACTTTCTGTATGGTATTTTTTTTTCCCTCTCAGGACAGCTGCATAAGGAAGATATATTTTACATAATCAAGGAAATAGATTAGAAGCCAAAGTCAAAATCAAACCAAGATCTGTCTTGATGCTAAAACTATGTTCCCTTAATGTTTTCCAAGTTGAGAGAACACAATAATGAAGTTCTATTGGTCAGAGGGTACCAGAGAGGCTGATTCACAGCCAATTTCTGCAGTCTTTTCATTTTCCCCATCTTCTCCATCCTTCCCACGAGTCCTCCAGAGTTCTTACTGTTTGAAACTGCCATCTGTTTGGCCATTTGGTTCATTCTGCTCTTTAAAAAAATTGGCCTTTTTTCTTTTTTTTTTTAAGTTTAAGTCTTTAGTGTTTGCACAGTTAAAAAGCAGAGTATCCCTTTTTCAATTATAAAGTCGGAGGGCTGACTGCAAAAATTCATTTATCTAGGATACAACCACACTCTCGAGATTTTTTTTTTTTAATGTTACATTTCTCTGTGCATGTGCATGCATGGGTGTATGTGTGTGTATGGGGTGGATGTCACAGGACAACTTCTGGGAGTCTGTTCTCTTTCCACTATGTACACTCCAGGCACTGTATTGAAGTCATCAGGTCTGATAGCAATTGCTTTTTACCCCCACCCCAACACACACACACACACACACACACACACACACACACACACAATGTGTATTCAAGAGTTTCATTAAGGTTTGCTTTCCTAGAAAGTACCAGAATATCTCTGTTTGGGCATCCAAATCCTTTCTTAGATGGGCTTTAATAAGAACTATGACATAAGTGCTAAATGAATAGCATTGTTATAGGTACATTTAAGACTGTTGGGAAGTAGATGCCTCAGTCCAGCACATGGAACTCAAGTCACTGTTAGGAAATCCTTTAAAACAGCTGATATCTTACTAGTTCTGGTTGTTGTTGTTGTTGTTGTTGTTGTTGTTTTCTTTGTCTTTTGTTGTTGTTGTTTGTTTGAGTCAGGGTCTTGTATAGCACAGGCTGACTTAAAACTTACTATGTAATCATGGATGATTTTGGACTGCCAATTCTCTTTCATCAATATCCTGAATGCTTACACAATAGGCATTTACCACCTGGTTTATGTGGTGCTGGGGGTCAAACCCAGAACAATGTGCTTGCAAAATGAACACCCTACCAACTAACTGAGTCACATCTCCAGCCCCATGGTTCCTGATTTCTGTCTATCAACAATCAACATGACCTTACTACTTTTAGATTTTTTTTCTTCCAATGTCACCATATTTTTCCCCTTTCTTCCATCCCCAGAACAGTATTTTGGTTAGAGTCCACATTATCCTTCAACAAACACAGAGAGTGGCTGATCAGAGTCTGTTAGTTACAGTATGGTGGGCTGATTTCTTTGATTATAAATTGGTGAGATGGAGCTGTGGCTTTAGCTCTGTGATAAGACGCGCTTGAGAACCGGAGCTCAATGCTCACCACCAAAAATAATAACAATGATGTCAGCAACTTTGGACTTAAACTTCATTCTCAAGCTGTGGGTCAAGAGGAAGGAGCTATCTCAGCACTTTAGGCTTGACCACAGCCCTCAAGAGCTATTCTAGGCCATTGGTCACCTTCCAAATCGTTAACTTCAAAATCTGCCAATCAAAGCAACCTTCCAGTGTAGGGCAATGCTAGGAGTGTTTTATTCCATGCCACAAAGCTAAGGATGATAGCAGCCTGCATGAGAGACAAGTTCTATAATCCTCTACAAAAACTCTCCCGAGCTGTGCTTCTGTATCACGTCTGGATTGGATGCTGTGGGATTTTCTTTAAATCATTCTCTACTTCCTTTCCAGCAAGCAGGAGACAGATTTGACTATAAAACAGCATGAAAATGGGGGGAAATGCTATTCACTGTATGAGTCAGGGAAAAGAAAAACAAAGATACAATGCTGGATCTTCTATAAGATGTCAGTATGTAAAGTTCCCAGTTGACCATGTTTTAGCTTATAATTCCTCAGCTTTCTCATCCCCAGAAAATCTTTTGTATTTAGGTAAAACTGTACTTCAAAGTTTGACATTTTCCTGGACTAGCAATATGTGTAGTATGATTGTTTCCTTGGGAAACTCTGAGAAGGACTTTAAGGAGAAGTGAGGTGTGAGATGTGGCCCTCAGCAGCCCCAAATGTTCCATTTATTTAAATTGTGGTGTGTATGTGTGTGTGTGTGTGTGTGTGTGTGTGCGTGTGTGTGTGTGTGTGCATATTCATGCATAAGGTTATAGGTGTCTACTTGCCATGATGGAGGTCAGAGGACAGCCTCTAGTGTTGGTCTATGCTTTGCTCCTTGAAAACGAGGCTCTTATTTACTGCTCCATATGCTTGGTTATACGATCATTTAGATTCCTGTAAGTCCCCTGTCTCAGATTCTCAGCTTCCAGTGCTAGGATTATAGACATGGGCTACCATGTCTGCTTTATATGGCTTCTGGGGATCTGAACTCAGGCCTTCACACTCCTGAGGCATCTCCCAAGCCTTGGTACTTCCTAATGTTTCTTATTTTTAAAATTAGATTTTTAATTTTACTTGATGTGTATTTTTGCCTCTCTCTCTCTCTCTCTCTCTCTCTCTCTCTCTCTCTCTCTCTCTCTCTCTGTGTGTGTGTGTGTGTGTGTGTGTGTGTGTGTGTGTGTGTGTGTATTCATGCCTGGTGCCCGAGCCTGGTGCCCGAGGAGGTCAGAAGAGGGTGCTGGATCTGCTGGAACTGGAGTTACAGGTAGTTGCTCTTTGAATGCTGGGAATCGAAGCTCCTCTGCAAGAACAAGAAGTGTTTTAACTGCTGAGTTATCTCTCAACCCCCATGGATTTTTTTTTTCTTTAAAGTGAGTTGCAAAGGATAGAGCTTGGAAAAGGGTCTAGGGAGCAATGGCTCGGTGGATGGCAGGCTTCTGAGGAGGAGAGGAAGAACAATGGGAACCACTACAGGAAAAGAAAAAGGCTAGAAAGAGGGCTGAGCATGTGTGCTGGATGAGCTACCTCAGGAGACACCTTTACTTCTGCCTCTGTCTGCCCCTCGTTCAGCACTCTTGACTGATTTGTGCCAAACTGCTGTGGCAGTAGTTACTAGGTTCAAACTGGCATCAGGCGGATGAGGAAAGAACTCTCCTTGTTGCTATTCCTGTATCCTTCATGAGTAACTGGTGACATCCATCGGACTCTGCTTCTTTCACTCCTCCAAAACTGAACAAAAGGCCCCACATTACATTGTGTAATTCCAGTTATATGAAGCATACAGAACAAGTGAGCTAGTGGGGAGGGAGGTAATTGAGAGTAAGAAGTATTCAGATTCTTTAGAATGATAGAAATTTCTGGAATGTGATAGTGCTGACTATTGTGTTACTCATGGGAAAGTTGTTTTGGTTTTGCTGTTTTGTTCTATTGCTTATTTTGTGGAGGGAGACAGGGATTCATTTCCCATGGTACACATGTGAATATCAGAGGACACCCTCAGGTGTTTTATTCTGTTTGGGACAGGATGTTCTCTTTGTTGTGCAGCAGCATACACTAGGTAAGGTGGCCAGTGAACTTCCAGGGCGTGTCTTGTTTTTACCTTCAGAGGAGCACTGGGGTTGCAGACATGCTGCTCTACACAGCTTTCATGTGGGTTCAGGAGATTTGAACACAGGTCTTCATGCTGTGTGGCAAGCAGTTTACCCACTAGCCATCTCCCCAGGCAGTGGATATTGTGCTATGTGGATTATGTCTCTTTTTAAAATGTAAGATAGGCATTTTTGCTCTGTAACAAATTTATAGAACATGTACTATGAACCCCCATTTCTCCAGCAATCTTGGGCACTTCTTCCATGCCTCACAGAACAGGGTTCTGTTCTTCCCTTTTCAGAGTTCACAAGGCATCTGAAGGGAAGATGTGTGAATACTATGTCTTTCTGCAATTCTTCTATAAACACATGCCTGCTAGACATATCTTCACACTTCTTTGGCTTCCACAGTCCTCTGCTGGGCAGACAGGATGTAAGCTGATAGTATGATATAAGCCAAACAAGAAGCTTTAATGCAGATAGAGGTTAGTGACATCCAAAATAAAATAATTTGCTAGGAATACTTTAAGCCAGTTCATCTTTCCAAGCCTTCATGTTGGGGATTTCTTTGCAGCATCAATCTTCACCCTTGCAGAAGCTTGCCAAAATGGCAGGTAGGAGACCGCTCCACTGTGTTTCCCTATTGATTTGTACTTTCCACACTTAGATTTACAACGTTCCTTGGGATTATTTAATAGTCGTTGTGGAGCTATGCTTTGGTGCAGGGTAAATTACAGCAGTCTGCAGACTGTATTTACAGCTCAGTCTTCAGTGTTACTAAGGGGACTTCAGGAAGAATTTCAGGTCACTAGCCTCTATTAGTTGTTCATTAGTGTCCAGAAAATCATTTGGAGTGGAATCATTTGTGAGCTGTATGAAAATACAGCTTTCTCAAGGGGGACAATGGCTATTTAAAAGTGATTGGCACTACATAAAAGAAAGTGAAGTCAGGCATGGCAATGTATACCTGTAATCCCAGACAGCAGGATCAGGAGTTCAAGGTCAACCTTTTTGGGCCAGCCTAAAAAGGAGAGCCTCTCTATGAAGTGAAATAGGTAAGATAGGGGCTAGAAAGATGGCTCACTGACTGTTCTTCCAAAGGAACCAAATTCAATTCCCACATGGTAGCTTACAATTGTAATTCTAACTTCAAGGGATCCGACACAGACATGCATGCAGGCAAAACACCAACACACATTATCTTAGTTAGGGTTTTATTGCTGTGAATAGACACCATGGCCAAGGCAACACTTATAAAAGACAACATTTAATTGGGGCTGGCTTACAGGTTCAGAGGTTCAGTCCATTATCATCAAGGCTGGAACACAGCAGCATCCAGGCAGGCATGGTGCAGGAGGAGCTGAGAGTTCTACATCTTCTTCCAAAGACAAACAGGTGAAGAATGGCTTCGAGGCAGCTAGGATGAAAGTCCACGCCCACAGTGATTCACCTAGTCCAACAGGGCCACACCTACTCTAACAAGGCCACAACTTCTAACAGTGCCACTCCCTGGACAAAGTATATACAAACCATCACACAAAATAAATAAAATGTAAATAAATAAATATCATTTTAAAAATGAATTACATGTGAAAAAAAATGAATCAAATAATCTAAACAATGTTGGAGGAAAGGCCTAGTAAAGTTCTTTTTAAAATACATTTTATCTATTATATATTGAAGCATTTTATTAAAACTCAAAACAAAGCCATGGTGTGGTAGACAAACTGCAAAACGTTTCTAAAACTTTACACTGGCAATATTCTCACCATACTCTTTCTTCCCTAATCTTTGTGACTTTGAAGTCTCATAAAGAAGTAATATCTATTTTCCTTAAATCTGTCTGGCTTTGTGAATTGCGGTGGCCAAGAAAATATGACAGAAGGGACTTGCTTTCACCACCTCCCTTCAAACCTTGCTGAGATATGGACAAGTCCAGGGCGATCTGCCAAGTGATGCAAACCAAATGCCTGGGCTACTTGCATCACCCCAACCAGTGTTCAGCTAACTGCTCACCACATGAAGGAAACCATTTGAGATCAGCCTGGCCTCAAGGCTAGATCTGGACATGAACAAAACTCTTCGGGTAACTGTAAGCTGTAGGACAATCGTAAGTTAATATTGGTTTAAGCCACTGAGCTTTGGAATGGTTACTTAAGCATCAGTAGCTAACTTCACCTTATGCCTCTGTTCTGCTTATGTTTTCTGATCTATCATCTATGGTACAGCTCAGATTTCATTGCCTTGGCCAAAGTGGATGAAATTTTGGCATATTCAGAACCTATTAGGGATTCTAGGAATACATGTTAGCTATTGCCATTGCTCAGATAATGAGGATAAAGGTGGATTATACATCACATGATTTTGTAGTTAGCATGGGATCTCGTAGAGAGAGGTATTAAGAGGGTATTTTTGTTTGTTTGTTTGTTTGTTTTGGGGGTTTTTTTGTTGTTGTTAATTTCTAGAAAACTGTAGACTAGCTTTCTCATCTCTATGACTAAATGCCTGATATAAAGACTGTAAAAGGAGAAAAAAATTACTTTAGCTCAAAATTTCACAGGGTTTGATCTCTCCTGGCAGAGAGGGTGTGGCTGAGTAGAGTAGATTAAACCACAATGTCAGAAGCCAGTAGCAGGGACTGTTCATGTCCCTGTAGACTAGTAGTAGACAGACAAGGAAGCTGACCCAATCTTAGAAGGCTGATCCCTAGATACTTGCTTCCTCCGGGTAGGTCCTGCTATCTCTCAAACAGTTCAGCAGTGAACATAAGAGCCTTTGGGGGACCTTTCCTCCTCAGACGTAATAGCCAGGAAAGAGAACAGAAAATATATTTGTACCATCAGATGGGCTGTTACTGTTCTGTAATATTTGTTTCCACTCAGTGTGAAATAGAAAGAAAAGCTTTTGTGTTGAGCTAACATTCTCTTTCATCTCTATTTCATCCCCTACTCGCCCTTTTCTCAGACTTGGTATTAGCCTGAGTCTGCGGTATTGTAAGCTCAGATTGTGCACATGGAACATGTTACTCGAACTCATCATACTTTTGACATACATGTAGATCTTGTTTTTCTACAGACATCTGAATGTATATATACATGTGTCATATATACATATATACATGGTTTTACATACATGCATTTAATTATCCTGATAGCTATTATAGGATAGCCTATCATGGATACAGTACCCTCTACTAATTCTTTTGCCTGTCTCTTTCACTAATTCAGCTGTTCATCTGGTTTACAGAGTCCTTTGTATTCAAATAAACTCAGAAACTGGAATGGCTAGACAAATACCTTTTTGACTTTCTAGAGTTTCTTCACTAAAGGCCTGGCTTTAGGAATTCCTTGGTATATTGTTTAAGGATGATTTTCTTGTGAGACATTTTTTTTTTAATAAAAAGATTTACTTATTTAGTTTATGTATATGAGTACACTGTAGCTGTCTTCAGACACACCAGAAGAGGGCATCAGATCCCATTACAGATAGATGTGAGCCACCATGTGGTTAGGGAATTGAACTCAGGACCTCTGGAAGAGCAGTCAGTGCTCTTAACCTCTGAGCCATCTCTCCAGTCCTGATGGAGAGGACTGGAGATACTAGGAAAATAACTAGATGAAAACTTGACATTTCTTTGAAACATTCACCAAGTTTCTTCATTTTTACCATCTTACTCCTGGTGTTTTAGGAACAATTAAGTGTGCCTATTTGGTGGTCATCTGGAAATCAGAGGTAACGACAGGAAACCAGAACAACTGTAACTTCCCATGAGTAAAGGGCGGATTAGGAGCAAAGAACTGCTACTTTGCTCACCAACTGCTTCCCAGGGCAACGATTTATGTCCTTATGAAAGAGGAATTGAGTGGTCATCCAAGGAATACTACTGATACTGTGCTGAGTAGAGAAAGCACCACATTGGATCATTTCTGAAGGGGTCTTAGATTTGCTAGTCAGAGAGGCAAACCAGTTCTTTCCTCCTTGGATTCTTGACTGGAAAGGTCAAAATTTAGAACCTGTACATTTGTGGCTGGAGAGATGGCTCCACAGTTAAGAACACTTGTTGTTCTTGCAGAAAACTCAGGTTTAGTTGCTGGCACTTACACAGTGAATAATAACCATCTATAACTCTAGTTCTGGTAGTCTTAAAGCCCTCTTCTGTCCTCTGCAGATACCAGATATATGCAAGGACAACATTCATACACATAAAATATTAATCTTAAAAATAAACACCAACAGCAAGAAACCTGACTTTTACTGTGCCGAGATATTGTATGGAAACACACCATGATATACTTTGGCAAACAAACAAACAAACATAAAAAAACAAACAAAAAACAAATTTCCCTCTTAGAAATAAGCAAATAACTTTTATAGATTGAGCAACAAGTAGCTAAATGATCTTAGATTATATATGCTTAGATTATATATGCTTAGATTATATATGCTTAGATTATATATGCTTAGATTATATATGCTTAGATTATATATGCTTAGATTATATATATGCTCCTTCTCAAAAGCGAAGTAGCACGTAAGAAGCCTGCCCTCCTAAATGTTCTTTCCAACAAATTGTATGTACCCTCTGCTCCTGAGGTTGAGTCCAGAAGGGCCAACTATAGCAGGATGATGGCAACCCCCCCCCCTTTGCTTTCAATTTGTAACCACATCTGAGAGCTGCCCTCTACTTTTGCATTTATGCCAGGTTACATTACAGATCCTCTTAGTTTTCAACTCTTATAACTATCTCTGCTGGCATGCAGAATACTACAGCACATATTTTGTAAAGAAAAAGGCAGAGAAATTAAGCTATTAAAAAACTACAGATTGTCCTTATAGCTCCCTAGGATAGAAAGGAATGGGAAGGTAGAGAGGGTAGTAAGGGACAGAAGTGGGGAGGGGTAGTGTATATGTTCGCAAATTTGAAAAAGAAATAAAATGAAAGCAAACAAACAAACAAACATACATACATCAAGGTTGGGAATGATAGTGCATGCCTTTAATCCCCGTACTAGGGTGGCCAGGACGTGAACACCTCTATGAGTTCAAGGCCATCCTGGCCTACATAGTAATTCTGGGTCAGACAGCTTTACATGCTCAAAACATCCCTAATAAAAATGATAACCAATAATAAATCATGAAAGTTTGTATTACTGAAGTAAATTCTTCTTTGCTTCCAGAAGTCACTCTTAAAGGAATATTTGATGGTAGTTTCTTTGTGCTTGAGTTTGGGGGATTGAGACTCTAGATTTTTAAACATCTGATATATTTTGTGCACTTGAGGGAGTATTTTTTAATTTAAAGACTACATTTATTTATTGTATGTATGCACATGTACACATGAACACACACCACTGCAGATGTGAGATCAAAGGACAACTTTCTGACAGCTGTTCTCTCCTTTCACTGGCTTGGCAGAAGGTTCCTTATTTCCTGCAGAGCCATCTTGCTAGCCCTCTGGAGGGGAATTGTATAAAGAGATTTCAGATGTTGCCCTTCTTTCAGTGATGATCAAAGGGCTCACAATCCACGTTTTTCTGCAGCATTCTGGCTTTTCTGAGAATAGCACTCTTGTCTTTTTTGGTTGTTAGCCTAGCCTTTAATGGCTGAGCTACCCCTCTAGCCCAGAACAGAATTCTTCAAAGCCCATTTTCTCTTTGCAGGCGCCTGCCTCCACTTTCGGTTTTGAATTGCCAGTAGGGGTCAGTAAAGAAGGAAGGCGGGACAGGAGGCGGGGGCTCATCATGATCTGCTTGCTTGCTTCCCGCGCTGTCTCTGGCTATTGCAGTCGACAAATTTTAACATTTCCTGGACTATCTCCTTAGTGGAAACGAAAAAGCAGCAATAACTCCTCCTCTAATATGAGTCTGGGGCTTGAGTCTCTCTCCTTAACTCCTGGTCCAGCAGCTGGCCCGCACGCCCTCTCCATAGGCTTAACGGAACGAACTGGTTTGAAAGCCTGATTGCTTTCTGCACACATTTTCATTCAGCCTTCTTTCAAAAACTCCAGTATTAACTACCGGTAGTCTTTACTGATTTTGACGACTGACTCAGGAATGCCTCTTCTTTAAATACTAGTTCCACACAGGTTGTGCCAGAATCATTCTGCGGACATGATCTCTAGAAATTCTGTTTCTGTTTAAGCTTTCTAAAACGAACTGCAAACTTTTAATGTTTTTATTTCCCTACTTCCGAGTGAGTTGGCTTGGGATCATTCAGAAGCTAAAAGTTTGAAGCAGATCGACTTTGAAATCCAGACCCTTGGTCCTTTTTGAAGTTTTATAATTTTTTTTCAGTCCCCTGGAAGATTATGGGATTTTGAAAATCCTTTACTCCTCTCTGCTTGGGAGTACAGGTTTGGGCAGTCACCCCCAGCCTTTTGTTATGTCTCTTCTTTCCCTCAAGAAATTAGCTCTTGGGCTTACAAATAATGCTACACTTTTCTGTTTTCTAACATTTATTTTTATGCTTTAATTATTCCCTTCATCCTACTGAGACAGACATTTTTTCTAAAGTTGCAAAGATAATTAATATCCTTTTAAGTAACCATTCTCTCTTTCTCTTAAAATAACAGGCAACCAGCGTTGCGACTCAAAAAATACAAAGGCAAACAAAAAGGCAGACATATCAAAGCACAAATAAAAAGAGAGTCAAAGTCATCCATTATCCAATTGCTATAGCTGACCACTGGAATCTGACACTTTTCCTTATAGTCTCCAATTTCAAAAGCAAATTAAAATTAAGTTCTCAGCTGTAAAAATGTATTACATAAAATTTACCAGATTAACTTTTTCCTTTTTTTAATTTTTAGATCTAAATACTTTACTTTCTATGTATGAATGTTTTACCTGCATGCTAGCTAGATTCCCTGGAGTTAGACATGATTGTGAACCTCATGCAGTTGAGGAGAATCCAGGTCCTCTGCATGTTTATTTGCTTTGTATAAGATAGAGTCACAAGTATCCTATGCTGACCTTGAACTTATTACATATTGGAAAATTACCTTGAACTTCTGATTTTCTTGATTCTCCCTTGAAGGTGAATTAGAGGCCTGCTTCATCATGCCTGACTTCCCACTATTATTTGATTTTTTTTAATTACTGTGTATGTGGGGGCAGGAAGAGGTACAAACCATACGGCCTGTGTGTTGATGACAGGAAAACTTGGCAGTGGTGGTGGGTCTCTCCTTCCACTGAGTGTGAGTTCTAAGAATCAAATGGAAGTTATCAGGCTTGCATCTCTGTAAGTGTCTTTACCCAGTGAGCCATCTATCTGGCCTCCCCAATTAGCATTTTAAGTGTATAGTTAAATATATGGAGCAAATCATTAGAACTTTTCCCTCTAGAACACCTCAAAGTTTTTTTCATAGAAGCAGAACTTTTTCATTTTCTACCCTTCCCAGCATTTGTCAAACACTACTGAACTTTATCCCAATCAATGTGGCTCTCCTATGAACCTCCAACATGGAACTCTGCAGCATTCGTCCTTTTGTGTCTCAATTCTTTCTCTTAGTATAATGTCTTTAAGAGTATATATGCTGTAGCATGTGTCAGACTTTCTTCCTCTTTTAAAAGGAAGACCATATTGTTTTCCACTCACTTGCCACAAGGTTGATATTTAGGTTGTTTCTGCTTCTTGGCTATTATTATTAAGAGAGATAGTGCAATAAACATTAATATGAAAATATCTGTTGAGATTCTTTTGACTAGGTGGTAGTAGTAGTAGGCCAGCAATTTTTGGTTTTCTAAGAGTCATTTCCTGTTTCGTTTTCTATGTAATAAGACAAGTCTATTGGAGGGTAAATGCTTTCTTCAAAGGAGAAATGTTGATACCCCTGACCACTGACACAGCAAATTAAAAAGAATCTAGCCCAGCATTTAGTTTATATCATGCATGTTGTTGTTGCTCAAGGATTTGGCCCTTTCTGAGATTATTCTCCACATTTTATGTCTGAGGTAGGAGGGGCAGCTTTCCTCCAGTAGCTCACACCGGCATCCAAACATGGTGATGTTTCTTGCTTCTATGTTATAAAATGATAAAATTGTGTTTTCCTAGGACTACTTTTAAATAGCTTTTGAAAGTTGGGCAATATTAAATGGAACATAAAAACCTTACGGTGAATTCCTTTATGGCTATACAGTGACATACTCGGTGATTTAAAACAACAGTGATTGATGCACCTTACTCTGTCAATTGCACTAAGCCAGAAAGTTCCACCTAGAGTGTTCAGACCCTAGACACTCCTATGGCTGCATCCTACCTGGGAGCTCAGATGGAGCTAGGACTTCAAAGATGACTTTATCAAAGACTGGAATCAGGCCTGGGGTGTGCAGGCCTTGTGAAACTCCTATCAGGAGAAAACAACCTTTCCACAGGGTGATTCGAGGATCTAAGACAGAGGTTCTCAATCTGTGGGTCATGACCCATTTGGGGGATGGAGGATCAGATAGCCTGCATATCAGACATTTACATTACAATTCAAAACAGTAGCAAAATTACAATTATGAAGTGGCAATGAAAATGATGTTATGATTGGGGGTCACCACAACATGAGGAACTGTATTAAAGGGTCACAGCAGTAGGAAGAACCATTGCTGTAAGAGAAGTAGAAGTCTCTAGGCATCTTCTAGCACCTTCTCATGCCAAAGCAAGTCATAAGACCACACTAGATTCAAGGGATGGATAAATAAATTGATAATGAGAATGGATTTCTTAGAATCTACCAAAATGTAATCTAATTCCAAAAACAAAGCAATAGATACTGAAATTTATAGGTGTTTATTCATTTGTGCCACAGTAATAGGATAAAATAAAATGTCTACTCAGTCAGCCATTGTCTTCAGGAAAGAGCTGGTAATAAGTATTTTGAGCCATGCAGTCCCACTCCCAACTAATCAACCTCTGCCATTGTATGACAGCAGATGTGGAGAGTAGGTAAGCAAATAGATATAATATGAAGCTCAGCTGAACCTGTTGCTCAGGTGGAACAGTCCTTATCTAGCATGCTCCAAGCTTTGGGTTCCACCCCGAGGACTGAATAAACTAAACATGCCGGTTCACACTTGTTATTCAAACACCTGGGAAGTCCAAGTTCATCCTCAGTTACATGGCATGTCCATAGACAACCCGAATGAACTGTGTGAGATGCTGCCTCAAAAAAAAAATAAATAAATAAAATTTTATTTACAACAGCAGGTGTCAGGCAAGGTATGTCCTGCGAATTGTGTTTTACTGACATCTGCTCTAGAGAAAAAAATAGTGCTTTGATTGTGTTCTAAATGCATTGAAAATTGATTGTGTAGGATGGAGATTTCATATTCTAATAATACTACCATAAGTTATTCAAAACTAAGGTTAAGAGGATAGTGGACATATATTGAGCTTGTATGTGTGTGTGTGTAATCATCATGCCATACTAACAGCAGTAGGCAGCCAGCATTCTATCTCTGTGTTTGTTTAAGTACCATTGCCTTTTTAGAGCCTATAAAATCACTTACTGTCCAGGGAGAAAGGATAGCTAATAATATAAAATCCTATTTGGGAAGCAAAGGCAGACAGTGGGGTGGTTGCTATTTGCAAAATGCATTTACTAGCTTTATCTTCCCCGACTCCAAATATTTGCTCTCTTGAGTTCTGAATAAGGAATCAAAGAGAAAGTCACAATTTCAAACCCTTCTTGACCACTTTTGGTAGTAATTGTTTTTCTTTTTTTTTTCTTTTTTTTGACCTCTGTGATTTTTTGAACTCATAATATCTCATATTTCATCCCTGAAACTTTAGCACTGTATGAGATCATTTTTCCCTTGCAAATGAGACACCAGAATAGAAATTCTCTTTCATCTTGCTGCTTCATTCTTCTTAGGTATTAAATGACAGGTACTAACAGTGTGTCAGAACAAAGGTGAAAATGCTACCTTTGGTGGTAATGTCATTGTATTTTCAGCCTGCTGCCTGGGCCAGGCTGTTACCTCCAGCCTAGAGAGGGAGGGACTTCGAGCCTCAGGCTCTGGTCTCCCAGGAGCACAGCTTTTTTACAAAGTGTTTGTTGCACATGTGTGAAGGGATTTGGTTCTCTTCCCTTGTGGATTTTGGTCCACAAAGCTCATGCTGGATTAAAATAGCACTGGGCATTCGGGGTCTCGAGCAAACAACTGTGATCTGAAGACAGGAAATTTCTGCTTCATTCAATAGCCATGGTTGCCTAGGCTCCTCCCCATGCTGCCTCACAAAGTTCTCCCCTGTGCCTGATATGAAAGTCTGTCCGGGAACTGGCTCAAAACCAAAAAGAAAAAGAAATAAAATTCATTTCTAACAGCTGTTGAAAGTGAGTTTTGCTCTCTTAGATTCTTTGAAATAGATGATTCTTTAGTACTTTCATTTTGTGAAAGGGAATATGCCTCTTGAAGGTTGGCTCCGCCTCTTCAACCTGCCTGGGACCAGCCTTTCAGAACCCAGCATAGAAGTTGGTTTCTTGAGAGGCACCGTTTGCTTTTTATGTTTCTGTCCAGAACATCCCCAACTACTTGCTGACTTTTATGCTTCCTCAACAATTTTATAGTATGAACTTACCATGTGTTGGGTTATTTTAAATGTTTGAGTGAGCATCTGGAATCTTCCTTGATCACTCTAGCATGTTATTGTTTAGAGGCAGAGTCTCTCAATCAAGCCCAGAGTCTGCTAGTACAGCTAGTCTTCCATGGTGGTTAGAACAAGACTCAGCCCCATAGGCTCATATATTTGAATGTGCTTGGATAGTAGTTGGTAGAGTTGTTTGGAAAGGATTAGGATATTCAGGTTTTTTTTTTTTTTTTTTTTTTTTTTTTTTTTTTTTTTTTTTTTTTTTTTTTTTTTTTTTTTTTTTTTTTTTTTGGTTGGAAAATGTGTAGGTTCAATAGCTGACAGCTAAGTTCTCTCTCTCTCTTTCTCTTTCTTTCTCTGTGTGTGTTTCTCTGTCTCTATCTCTCTCTCTCCTTTCCTCCATCCCCCCACCCACCTCCAACAAGTACCTCAGGATGTAAGCTCTCAGCTACTGCTCCAGTGCTATACCTGCAGAGCCTGCTTGCTTCTATGCTCCTTAACATGATGATGTAACATAACTCACCGTCTAGAATTGCAAGCAAGTCCCACAATTAAGTACTTTCTTTTATAAGTTGTCTTAGTCATGGTGTCTCCTCCTTACAGGAATGGAAAAGTAACTAAGACATCTTCCTAAGTCAGCTATGGTACCTTTCTAGACAAGCAGGTACCATGGTCACACATAATTTACTGCCATTTACCAGGGTTCTAAAAAAACAAAGTACAGTCATTTTGCTTGGACAGACATCATTTCAACTGCTGAACCATTTCCCCAGGCCTTTGGTTTAGTTTTTAAGCTTCCTTCTAGAACCATTTCCTTGGTTTCTTAGCTTAGTCTAGTTTTCCCTCATCTCATTGTATATTTTGAAAAAAAAAAAAAAAACTTATTTTGGTTTTGGTTGTTCATTGAGACAGAGACTCATGTATCCTAGGCTGGATCTAACTATGCTATATAGCCAAAAATTAGCTTAAATTTCTGATTCTTCTGTCTCTACCTGTCAAGTGCTAGGGTTATAAATGGGCTTGTATTACCACATCAGACTTGGGATCTTTTCTATTTATTTATTTATTCTTCTTTTTTGTTGTTGTTGGACATCAGGGGTTCAGGTGGGGAGGGTAGGTGGGCTAGGACTCTGTACTTTATGGTCTCTGATAGATTTAAACTCACTATGTGGCTGAGCATGACCTTGAACTCCTGATCCACTTTGCCTCTACTTTCTAGTGCTGGGGTTCCAGGCATGCAGCACCATACCCGGTTAATGTGCCCAGGCATGCAGCACCATACCAAGTTAATGTGCTACTGAATACTGAAGTGAAGACTTTGTGTGTATTAGGATGTGGGGAGCAGGCGCAGCTGCATGGGCCAAAGATGGCGCCTGGCTCTATGCTAAGCCCCGTGACCTCGCTTGTTTATCCCAGTCCCAGTCATACATAGTCTTAGTAATGCGCAGTAAAAGCAACACATGTAACTCGTTGGAGAGATTAGCACAAAAAAGCAGCATGTGTAACTCGTTGGAGAGATTAGTGCAACATCTCGCAATACCATTCTATCAGCCAATCCTGCATGCTGCCTTGGATGTGTGTGTCTATGATTGGGTGGTGTGAGGTGACGTGATTGAATGGAAGAGGATAAATTGTGGGCAGTCCCAGGGGGAAGTGATTTAGAAGATTAGAAAGACCAGCATTAGAGAGACCAGGGTGAGTGAGTGAATGGATGATTGACGTGTGTGAGTGAAGGGCTGCAGCTGTGTAAAACCTGAGAGAGAGAGAGAAGCAGAATAAAGCAGAAGCTGCGAAGGCATGCTGCTCTGAACCCACCTTGGTGTTCCGTGTCCTTTCTTCCTACCATCTCTGCTGGTCAGAGACGTGTGGGCACACAACAGAGAAAAAGCTTAACAATCCACTATGAGGGGCGGGTGAGATGGCTCAGGGTTTAAGAGCATTGACTGCTTTTCCAAAGGTCATGAGGTCAAGTCCCAGCAACCACATGGTGGCTCACAACCATCTGTAATGAGAAACAAATAAAAAACCTATGGGCCAGAGTGAGCAAGAGGGAAAGGGGAGAAGAATCCACTAATCTTTTTTTTTTTTTTTTTTTAGATATTTTCTTCATTTACATTTTGAATACTATCCCCCTTTCCTAGTTTTCTCTCCAAAAGTCTCCTATACCCTCCCCCTGGCCTACTCCTCAACCCACCCACTCCAGCTTCCTGGCCCTGAAATTCCCCTGTACTGGAGCATATAATCTTTGCAGGACCAAAGGCCTCTCCTCCCATTGATGGCCAACTAGGCCATCCTCTGCTACACATGCAACTAGAGACTCAAGCTCTGGGGGTAAGTGGATGCTCACAGTCACCTATTGGATGGAACACAGGGCCCCCAATGAAAGAGCTAGAGAAACTATCCAAGGAGCTAAAGAGGTCTGCAGCCCTATAGGAGGAATCCAGTATTCTTTATACTTTTTATACTATAAAAAGTATTTCCCACTTTAGTTATTATCAGTAGTAATGAATGTTAGAGATTTCCCACAATGGAATCAGAAGATACATAAGTATATGATTGCTATTGGAAAGCTGGGAAAAGAACTAGGTATTAGCAGTTTTTCTTTTTTCTTTCTTTTGAGATTTCTGTTTGTTTTGCTCTTTGAGACAAGATCTCAATAAGTAGCTCTGGTTGTCCTAGATCTTACTATGCACAATGAGCTGTCCTGAAACTCCCAGAGATCCATTTGCCTCTGTCTCCCAGGTGCTGAGATTAAAGGTGTATAACACCATTCCCTACAGCAGTGACTCTCAACCTTCCTAATGCTGTGACCCTTTAATACAATTCCTCATGTTGTGGTGACGCCAACGATAAAATTATTTTCATTGCTACTTTATAACTGTAATTTTGCTACTGTTATAAATCATAAAATCGGCACATTTTCCAATGGTCTTTAGTGACCCCTGTGAAAGGATTCATGACCCATAGGTAGAGAACTACTGCACTACAGGTTTTCATTTATCAGGTTCTTATGTATTTTTATTGGATATTTTATTTATTTACATTTCAAATGTTATCTCCTGTCTTAGTCAGGGTTTCTATTCCTGGACAAAACATCATGACCAAGAAGCAAGTTGGGGAGAAAAGGGTTTACTCAGCTTACACTTCCATACTGCTGTTAATCACCAAAGGATGTCAGGACTGGAACTCAAGCAGGTCAGGAAGTAGGACCTGATGCAGAAGCCATGGAGGGATATTCTTTACTGGCTTGATTCCCCTGGCTTGCTCAGCCTGCTCTCTTATAGAACCAAGACTACCAGCCCAGAGATGGCACCACCCACAAGGGGCCTTTCCCCCTTGATCACTAATTGAGAAAATGCCTTACAGCTAGATCTCATGGAGGCATTTCCCCAACTGAAGCTCTATTATTTGTGATAACTCCAGCCTGTGTCAAGTTGACATACAAAACTAGCCAGTACAATTGACCCCTTGTCAACTTGACACACAAACACATCACTAGTAAGCCTCAAACCTTAGTTTCTTATTCATCCCCAAGATCTAAATAACTTTAAAACTCCCACAGTCTTGTATATTAAAGTTCAGTCCCTTTAAAATGTTCAATATCTTTTAAAATTCAAAGTCTCTTAACTGTGGACTCCACTAAAATACTTTCTTCATTCAAGAGGGAAAAATATCAGGGCACAATCACAATCAAAAGCAAAAATCACTTCTGTACGAGACAGCTATATATCAGGGTCCCTTAAGTAGGCAGTAGCTGTCCTATGCCATAGTGTCTGAGTTTAATGACTGATTATGGGATGCTCATAATCATCTATAACATAGAACACAGGGCCCACAATGGAGAAGCTAGAGATAGAACCCCAGGAGCTGAAGGGGTCTGCAACCTTAGAAGAGGAACAACAATATGAACTAACCAGAACCCCCAGAACTCATGTCTCTAGCTCCATATGTAGCAGAAGATGGCCTAGTCGGCCATCATTGGGAAGAGAGACCCCTTGGTACTGCAATCTTTATATGCCCCAATACAGGGGAATGCCAGGGCCAAGAAGTGGGAGTGGGTGGGCAGGGGAGCAGGGAGGGGGGAGGGGGGAGGGGATTTTCGGAATAGCATTTGAAATGTAAATTAAGAAAATATCTAATAAAAAATTGGAAAATAAAAGCAAATATCAATCTCCAAACATCCAATGTCTGGGATCAAACTCACAACCTTCTGGGCTCCTCCAAGGGCTTGGGTCACTTCTCCAGCCATGCCATTTGTAGCACACATGTTGTATTCTAGGCTTCAGCTGCCTGTACTCCACTGCTGTTGGTGTTCTTGGTGGTCATCTCATGGTACTGGCATCTCCAAGACACTGCTGTCTTCCACTGTAACTAGGCTTCACCAATAGCCTCTCATAGGCTTTCTTCATGGTGCCAAGCCTCAACTCCTTTGCATGACCCCTTCAGTCCCTGGCCATCAATTGCAACTGAGGCTGCACCTTCACCAATGGCCTTCCATGGCCTATCATAGTGCCAAGCCTCAGCTGCTCTGCATGACCCCTTCATGCCTTCAAAACCAGTACCACCTGGGTAACTTACATATTACTAAGTCCAGCCACAGCACAAGGTGCAACCTTGGCTATCTCTGTAACACAGCCTCTGTGCTCTCAGAAAACACTTCCCAGAAGATGTCACCTCAATGATGTTGGTCTCTTCTTAATCACCACCAGTTTTTAGCTCCAGCTAACCAGCATCAATAGTCCCAGTAATGCAAAGGTTTCGCTTTAGTAGTTCTGGCATCTTGTTAATCACAGCTGATTCTTCAGCCCCAGCTAACCAGAACCATAGAATAATCAAACTCCAAAATAGCAATGGCCCTGAAAAGAGTCTTTAATTTTCCCTCTGAAATTTCACAAGCCAGGCCTCCATCTTCTTCACTGTTCTCAACATTATCTTACAAGCTCCTACACAATATCTGACAGAGCTCTTAACACCGAATGAATCTTCTAGCCCAAAGTTCCAAAGTCCTTCCACAGTCCTTCCCCAAACACGGTCAGGTTGTCACATGAATACCCAACTATGCTAGTACCAATTTGTCTTAGTCAGGGTTTCTATTCCTGGACAAAAAATCATAACCAAGAAGCAAGTTGGGGAGGGAAGGGTTTATTTGGCTTACACTTCCATACCAAAGGAAGACAGGACTGGAACTCAAGCAGGACAGAAAGCAGGAGCTGATGCAGAAGCCATGGAGGGATGTTCTTTACTGGCTTGCTTCCCCTGGCTTGCTCAGCCTGCTCTCTTATAGAACCCAAGACTACCAGCCCAGAGATGGTCCCACCCACAATGGGCCCTCCCCACTTGATCACTAATTGAAAAAATGCCTTACAGCTGGATCTCATGGAGGCATTTCCTCAAGGGAGGCTCCTTTCTCTGTGATAACTCCAGCCTGTGTCAAGTTGACACACAAAGCTAGTCAGTACATCTCCTTTCCTGGTTTCCCCTCCACAAACCCCCTGTCTTATCCCGCTTCCCCTGCTTTAATGAGGGGCCTCCCCCACTCACATACCCACTTCCACCTCCCCACCCTGGCATTCCCCTACACTGAGGAACCCAGACTTCACAGGACCAAGGGCCTCTCCTCCCACTGATGCCTGACAAGACCATACTCTGCAGCATATGTGGCTGGAGCAATGGGTCCCTCCATGTGTACTCTTTGGTTGGTGGTTTAGTCCCTGGGAGCTCTGGAGGTATGATTGGTTGACATTGTTGTTCTTCCTATGGGGTTGCAAACCCCTTCAGTTCCTACAGTTTCTCTAACTCCTCCATTGGGGTCACCATGCTCAGTCCAATGTTTGGCCATGTACATCCGAATCTGTATTGGTCAGGCTCTGGTAGTGTCTCTCAGGAGACAGCTATATCAGGCTCTTGTCAGTAGGCACTTCTTGGCATCTACAATAGTGTCTTGGTTTGGTGTCTGCATATGGGATGGATCCACAGATGGGACCATCTCTGGATAGACTTTCCTTCAGTCTCTGCTCCTCTCCCATTTTCAGTTTAGTGTGAATGTTTTCGTATATGTTCAAGTTATAAAGTGTTAATGTAAGTTAAAATGTTTCAGTGGACACGTATAAACAGTTCAACTTTATTACAAGTATAAGTAATAAGGTCAAATTTTTCTGGACCAAGCCAGCATTTGGACTTTTGAAAAAAAGTAAGGAAATGTCTTGTTGACTACAACTCAATGGTGTTTGTAACATTTTTATTATACAGTGGATTCTATCCATTCACTATACTGTGTTGCTCTATGTGCAAATATGAGTCTTCATTGTTGTTTGTCTTCTGTATTGTTCTTGTAATTTGCTATTAAAATACATTAAATTATAAAAAAGAAAAGGAAATGTATTTAGTACATACCTCAGTTTAACAACTCAAACTATCATAGAGTCTGTAATTCCCCTTGTGATCATTGGTTTGAATGGGAGCTATATTGTCTGGCATCATAAGGGAGGACTGCAGGGCAATGGCCTAAGGGGGAAAATTCCAAATTGACACCCTAAGGAGAGCTTCCAGTAAATGGGTATCATTTTGACACCACAGTGAAGTCAAAAATTTCCAAGTTGAACCATTGTAGCACCAAGGCGATTCGTACTGATCAAACACTTACAATATTTTTATTTAAGTAGCCCTCGATTTATATCTAATTTATATCTGTATGTCACAAGGTTGACATTTGACCTCATGTCATTTTCTTTTTTTCTTTATTAATATCTTATTTGTTTACATTTCAAATGTTATCTCAGTTTTCTTATACCATGTGGGCATCTATGATGTTACCTAATACTTTATGTGCTATTACCTAATACTCCAGCTATGCATCTTTTTGTCCAAGTTTTGAAAATACTACTGTCTGTAGGGGGAGTTTTATATAAGATGCTATTTGAAAATTACTTCAAAATGTGAGTGGGAAGCTTAGTGAGTAATAGGATAGATAAGCAATGAAATAAAATTGGCTGAGATATAACACAAATTAATCATTAAATATAAGCTCTCAATATCCTATTTGGCCAACTTGTATTTAAGTTTACCATTTCTCAAGGGGAAAAAGCAGTTTGTATTTTAAATATTTATTATTTGTCTTTGTCTTAGTTTTGAGATGGAGTCTCTTGTAACCCACACCACACTGGCCTTGAACACACAACATAGGCAAGGATGTCCATGAACTGCTGATGTTCCTGCTTCTATCTCCTAAATAGTAGGAGTTCAGGCATGAGCTACCTGGTGAGTGAGATGCTAGAGAAGGAACCCAGGTCTTCCTGCATGCTAGGAATGGACTCTACCAACTGAGATGTATTCATAGCTTAAAAGGTTTCATAATAAATGTTTTTTATATTACCTGGAAAGATTTAAGTCAAGTTTTTAAAGAGAAAAACCACTGAATCTTTATACTTTCATATGAGAAAAAAATTGTCTCTTTTTCTGTTACTAAACACAGACTCTCTTTTATTTGGACTGACATGTTCTTTCTTCTTTCATTGTCTATAGATATTTGAATACATAATTTCATGTTGTTTTATATTGTGGATTTAGAGTCTATGTAGTGAGGATCACCTTTTCCCACCAATGTGTACTATTAGGTTTTATGAAAGGAGAGAAGGGGAAAGAGGACAGGTGTACTGAGTCACGTGTCTGTCAGGCAAAAGTTTATTAAACTAACAACATGGTGGCAAGGTCTGGAGGTCAGAAAGGCTGAAGCAAAGTTTTAGGCTTTCCTGGAGAAAGAGATCAGAATTGTATTTTTTTACAGTTTCTTGGGAAAATAGCCTAGTTAATATGACTTATACTTCCTGATAAAGGTAGGGAAGACCAACTTAAGTAACTTATATGATAGAAGTCACTCTTTCTCTGGGTAGTGGACTGAGGCTTGGTTAATGTGTGACTGAGAGATAAAATAATAGTAAAGGTGCCTTCCACTGCTGGCTGCATGATAGCTAGATGTGTTCTTATCCTGTATGCCAACCTCTGTGTATAGGATCTGGTTACCCAAAAAGCCTGTGTTCTCTAATGCATATTACAGAGTCATATAACACAGCTGGAGTTAAATCACTTATTAATGCAACTTGGAGTAGACTCTGTCTTGACAAGTTGGCTACAGAACAGACACCTATGAAAAATGGTGGAGCAGTCACAGGGTCCTGGCATGGATTATTTGTCAACCTGGCCATCATAAAGTCAGCCCATCAGGAATAGCAAATGGGCTTTGAAAGCATGTCCTCAAGTTGACTAGGAGCCAAGCTATGATGCTAGTAAGCCCCCAGCAATGCAATGCAACTGCCACTAATTACTACACATCATCTCTGGACCACAGACTTAAATCACGTCATAGCCCAAGGTGACAAATAGATATGCTCAGAGGCTCTTTGCTTAATCTGAGTGAAATACACAACACAGTCTTCACCATTGAAAACACAGTTTGAATACATCATTCTTGGTGCATGGCCTGTGAGCAAAGTCAATTTTGCAGTATATCACAGTGAAAGATGTTAAAGTTAGCCCTCTGTCTAATGCAGAAAGACTGGGAAACAGAAAAGTATCCTTAGGGGGAAAAGTGTCCTTCTCAATGCTATCATTTACAATGAGATATTCATGATAAAAATGGAATCCATAAGGTCTACTGGAAGGATGAGTTTTCAAAAATATTTACTGTGAAACGATCAAGGTTAGAATATATGTGATTTGATGAAGGCAAGCAGGTTGAAAAGTGAATGGCATGTTTTAAGCTGTTCACTTTATAGCTGCCAAGGCCTGGATCTTTCAGAACAGGCAATTTTCACAGTAATCTAGCAAATCGAAATGAAATCGCTGTCGTTTTTAAAGTCTTCAACAAACTCATTATTGGTACTTTGAAATCACTATGTGCATTTTAGAAACCATAGGAAAAGGGGTGTTCAGTCTCATAACCCATCCGTGACAGCCGTCTCAAGCTTGGCTTGCCAGTATTAGCCAGCATAATTAATATTGTAATTTGGCTTTCAGCAAAACACAAAGTTTGAAGAGACAGTGGAGGGAGTAGGACTATAGATCTGTTGGCAGAGTGCCTTCCTAATGCCGCACGCGCCCACACGTCTCTGACCAGCAGAGATGGTGGGAATAAATGACACAGGACGCCAAGGTGGTTTCAAGCAGCTTGCCTTTGCAGCTTCTGCTTTATTCTGCTTCTCTCTCCGTCCAGCAGAGACAGGGAGGGGAAAGAAACAACATGGGGAAGTGGCAGGGTGGGTTCAGTGCAGCTTGCGTGAGAGTGAGGTGGCTTTATTATGCTTCTCTCTCTCTCTCTCTCTCTCTCTCTCTCTCTCTCTCTCTCTCTTTCTCTCTCTCTCTCTCTCAGGTTTCACACAGCTGCAGCTGTTCACTCACTCACTCTGCTCTCTCCTACGCTGGTGCTCTCTAACACTGGTCTGCTCTCCTCATCTGGTCTCTCTCTGCTACTCTGGTCTCTGGCCCCTCTGGTCTCTGGCCCAACACTGCTCGCACTCTCCTATGCTAGTGCTCTCTAACACTGGTCTGCTCTCCTCATCTGGTCTCTCTCTGCTATGCTGGTCTCTGGTCTCGGGGCCCCTCTCTAGTCTGCCTCATCTGGGGCTGACCTCAATTTATACTCCCATTCACTCACGCCACCTCACACCACCTCACACCACCCAATCATAAACTCACACATCCAAGGCAGCATGTAGGATTGGCTGATAGAATGGTATCATGAGATGTTGTGCTAAATTCTCCAACGTGCGCTGCTTTTACTATGTATGACTGGGACTGGGATAAACAAGCGAGGTCACGGAGCTTGGCATAGAGCCAGGGCGCCATCTTTAGCCCCTGAGGCCACACCAGCTTCCCACAGTTCTCTATTTATGCAGCCTGCTAGACAGACATAATCACTCATGATTCTTACCCATTTGCCATGGACAGCACACAGATTGGTATCTTCAAACATACCCAGCAGATAGACCTCACATGTCTCATGTAAAGCACTAACACTTGCGCTTGAGAAGCACAGATCTATTTTAAAATCCTGAGCAATTTCTCGAACCAAGCACCAGAAATTCAGCCAATTATTTTCCAAGTGCTTTATAACCTGTACATTTTTCAGAAAGTAGCTTTGCATAGCCATGGTCTAGATACCTTTCAACTCTCCCCAACCCTTTCTTTCTTTTGGCTGGAGTATGAAGCTTCACTGTTATAAGAGAGCAGATGGCTGTGAACACAATCCTTAAGTATGTTTTCTAATGACATTAACTCTTTCAGTATATAACTTTTTCAGTATGGAGGAACATGGTAGTAGTAGTCATTTTGTAAATAATATATGTCATGACCCAATCATAATTGTGAAAACTTTTTTTACCTAGAGTCATCATATAACTCAGAAATTGTATTCCTGGGTATACACCCAAGAGAACCAAATAATGTCCATCACAAAATCTGTTTATAAATGCTCCTAGACACATTTGTGACAATAACCAAGTAGTAGAAATGATGTGAATGGTGATCATATGAGGATAGCATTTATCCATAAAGGGAACGGCATTGCCATGTGCATACCCATCTGCTTTTCACAAAAGGCTTTTTCAGATTGAGTCAGAGATATCGATTTGTCCTTTGGTCTCTTTTGAGGATACATTTTACCCTCTTTTGTCTCTTTAAAATCTCCTTACAGCTGAGTTCTTGAAGAAATTAATTATTTCTCTTATACAATTCTTGCCATCCTGATTAGCATTTACATGGCATGACATTTTCACAATAATTACATTTACATGAAATTGTATCTCATAGTCCTTTGCCCTTTCTAACACGTGTGGGTTAATATAGCGAATGAGGAGACTTAACCAGATTCAAGGTTTTTCTCCCCAAGATTGTTTCAAAGCTTCTACTGTTATTTAGGAAAGTAGCATTTTGTACCCAATTGTTTCTCTTGTGGTGTCAGCAGCCACTAATGATTATGGCACAGATGCATTAATTGGCCGTTGCATCAAAAACTGATATTTGTTGTGGTTAGCCTCAAAGATGGCCTCCCTAGAGCTCCTTGATTCCTGTCATTCATTGGCTCATGTAATGCCCACTTACCTTGCTTCAGGTGTGAATGATCAATAGATCTTTAAAGAGCTGGGCTGTGGTGGCACATGCTTTATTCCCAGCACTCAGGAGACAGAGGCAGGTGGATTTCTGAGTTGGAGGCCAGGCTGGTCTTCAGAATGAGTTCCAGGACAGCCAGGGCTACACAGAGAAACCCTGTCTTGAAAAGACAACCAGTCAACCAACCAACCAACAAACACCGAAATAAATTTAAAAAAAAAGGTCATGAAAGAACTATATGTGAAATCAGGTCATAAAACTTTTTGTGGCCTCTTCCCTTTCTAGGACCCCTCTGGTTCAAGCCATCATCCATGGCATGGGGTATATGTGAACTTTCCATGTGGTTATGGCTCCAGGTGCCGTCACCATCTCCATTATATTAGATAAAGATTTGCAGCTTAATCTCTGTTAAATTCCTCACTCACACAAACTATGTAGTTGGACCTTTCTTTGTCCTGGGGTATTTATTACCTACTGAAGATACTCATCCAGTATTATTCTAATGTGTGCCTTTTATCATCTATTTGTGAGAAAACATCTCTAATGACATTTTTTTCTTTCCAAACTGGCCTCCAACTCACTAAATAGCTTCAGCTTCTTATTGGCTCCCTCTCCTTCTCACAAGTGTTGATATAATATGGTTATACCTTCAAGTCTAGTGTTGCTGGGACCAAAGCCAAAGATTTGTGCATACAGAACATGTATTCTACCAACTAAGCTACATCCCTAGCTGAAGTGGAAATTTCTAGTTCTTTGGAGACTTAGTTATATCAAATGATGTTTGGTGGGGCACAAAGGTGAAAGGATGGCTTGCTGAAGCAAACACGTGAAAGACCGTTCTCCTGAAGTAGACACAAGTGAAAGATGTTTAGATATAGCAGACATGTGAAAGGACTCTTGATAAAGGAATATAAATATGACCCTACAGACAGAGCACTGAACTTTGGTTTGGTTTGCTCTGCCTTGCTTTTCTTCACTAAAGACATGCATGTATTGGTTTACCTTACATAGTATTGTTGAGCTCAACTGTGATAATACCACCATTGAGATAATCTCCCCCAATAACTACTCATGAGGTTCCTGTGGCCACTTATAGCTTCTGTGGCTTCACCTCAGGCTGGTTGGTGAGTCTGGCCATTTCTTCAGGATTGAACTACAGCTGCCTGGTGTCTTCTTGCTGAAAGGACTGGACTGTAGCTGCTGGTTCATGCCTGTTGTCTGCTTACATAGAAGACTTGTCTGCAGCTGCTGAATTGTATTTGGAGTTTGTTATGGGACTGAACTGCTGCCAAAGAAGATCAAGCTTGCCCCCAAAGAACTATTGCTGAACAGGTCCACTCTCCCCATATCCTAATAACTTTTATGTTTTAGTACCTCTACAGGGTAGTGGGCTAGAGGAGAGATTGAACCCTTATTAAAAGTAGGTTTCAAAAAATGTATACCCCAACAACTATGTGATTATTATATAGCATAGGTGTATATTATAATCTACTTAATTATACTTCATATTGGAAGTAGTACATATTTTATGTAGATTTATGTTCATATTGTACACATATAAACATGTGTTTATATGTGCATGCATAGATATATACATATAAACATGTACACATTTGTTTATATGTGTGCATAAGTATATGAGTATCGAAATGTGGGTAATTAGAGATAAGTCTGAAGAATTTAATGCATTTTCTTATATGGGATTTTATGAGTTGTTCTGAACAATGAATATTCCTGGTTATAGTAGACTACTGAGTTTATTAAGCCATTATACTTAGTTAGAAATTTGACATGTTTTCAGTTTTATTGTTAATAGTCAATTGATTAAAATATATTAATGTCTTAAATCCAAATTATATGCTGAGGGTCAGGTTGGCCTTGAATTTGTAGCAACCCCTTGCTTTATCCTCTGGAAGGCTTAGATTATAAGCAGGATTCACTAAACCCAGCTACTTATTGGATTTCATTTTTTTTTTTTCATTTTAGTGTGTGTGTGTACATTCAATGCCATAAAATATGTGTGAAATTCAGATGATGGCATTTCGGAGTCAGTTTTATCTTTCTAATATAAGCCTCTGGGATCCAAGTCAGATCATTAGCCTTGCGGGCAGGTGCTTTTACCCACTGAGCCATCTCACAGGGCCATTTTTGAGCCTGAAACACTTTACTAAATTATATTCTAAACATGAAATCCTTTTTGGCTGCAACATTGATGTCTGTGTGGCCATTTGCCTTTACTCCTGTCCTAACTCCATGTGCTCTATCTATTCAATAACTATTCAACAAACATTTGTAAGATGTTAACTCCACACCATGTACTGTTTATAAAACAAAAGACAAAACTCTACTTGCTTTGTCTGGCCTAATAAGAATTTACAATTCTTTAGCATTTTTAAATTGTTAAGATTCTCATAGAACATCATAACCCTCCCCCACCCCACTCCCCTATTAGGCAGGCAGACATTTATTCTGGTCCACTCACTGCCACCAGCCTAGCAGTCTCTACTGAACCTTCTCTCTCCATCCTTTTCCAATTTCATGTCTTTTATTCCCCACAGATTGTGAAGCCAGATAACCATGCTTGTTAGGAGCATGAATTAAATAACATGACTTTGATTCATCTACTGCAGCTATCCATTCTTGTAAATGGAAGTATAAATCCCTTTTTTGGCCATATTTTATTTAACTTGATTTATCATTTCTCTCATGAAGAAATTTCCCTGGAAGTCCTGAAGGGAAAGGAACCTTTTAAGGATATAACAAGACAGTTTCTAAGAACTAATCTTTCTAGTGGAGTCTGTTGTCTTCTAAACTGCCGCAACAACAACTTTTAGGAAGATAAATTGGTGCTAGAGATTAGATTTATTTTAAAATAAGTATCTCATAGATTCTATTGCTAAAGGAAACAGTGACTGATTTGGTATCAAATTGGCAAGTAGATGCCTTTCTCTTAAGAGGCCCCAGCTTGGGGGAGGACCTGAAGTTCATTTTACATAATACCTGTGATGGTTAATCTCAGTTTTCAGCTTGATAAAATCTAGAATCACCTGGGAGATGAGCCTCAGGGTCTGTCTGGAGAGATTATCTCAGTTACATTAATTGATGTGGAGAGACCCATCCTAATTGTGGGAGAAGGTTTTGGACTGCAAAGTAAAGGAGGAAAGCTGAACAGCAACATGCATTCACCACTATTTCCTGATTTGGGGAGATATGTGACCAGATGCTTCAAACTCCTGCTAACTTGATGGACTGTGTGGTAGTTTGAATGAAAATGGTCCCATAGGCATATATATTCAAATGCTTGGTTCCCACTTGGTGGAACCCTTTGGCAAGGATTAGGGGGTGTGGCTTCATTGGAGGAGATGTGTCACTGGGACACTTTTTCCAGTTTCAAAGGCCCATGGCATTTCAAAACTCTCTCTCTCTCTCTCTCTCTCTCTCTCTCTCTCTCTCTCTCTCTCTCTCTGTCTTAGTCAGGGTTTCTATTCCTTGACAAAATATCATGATGAAGAAGCAATTTGGGGAGGAAAGGTTTTATTCAGCTTACATTTCCACATTGCTGTTCATCACTGAAAGAATTCAGGACTGGAACTCAAGCAGGTCAGGGAGCAGGAGCTCATGCAGAGGCCATGGAGGGATGTTCTTTACTGGCTTGCTTCCCCTGGCTTGCTCAGCCTGCGCTCTTACAAAACCAGGACTACCAGCCCAGAGCTGGTCCCACCCACAAGTGGCCTTTCCCCCTTGATCACTAATTGAGAAAATTCCTTACAGTTGGATCTCATGGAGGCATTTCCTCAACTGAAGCTCCCTTCTCTGTGATAACTCCAGCTGTGTCAAGTTGACACAAAACTAGCCAGTACAATTGACCCCTTGTCAACTGGACACACAAACACATCACCTCAACCCTTACATTATTATTTATCCCCCAAATCTAAATAACTTTGAAAGTCTCACAGTCTTTACATATTCTTAAAATTTTAATATCTTTAAAATATCCATCTCTTTTAAAACCCAAATTCTTTTTACAATTAAAAGTCTCTTAACTCTGAGTTCCACTAAAATAGTTTCTCCTTCAAGAGGGAAAAATATAAGGGCACAATCACAATCAAAAGCAAAAATTAAACTCCAACTGTCCAATGTCTGGGATCCAATTCACGATCTTCTGGGCTCCTCTAAGGGCTTGGGTCACTTCTCGAGCCATGCTATTTGTAGCACACACATTGTCTTCTAGGCTCCAGCTGCCTGTACTCCACTGCTGCTGGTGTTCTTGGTGGTCATCTCATGGTACTGGCATCTCCAAAATGCTGCTGTCTTCCACTGTAACTAGGCTTCACCAATAGCCTCTCATAGGCTCTCTTCATGGTGCCCAGCCTCAACTCCTTTGTATTACCCCTTCAGTCCTGGGCCATCAATTGCAACTGAGGCTGTACCTTCACCAACGGCCTTCCATGGCCTATCACAGTACGGAGCCTCAGCTGCTCTGCATGGCCCCTTCATGCCTTCAAAACCAGTACCACCTGGGTGACTCTTACACATTACCAAGTCCTGCTGCTGCACGAGGAACAACTTTGGCTATCTCTGGAACCTCTCACTGAGAGCCTCTTCATGCTCTCAGAAAGCACTTCCCAGAAGATGTCACCTCAATGATGCTGGTCTTTTTTTTTTTTTTTTTCACATAATTTTTTTTCTCTTTATTAGATATTTTCTTCATTTACATTTCACATGTTATCCAGAAATTTTCCCTTACCCTCCCGCGTCCCCGCCCTGCTCCCCTACCCACCCCCTCCCACGTAATGGCCCTGGCATTCCCCTGTTCTGGGGCATATAGAGTCTGTATGACCAAAGGGCCTCTCCTCCCAATGATGGCCAACTAGGNTCAGCTTCACACATGATCTCTGTAACTCCTTCAGTGAGTGTTTTGTTCTTGATTCTAGGAAGGGGCACTGAGACCACATTTTGAACTTCATTCTTCTTGAGATTCATGTGTTTAGTAAGTTGTATCTTGGGTAGTCTAGGCTTCTGGGCTAGTATCCACATATCAGTGAGTACATATTATGTGAGTTCTTTTGTGATTGGGTTACCTCACTCAGGATGAAATCCTCCAGATCCATCCATTTGCCTAGGAATTTTATATATTCATTGTTTCTAATAGCTGAGTACTACTCCATTTCTTCTTAATCACCATTAATTGCTTAGCTCCAGCTAACCAGCATCAATAGTCCCAGTAATGCAAAGTTTTTGCTTTAGTAGTTCTGGTATCTTGTTAATCATAGCTGATTCTTCAGCCCCAGCTAACCAGAACCACAAAATCTTCGCCATCAAACTAGCAATGGCCCTGAAAAAAGTCTTTAATTTTCCCTCTGAAATTTCACAAGCCAGGCATCCATCTTCTTCACTGTTCTCAACATTATCTTGCAAGCTCCTACACAACATCCCACAGAGCTCTTAACACCCAATGGATCTTCTGGCCCAAAGTTCCAAAGTCCTTCCACAGTCCTCCCCAAAACATGGTCAGGTTGTCACAGGAATACCCCACTATGCTGGTACCAATTTGTCTTAGTCAGGGTTTCTATTCCTGGACAAAATATTGTGACCAAGAAGCAAGTTGGGGAGGAAAGGTTTTATTCAGCTTACATTTCCACTTTTCTGTTCATCACTGAAAGAATTCAGGACTGGAACTCAATGAGGTTAGGGAGCAGGAGCTGATGCAGGGGGCTTGGAGGGATGTTCGTTACTGGCTTGCTTCCCCTGGCTTACTCGGCCTGCTCTCTTACAGAACCAATACTACCATCCCAGAGCTGGTCCCACCACAAAGGGCCTTTCCCCCTTGATCACTAATTGAGAAAATGCCTTACAGTTGGATCTCATGGAGGCATTTCCTCAACTGAAGCTCTCCTCTCTGTGATAAATCCAGCTGTGTCAATTTGACACAAGACTAGCCAGTACACTCTCTCCTTCCTTCCTTCCTCCCTCCCTCCCTCCCTCCCTCCCTCCCTTCCTTTCTTTCTTCTCCTCCTTTTCTTCTTCCTTCCTCCCTCACCTCATCCTTCTCGTCCTTGTCCTCATCCTCCTCCTTTCTGTGCCTATTGATTAAGGAACAGATATGAGCTCTCAGATACTCCTCTAAACCATGACTTTCTAGCTGCTGTCATGCTTCCCACGATGATGGTTATGAAATCATGAGCCCCAAACTAAATGCTTTCTTTTGTAAGTTGCCTAGGAGATAGTGTTTTTGTCTCTTTTTTTTCCCCATGGAGACAGAAAAGTGGCTAAGGCAGCATGTATCCTTGAACAATGAGCCAGAACAGGTCCCATGAGAATGCTTATGAGTTCCTTTTGGCCAAGAACCATGTCAGTATCAGGAAAAGAAACTACGACTCTACTCTCTTCCTTCATTCGAAGGGTCAGATATAACATTAAGAAGTTCATAAAAATAGAAAAAAAGTACCCTGTGCCTTTAGTAGCTCCATCCAGGCATGATCACCACCAGCATACATAATGACCTCCTCTCTCATAAAAATTGTTTCTTCAATTGTCTATGGATCATTCTTTTAAATTGGAATCAATTCTGGGTTATGTAGTAAGGAGGAAGAAGAGATCCATATAAGGAAGTAGTACTTCATTTATACCCAGGGTTGGCAATAGATGAAAATCATAGTCACCTCATCACCCTCAAATTCCCATGAAAGGGGTGGTAAACCCAAGGCTTTCTGCTGGATATGCATCTGAGATGCAGGACTCACTGTCATCCCCTTTGGCATTTTTGTTTTTAGGACCACACCAGTGTTATGTGCCTACATGTCCCTGACCAGCAGAGACAGTGGGAAGAAATGACACGGGACGCCAAGGCTGTTTCAGAGTAGCTTGCCTTCGCAGCTTCTGCTTTATTCTGCTTCTCTCTCTCAGGTTTCACACAGCTGCAGCCATTCACTCACTCACTCTGGTCTTTCCTACGCTGGCCTCTGGTCTCTCCTATGCTGGTCTCTCTAACGCTGGTCTTGTCTCTCCTAATGCTGTTGCGCTCTGGCTTCCTTCATCTGGGGCTGCCCTCAATTTATACTTCCATTCATTCATGCCACCTCACACTACCCAATCATAAACGCACATGTCCAAGGCAGCATGCAGGATTGGCTAATAGAATGGTATCACGAGATGTTGCACTAATCTCTCCAACGAGTTACATGCACTGCTTTTATTGTGCATGACTGAGACTGGGATAAACAAGCGAGGTCACAGGGCTTAGCATAGAACCAGGGCGCCATCTTTGGCCCATGCGGCTGTGCCCGCTCCTCACACACCAGCACTGTTGTGTCCAAAGAGAAACCAGGTAGAAGTCGGATTTATGGTTTTGAAAAGACACTATGATCACATCAACTCTTATAAAGGAAAACATTTAATTTGGGCTGGCTTACAATCTCAGAGATTTAGTCCATTATCATCATGGGGGAAGTATGGCAGCATGAAGGAAGATATGGTGCTGGAGCTGAAAGTCTTTCTTTTGGATCTATTGGCAGTAGGAAAGGAGAAAGAGAGAGAGAGAGAGAGAGAGAGAGAGAGAGAGAGAGAGAGAGAGAGATTGGCCTGGCTTGAGCATTAGAAACTTCACAGCCTACCCCCAGTGACACACTTTCTTTAACAAGTCCACATCTACTCCAGCAAAGGCACACTTCCTAAACCTGTCAACAAGTCCCACTCTTCTAGAGACTAAGTGTTACAATATATACAGCCCTATATGGGCTGTTTTATTCAAACCATCACAGAGAGTTTGGATTTGGGTTCTGTATGTTTGCAAACCTGCCCAGAAATGCAGCCAACTTGGAACTTCAGGATCTCGGAGTCTAAATGTCACTCTGTCTAAGGAAAGGAGCCATGGTACTGATAGGCAGCTTCAGTACAGGTCCCCTCTAACTGGGAAGGAGAGAACCAGCACTCACAAATTGTCCTCTGACCTCCAAACATGTGCTATGGTAAACACACCAACACACACACACACACACACACACACACACACACACACACACACACACACACATTTAAAAGTACCACATGGATCAATTTGCATATTTATTTCCTCATAGAAGATTATTAAAATTTAGTTTTTCAAAGTTATCTTTATATTATGGAGAAAATGAAGGCTATGTGTGTGTCACTGTTCGTGTGTAGAGGAGGTAGTTCTTTCCTTCTGTCTTTACAGAGGATTCAGGCATTAAATTCAGGTTGTCAGGCTTGGGGTAAAATGCCTTTATTCACCGTGCAATCTTGTCAACCCTAATATCTTTTTAGCAATTGAAAAAATAAAAAAAGATTTCTCTAGGAACCTGCAGACTACTCCAGCTGGAGAAGCAGATAGGCTAACTGCAAATCTTTACCTGTCCCTCCACTCTTCCAAATCCAATACCCCAGTTTCATTCCTAGTTGTACAGCTGAGCAGCTGCTGCAGGCTCTCCCCCACCCACCTCCATCTCCAATGCATTACACAGATCTTACCTTCCTAACTTCCCTTCCCCAACTCCTTGATTTATCCTGGGCTCTAACCCCTCCAGGCCACTCCAGAAGGCCAAGCAGGTAGGCTAATAGCAGATCTTCATCTCTTCCTGCATTCTTCCAATGCCAATCCCCCAGTTTCATTCTCAGCTCCAAAACAGACCTTCTGCTGTGTCTTTTCATTGCTCTCAGTCCCTATTCCCAGGGGACTAAGCTCATCCCAGCGAAACCCCTTGCTTTCTTTCCTCCTATGGACTCCTTCAGTGACAGGACTCCTAGCCCAACCGACTTCCAAAGTGTGGCTCTAAATATCTACAAACACATTTTTACCTGGAACCCTCAGGGGCCACACCTATCAGCAACTCAGAAGAATTTCTTTTGCGGTGAAACACACACAGCCACCACATTCTCCCTAAGAACTAAAGAGGAAACAGAAACCAAGTAGCAAAACATCTACCCATAAAGGAAAAGTATCAACACCTAGAATTACAGTCTTCCCAAACGCAGATTCAGAGACAACAGCATAAAAACAAAATCAACAAAACAGCCAGGACAATATGTCTGCACTAGAGCCAAGCAACTCTACCACAGCAGGCTCTGAGTGTTAAAACAATATGTCTGCACTAGAGCCAAGCAACTCTACCACAGCAGGCTCTGAGTGTTAAAACACAGCAGAAGCACACATAAAAGACCTTAAATTTGAAACAGCTTTTATACACAAGATAGACGTCCTTAAAGAAGAAATAAATCCTTTAAAGAAATCTATGAAAACATTAACATACAGTGGAAGAAAATGGAAACAGTTCAAGACCTGAAAGTGGATATATAATCACAAAAGAAAAACCCAAACTGAGGGAAATCTGGAAGTGAAAAATTTAGGAACTCAAACAGGAACCACAGAGGTAAGTTTTGCCAACAGAATACAAGAGATCAAAGAGAGTCTCAGGCATTAAAGACATGATTAAAAAAATAGATGCATTGGTCAAGAATATTTTACTCTCTCTTTAAAGATTTATTTATTTATTTATTTATTTATTTATTTATTTATTTATTTTACATGCTGCTGAGGAAAGCTGCTAACAGGGAGTGGAACCATCCCAGGAAAAAGAAGTTATTGCCGTCAACAAACATGAAAAAGGAGTTGGAGATCTGAAGATCACTTTTATATCAGACATGGAGATGCAGAGTTTGGAGTTTGCCTAGCTGGTTTCCTGTTTTGCTTTGGGGATTACAGTTAAGTGACTGGATGAATGTCAGAAGAGACTTTGAACTTTGGGCTTTTAACATTGTTGAGATTGCTATAGACTATGGGGATTTTTGAAGTTATTTTGAATGACTAAATGTATTTTGCATTATAGTATGTTAATATATGGCCCCCATTGACTCAGATGTTTAAAGTCTCTTATGGGGGCCAGAGAGTGGAATGTTATAGTGTGTAGATGCACTATTAGGTGTGGCCCTGTTTGAGTAGGTGTGTCACTGGATGTAGGTGTTAGGACCCTCCAGTATTCTACTAGCAGCATTCAGATGAAGATGTATAACTCTCAGCAACTCCTGCACCATGCCTGCCTGGATGCTGACATGTTCCCACCCTGAGAGTAATAGACTGAAACTCTAAACCTGTAAGCCAGTCCCAATTAAATGTTGTCCTTACAAGAGTTGCCTTGGTTGCTGATGACTGTTCACAGCCGTAAAACACTAACACACAAATTTAAATTAAAATCAGATAAATAATTAAAATAGACCTATATTCCCTACTGAAATATAGGCAGTCATTAAAAAACAAAAAAGCCCAGGACCAGTTGGTTTTAGCAAAGAATTCTATGAGCAATTCAAAGAAGTATTCATCCCAATACTTGTCAAATTATTCTACAAAACAGAAACAGAAGAAACATTGCCCAATTCACTTTATGAGGCCACTTTTTTTCCCTTTATTAGATATTTTCTTCATTTACATTTCAAATGTTATCCAGAAATTTCCCCTTACCCTCCCGCATCTCCGCCCTGCTCCCCTACCCACCCCCTCCCACGTAATGGCCCTGGCGTTCCCCTGTACTGGGGCATATAGAGTCTGTATGACCAAGGGGCCTCTCCTCCCAATGATGGCCAACTAGGCCATCTTCTTCCATATATGCAGCTAGAGACTTGAGCGCAGGGGGAACTAGTTAGTTCATGTTATTCTTCCACCTAGAGGGTTGAAGACCCCTTCAGCTCCTTGGGTACTTTCTCTAGCTCCTTCCTTGGGAGTCCTGTTTTCCAACTAATAGCTGACTGTGAGCAACCACTTTCATGTTTGCCAGGCACTGGTATAGCCTCCCATGAGACAGCTATATCAGGTCCCTTTCAGCATTATCTTGCTGGCATATGCTATAGTGTTTATTTTGGTGGCTGATTATGGGAAGGATCCCTGGCAGCCGCCGTCACTGGTTGGTCCATCCTTTTGATTCAGCTTCNCCTCTGTTGAGGGACATCTGGGTTCTTTCCAGCTTCTGGCTATTATGAATAAGGCTGCTATGAACATAGTGGAACATGTGTCCTTATAACCAGATGGAAACTCTTCTGGATATATGCCAAGTAGAGGTATTGTTGGATCTTCCGGTAGTACTATGTCCAATTTTCTGAGGAACCACCAGACTGATTTCCAGAGTGGTTGAACAAGCTTGCAGTCCCACCAACAGTGGAGGAGTGTTCCCCTTTCTCCACATCCACACCAGCATCTGCTGTCACCTGATATTTTTGATCTTAGTCATTCTTACTGGTGTGAGGTGGAATCTCAGGGTTGTTTTGATTTGCATTTCCCTGATGATTAAGGATGTTGAACATTTTTTCAGGTGCTTCTCAGCCATTCGGTATTCCTCAGTTGAGAATTCTTTGTTTAACTCTGTGCCCCACTTTTTAATGGGGATATTTGATTTTCTGGTGTCCACCTGTTTGAGTTCTTTATATATATTGGATATCAGTCCCCTATCAGATTTAGGATTGGTAAAGATCCTTTCCCAATCTGTTGGTGGCCCTTTTGTCTTGTTGACAGTATCTTTTGCCTTACAGAAGCTTTGCAACTTTATGAGGCCACTTTTATGCTGCACCCAAATCACTGAAAGATCCAACAAAGAAAGAGAATTGTAGACCAATTTCCCTTATGAACATAGATGCAAAACTGGTCAATAAAATACTCACAAACTGAATCCAAAACCACATCCATAGCATCATCTATCCAGAGATGCAGGGATGATTCAACATACATACATGGAAAAATATAATCCACAATATAAACAAACTGAAAAGCAAAAAACACACCATCCTCTCATAGATGTAGAAAAGGCCTTTTAAAAAAATTCAACACCCCTTTATGATAAAAGTCCTGGAGAAATGAGGGATATAAGGGACTTAGATTAATGTAGTAAAGGCAGTTTACAGCAAACCCATAGCTGTCATTCACATAAACGGAAAGTAACTCAAACCAATTCCACTAAAATCTGGAACAAGAAGATTGTCCGTTCTCTCCATATATATTTAATATAGTACTTAGTGTCTTAGCTAGAGCAATAAGACGACTGAAGGAGATTAAGGGAATACAAATTAGAAAGAAGTCAAAGTACCTTTATTAACAAATGATATGATAAGACACATCAATGACCAGAAAGATTCCACAAGGAACTCCTACAGCTGATAAACACTTTGAACAAAATGGCTGGATACAAAATTAACTCACAAAAATCAGTATCCCTCTGATACACAAATGACAAATGGACTGAGAAAGAAATTAGGAAAACAACACCTTTCACAATAGCCTCAAATAATATAATATATCTTGGGGTAACTCTAAACAAACAAGTGAAAAACTTATATGATAAAAATTTCAAGTCTTTGAATAAAGAAACTGAGAAAGATATCAGAAGATCGGAAGATCTCTCATTCTCGTGGATGAGTAGGATTAATACAGTAAAAATGGTCATACTATCAAAAGCAATCTACTGTTTCAATGCAATCCTCATCAAAATTCCAACACATTTTTTTTTTTCACAGAAATTGAAATTAAGTTTGTATGGAAACACAAAAATCTGAGGATAGCTGAAACAATAATAATAATAATCACAGAACCTGTTGGCAAAATCGTGCTAGCATATGCAATAGTGTCTGCCTTCGGTGGTTGATTATGGTATAGATCCCCAGATGGGGCAGTCTCTGCATGGTCGTTCATTCTGATTCATCTTCAAACTTTGTAACTCCTTCCATGGGTATTTTGTTCCCCATTCTAAGGAGGGACGACGTATCCACACGTTGGTCTTCCTTCTTGAGTTTTATGTGTTTTGCTAATTGTATCTTGGGTATTCTAAGTTTATGGGCTAATATCCACTTAACAGTGGGTGCATATCAAGTGACTTCTTTTGTGATTGGGTTACTTCACTCAGGATGAAACCCTCCAGATACATCCATTTGCTCAAGAATTTAATAAATTCATTGTTTTTAATAACTGAGTAGTACTCCATTGTGTAAATGTACCACATTTTCTGTATCCATTCCTCTGTTGAAGGACATCTGGGTTCTTTCCAGCTTCTGGCTATTATAAATAAGGCTGCTATGAACATAGTGGAGCATAAGCGTCCTTATTACAAGATTTTACCAACAGGACTCTGATATAGCTGACTCTTGTGAGGCTATGCTAGTGCCTGGCAAATACAGAAGTGGATGATCAGAGTCATCTATTGGATGGAACACAAGGTCCCCAATGGAGGAGCTAGAGAAAGTACGCAAGGAGCTGAAGGGGTCTGTAACCCTATAAGAGGAAGAGCAATATGAGCTAACCAGTACCCCCTGAGCTCGTGTCTCTAGCTGCATATGTAGCAGAAGATGGCTTAATTGGCCATTATTGGCAGGAGAGGCCCTTGGTCTTGCAAAGATTATATGCCCCAATACAGGGGAATACCAGGGCCAGGAAGCTGGAGTGGGTGGGTTGGAGAGCAAGGTGTGGGGGGAGGGTATAAGGGACTTTTGGGATAGCATTTGAATTGTAAATGAAGAAAATATCTAATAAAAAAAGAGCTAAAAAAAGAAAAAAATAACAGAAACACTGTAGGTGTCACCACTGCCAATTTCAAGTTGTATTACAGATCAATAGTAATAAAAACAGCATCGTATTGGCACAAAACCAGACATATTGATCAACGGAATAAAATTGAAGACCCAGATGTAAATTCATACATCTATGGACACCTGATTTTTTTTTAATAAGAGGTCATAAAAACACATTAGAAAAAAAAATACAGCATCTTCAACAAATGATGTTGGTCAAACTGGATATCTACATGAAGAAGAATCCAAATACGTCTCACCCTGAACAAAACTCAACTCCAAATTAATCAAAGGCCTCAATATAAAGCCAGATATACTAAACCTGATAGAAAATAAAGTAGAGGATAGTCTTGAACTAATTGGCTTAGGGAATGACTTTCTAAACAGAACACCAATAGCTCAGGCCCTAAGATCAAAAACTAATACATGGGACCTCATGAACTTGAAAAGTTACTGTAAGGCAAAGAACACTATCAATGGAACACAGTGGAGACCTAGAGAATGGGTAAAGTTGTTTCCTAACTGCGTATATGATAGAAGGCAAATATTAAACATATATAAGAACTCAAAAAGTCCTCTCCATATCAAGAAAATAAGTAAACCAGTTTAAAAATAGTGTACAGATAGAAACAGAGAATTCTCAAAAGAGGAATTTCAAGTGGCTGAGAAACACAAAGAAATGTTCAGCATCCTTAGTCATCAAAGAAATGTATATCAAATTTACTCTTTGGATATTTCCTCTGAGCCCAGCGGACACAGCTAGGGACACCCCAGGACTTTAAGATCACATCGGGGTTACGCGTGAGTGCAGTGCAGAGGTGGTTTTGGGAGCAGCGGGTCAGCAGTTGCCCCCACGGGCAGGATCCGAGAACTCCGCCCCACCGGAGGCTGGGTCTCTCCCAGCCAGAGCACTCGCCACCCCGCCATCTTTCCTCTGAGCCCAGCGGACACAGCTAGGGATACCCCAGGACTTTAAGATCGCCTTGGGGTTACGCGTGAGTGCAGTGCAGAGGTGGTTTTGGGAGCAGCAGGTCAGCAGTTGCCCCCAGGGGCAGGAACTGAGAACTCCGCCCCACCGGAGGCTGGGCCTCTCCCAGCCAGAGCACTCGCCACCCCGCCATCTTTCCTCTGAGCCCAGCAACTCCAGGACTTTAAGACCACTTCAGGAGCTCAGGGCCCGGGCCTCAGGCTCTGTGCACTCTCTTAGGCTCTTTCGGGACTCCCCAATATATCTCTGGAAGTGAGGTGAGCAGGGGAACACAGCCTCTGTTCCAGCCCAATCTCGTGGAACTTGAGACATCAGCCAGAGATTGATAAAGGCCCAGGGCAGAACAGCAGGTCCTTTCTGGTCTGCACCAACGCCAGGTCTCCTCGGGCAGAGATGGCAGGAGGAAAGCGCAAGAACAGAAGCAACAGAATCCAAGGGTACTTGGCATCACCAGACCCAAACTCACCCACCACATCAAGTCCTAGATACAACAGCATACCAGAAAAGCAGGACATGGATATAAAATCACTGGTCATGATGATGATGGAGGACTATAAGAAGGAAATACAGG
>LR753323.1:530550-560073 GCA_902729485.2 Mus minutoides
GGATATAGCTGTCTCGGGGGAAAATATACCAATGCCTGGCAAACATGGAGGTGGAAGCTCACAGTCAGCTATTAGATGGAACACAGGGTTCCCAAGGAAGGAGCTAGAGAAAGTACCCAAGGAGCTGAAGGGGTCTTCAACCCTCTAGGTGGAAGAATAACCATGAACTAACTAGTACCCCCTGAGCTCATGTCTCTAGTTGCATATATAGAAGAGGATGGCCTAGTTGGCCATCAGTGGGAAGAGAGGCCCCTTGGTCATGCAGACTTTATATGCCCCAATACAGGGGAATGCCAGGGCCAAGAAGTGGGAGCAGGTGGGTAAGGGAGCAGGGCCAGGAGGGGGGAGGGTATAGGGAACTTTCTGGATAACACTTGAAATGTAAATGAAGAAAATATCTAATAAAAGTTGGAAAATAAAAGATGTGGTCTCATGTAGCTTAGTCTGATCTTAAACTTGCTTTATAGATTAGGAGAGCCTTAAACTATTATTCCTACCTTCAACACCCAGAGTATGAAGATTACAAGCGTGCACATCCATACCCAGTTTTCTGAAATATTGGGAACCTAGACCTTGGTGCATATTGTGTAGATGATATGTTCTTACCCGTCAAATAGAATATTTGACTTGCTGATTAACACATTCCATTTTAACTTAAAGTATTATGAGTACTAACTAAAATATAAGAAAATTCAGCATGCCTTTAATCTCAGCACTTGAGATGCAGAAGCAGGCACATCTTTGTGAGTTTGAGACTGGGCTGGTTTACAAAGAGAGTTCCAGGACAGCCAGGACAACACAGAGAAACCCTATCTCACAAAACCAAAAACTAACCAAACAACCAAACAACCAGCCAAACAAACAGAGAAGAAAAAGAGAAAAAGAAAAGAAATATAAGGAAATTCAATGAAACTTAAGTTTAACAACAATTTACTAATGCAATGCCTAAGATTTGTAAATACCATTTAAATACTTAGGGAAGATTTATTACATAACTCAAACCTGTAACAAAAAAGTAATAGAATCAATTAAACTTTGAAATGGTGTTTAGTTTATCAGAGAGTCTAATCAACCACACTGGCAATGGGAATAATGATCCCTCAAGAGTGATTATAAAATTTTGGTGGAATTGCAAATATAGTATGATTAGTGATTTGAATTTAGAAACTTCCAAAGAACTAATTTCAGAGCTGTACATTTTTATGAATCTTTTATTTTTTAAATAGCAAAAGTAACCAAATCTTTTAAAGTGTAAAAACAGATAACAAAAGAGGCAGAAAACACACGGTGGCATTTCATATCAAGCCTTACTGTTTTTGAGTAATCAAGAGCTGCCCCCGATGATGTTTAGGCTCTCCACACAACAGAATTGATTGGCAGGACAATAACTACATCAGTTGAGAAAGCCATTTTGTAAAGTTCAGTTATGCTTCTAATCAGCAAATACTCAAAACTTTAGAGGCTACATGCCTATGTGCCCTGTTTCCCTCCCTGCCCTTCCTGAGCACTTCTTTCTCTCCTCTAGTGGTCTACTTTCTGGTACCACAGTCTAGAGAGGAGGGGGCTGGGAGTTGGGAGTAAGCGGGAGGGTACAAAGAGGATAGAGAAGATGAGAAGGCTGAAGGAAGAGAATCAAAATTTGAAAATGCCACAATAAAGCCTAATATTGTATATGCTAATTTAAAAATATTAAAACCTAAGATAGGAAAATGAAAACTCACCAAAACAAAACACACACACACACACACACACACACACACACACACACACACACACACACACACAAACACACCAAAACAAAACCAAAAACTGCCCAGTCTTATACAGTAGAGCAGGAGTTCTGGCATAATATCAAGAAATATAGCTGAAAAGAAAAGTATTGGCTCAGGACTCCCAAGACCAAGTTGTCAGCACAAAGGAGAGAAGTCCCAGAGGACAGAAAGTAGGGCATAAGAGGGGATAAGATGCTGAGGGTAAATGAGAAGGGAACAAAGGAGAAGGGAAGGAGTATTTGTCCTGGGGTGGGGAGTGGATGACAAAGGACCACCTCTAGATAGAGAGGAGTCAGACATTGACCATAGATAGGCAAATGGCAGTTTATAAAGGTACCAGAGAAAAGCCCATGCTAGGATGAGGTATTTGATTTTAATTGGGCATGTTAATTAAGTGAGCCAAAAGGGTCTTTTAATTGCTGGACTTATAAAACTTTGATAGCTGGAACCTGGTAATTGGCCTCAGGAGGACGTAGTGACCACATAAGGGCATAGACCTTGGTGGGTAGCTTTAAGAATGTAAGCTAATGGTTTCTTAACAAAGCAGAGGGAATAGGGGAGAAGGGCAAGCCTAGCTATAGCCACACTTGCCACACTTAAGCTGGTCAGAGCAAGCAAGCATGTAAGCAAGCAAGTAAGCAAGCAAGCTAGACAGAAAAGAAAGACAAAAAGAAAGAAAGGAAGGAAGAAAAGGAAGGAAAGAAAGAATGAAAGAAAGAAAAGGAAAGGAAAGGAAAGGAAACGAAACGAAACGAAAAATAGAGAAATAAATTAAGTTTGTGTGTTTGGCAGGAAAATCATTAAAACATTCAGTTCTAAATAATATTCTCCTTCAAATCCCTCCCAGAAATTAGGGAACCCTGCAGAAGAGGCAGAAAAAAATGTAAGAGCCAGAGAGGATGCAGGATACAAAGAAAGGCCTTGTAAACACATAAGAACTCACAGAAGCAGGGCGTGGTAGTGCACGCCTTTAATTCCAGCACTCTGGAGGCAGAGGCAGGCAGATTTTTGAGTTTGAGGCCAGCCTGGTCTACAAACTGAGTTCCAGGACAGCCAGGGCTACACAGAAAAACCCTTTCTTGAAAACAAAACAAACAAACAACAAAACAAAACAAAACGAAACAAAAAAACCTTACAGAAACTATGGCCGCGTGCATAGGACCTGCACAGGTCTTATCCAGATGGGGTTCCCAATGCTGAGAGGAAGAGTGAACACATGCCCCCATCACTAACCCAGAAGAAGTTATCTCCATTTGACAACTGCTTGTAAAGAAAAAGTGGTTTTCTTCAATAGAGTCTCACTGGAGAAACAAATTAAATTTAACGGCAGGCCCCATGCCCAGTAGTCCTATTCTGATTTTGTGAGCTTTTTGTTTATTTTGTTTTCAGATTCTTATTTGTTTTATATAGGGGTGAATGGAGAGATGGGAGGATCTGGGAGGGTTTGGTGGAGAGAAAATGACCATGAATAGAATATATTGTATGAAAAAAATCTATTCTCAATTTAAAAAAAAGTAATTATCCAATGGAGATCTGTTTATGCATTCCAGTTTCTTATCTCTGATGTGGTGTGTATTTGTGTGTGTGTGTGTGTGTGTGTTTGTATGTATGTGTGTGTGTGTGTGTGTGTGTGTGTGTGTGTGTATAAGTCAATCATACCATGGTGTAGGTGTGGAGGTCAGAGAAGAGCAGTCAGTTTTGTTTTTCCATCAGGTTTTGTGTCCCACAGTTCAAACTTCTGTTGCTAGGCTTGCACAACCTAGTGATGAGAAACAGGGACTAGAAACTGATCAGGCAGACTTAGGACAGAGACCCTGAAAGCAGCAGTTCCAGAAATGTGCATAGCGTAGGGGGCAGGAATACCAAAAGGGAGCTCTCCTTTCTTAACCTCTTCTTAAAGGACTTGTACTTTTTCCTTCAGTGTTAAAATAATAACAGCCTTCAAGAAACGGTAGATAGTGTTCCTAAACTAAAATCTTATCATTTGGCTTTTTTACCCCTGAGGCTGTTGCCACCAGCTCTAAAGGACTCCTCCTGGATTCCTTGACAGTTGCCGAAAGCACTGTTCGTGTTTCTCTCCTTCCATGTACACCATACTGAAGGACTTGCTTGCAATAAGTAAATTACGTAGAAACGGTGATACACTGCTTCTGGGACTATGTCAACAAAGGGCTTGTGGCTGCTTCTTTGCTTACTCTCAGATGGCTCACTTTGGAAGAAGCCAGCTGCCTTGTTTTATGGGCAGTTAGGGAAAAGGTCCACATGGCAATGAATCCAACCCTGCTATCAGTAGTCAGCACGTTGTCTGCCACACAATCTGTCTTGGAAGCATATCTTTGGGCCACAGGCAGTTAATGACTGTTGCCCAGAAAAATCTCCTGAGACCCTGGGCTAGACTCACTCAGCCAAGTGGCTTCCAATTTCTAGCCCATTAGATCTATAAAATAATGTTTTAAGTTGCTAACGTGCAGGGATATTTTGGGTCTTTTGTTTGTTTTGTTTTGTTTTGTTTTGTTCCTGAGACAGGGTCTCTCTATGTAGCCCTGGCTGTCCTGGAATGCACTATGTAAACCAGGCTGGCTTCAATCTTAGAGATATGCCTTTCTCTTCCTCCCAAATGCTGAGATTAAAGGTATGTGCCACTATTCACAACCTTCAAGGATATTTATATTAATAAGTACCTAGTATAAATTTCTTAGTTGAAAGCAGGCTGGGAAACAAACCTAGCCACTCTGCCAACTACTGTACTGATTTTAACTGAAGCCCCATTCACCTCTTCTGTGCCTCTGTGAGCCCATTCACTTGGCCAGTGTCTCTGTGAGACTTGTCAGGTAGTCTAAGTAACAAATTCCCGATTGTGCAGATTGCATATTAATCATTCTTATGAAGTAGGATCCCCTTTCCCTGCCCTTCCTGCAGAAATGGTTACAAGTAGACACCTCCCTTTGTCTAGCAGGATTTAAGCCATGTTCTTCAGATTCATCATGCTGGGCTGCCTGTCAGCAGGATAACAGAGCTCTTGCCTGAAGGACAATTTGACTCCATGCCTTTCTTTTGAACCTACACCCCTTCCTTTCTTTCACCCTAAATCTAACACTTTGAACATCTCAAATTCTCTTATGACTTAGATTAATTGTACTGTCAGCCCTGTATTTCCTTTCGATATCAAAACTTTATACAATGAAGGATATTGTAGAAAATCTTATCCTATAGAAAGAAATTTTTACCCTTTTAGGGCTAATTTTAACATATTATGCCTATTGTACATTGTCCTTCTGAAAGAGCTTACAGTCCTGGCTTCCCTTGATAAATCCACTTGGGCATGAAGAAGACACACCCTTGTACTCTGTGACCTTTAGTTAAGAAATATGATCTCATACATTATATGTTAACCCTAAAATTTAAATCAGTAGGGGGCTCAGAGCATGGCTCAGTATTTAGAGCATTTACCTCACAATCTTGAGGGACTGGGATTTGTGTCCCAAGAAACACATAAAAAAATCTGGACTGCTATGATAGCACACCTATAATTGCAGCCACAGAAGTTGGAGATAGTGGTTCCTTAGAGCAAACTGGCCAATAAGATTTGGAATATCTGCGAGTTCTGCTTCTCAATGGGAGACCCTTCCTCAATGAATAAGTTGAATGAGTAATCAAGTATGACTCCTGACGTCACCCTTAAGCCTCACATGCGCATGCACAAGGACACACACACACACACACACACACACACACATCCACAAACATACAAAAAAGTATGTACATATACACATGCACACCATGTATAAATACACTGCATGAAAACATAGAAAAAGAAAAAAAGAAATGTAAAGTTTATTTTCAGGATTTTTTTAAGTTTTAAAAATATATTTTTAAAAAAAAATATCTAACTTTTATGTGCATGGGACTTTTTCCTGCACTTGTATGATATATATGTCTGTTGCCCATGGATGCCATAATTGGAATTAAAAATGGTTGTGAGTACTGGAAATTGAATTCAGGTCCTCTGAAAAAAACAGCCAGTGCTCTTAAACCATTGAGCCATTTCTCCAGCTTCACATCAGCACTGCTACACATTTAGAACTTCTCGGTCAGCTTTACGAAACAAAACACAGAACAGTGGTCTGTTTCATGAGAGGCGGGAATCTGTACAGTTTAGAAGGTCTGCATGTACCTGAATTAATCAGCTCGTTGTCTGGGGACCAACTAATTGCCAATGTTTTGGATACCACCAATGAAGAAATCACTATAGTACCTGCTAATTGGGTGGTGCTGGTAATTCTGCAATTTAGCTCTGTTGTATTCTAGAGTCACTTCATCTCTCTGGGCACATTTTCTAGATTACAACAGTGACTTGACATCTTGGCTAAGGTACTAAGGAGCCTTAAAAATCCCAAATCTTCCGTCTATCCACTTTCTCAGTCTAGTGAAATTGTCTTGGGGGTGCTCTCAGGACATTAGGATTTTGAAAAGCACCCTCTTGCTGATTCTCAACATGCAATCAAGATTGAACATTAATAAACAGATCATTGCTAAGCTCCTTGCCAGCTCTGTTCTTGTTTTGAATACTTGTGATTTGAGTTGACACAAACCATGCTATTAACACATTTTATATTCACAGGGAGAAATAATTCTTAAACGACACAATTGACACTTGACACAGATGGATCCTTATTCTTGAGTTCTCTGAAGTCATTTAATGAAATGAAGCATTGGAATGGAAGGGTTACAGTTGGAACAGATGAGTTTTTCATAGAGTTAAGAGGTCAGAAAGGATGACAGAGTAACTGGGTACATTTTCTGACAGTGAATTTTATGGGTTGTACATGATCATAGACTGCTGACCTCATTTTTCTGAAACTTGACGTTGACCATGATTTTTCCATAGCTGGCTTTCTAATGACCTTATTGACTTGATGCTGTACTATATAACATCATTTTAAAATTTTATTCCCTAAACGATATGGTGGAGGAGCAATTAGCTGTGTTTGCATTTCTGGAAGCAGCAATGGAAAAAAATGCTGTGGGTTTATTTTCTGTTTAGTTAAATGTAACTTTAAATTTTTCTAAATTCTATTTTAAACCCTTTAACTTCTCTTTTAGCCCACCAACCTCTAGAGGTAATGGAAAAAAAAAGGATAGTGAGAAGCTGACCTGTTTAGAAATGGTTTTTTGAAGCAACTCCCTTCTGGATTGTCAGGAAATCAGCAGTTCAGTTAATAGCTGTCACCAGCAGCTGCAGCTAAGTCAATTTGCAAACACTTTATAGATATACCAGCACTCCACTTTGGTAGAGTTGGGATAGCAAGCAGGGATCAGCAGTCGTGGGCCTACCTATCAGAGACAACCAGGCCTCAGTCTTGGCTCAAGTTAGCACAAAGGACCAGGAGGGATGCTAGGAGAAGTTCTCGACTGTGCCTCTCTCAGTAAAGCGAAGATCAGTGAAGATCTTCGACCAACAAGCATTGTATAGCTAATTCTCTATGTAAACCAAGTTCAGCCTCCATCATTGTCTGCTGAGTCCTTATTATACTCCCTCCAAACATCATGAGTCCTTCACCTATCTTGCCTTAGCACATGTATCTGTCTCAGGTGACATCACTCTGCCAATCAGCCTGAGTCCTTGGAAGTGGCAAGAAACTGCAGCATGCCACCAGAAGTTTTGTTTGTTTGTTTGTTTTTTGTTTTTCTGTTTTGTTGTTGTTGTTTTGTCGGGTTCTCTCTATGGAGTCTAGAAAATGCAGCACAACTATGCAATGTAAAGTGGACCAATGCATTCATGTCATTAGTGAAGAATCCTTCATCACGTGTTCTTTCATGTGCTTGCTTTAGCAGAACATCCTTTCACTTGTGTCTGCTTTGGCTAAACATTCCCTCATGAGTTTGCCTTAGCAAAACACCATCCAACTCAACTGATTTTCCAAAGAACCCTTAAGTTTTCACTTCAGTTCAAGGTGCTTTAAAATCATATTTCAATAAAAGGAGTTTGGGGTAAGGTGATCTTTGTTATTTCATCAGTAGAATACGGCAAAAGTGCTCATTAGGGTTAAATTATAAAAAAAAAATATTATTTATGGAGAAGCAGCTCAACTCTTTTTATTTTTATTTTTTTATTAAATAATTTCTTCCTTTACATTTCAAGTGCTATCCCATAAGTCCCCTATACCCTCCCCCTGCCCTACTCCCCTACCCACCCACTTCCAGTCCTTGGCCCTGGCATCCCCCTGTACTGCGGCATATAAAGATTGCTAGACCAGGGGGCCTCTCTTCCCAATAATGGCAGACTAGGCCATCTTCTAATACATATGCAGCTAGAGACATGAGCTCTGGGGGTTCTGATTAGTTTATATTGTTGTTCCATCTATAGGGTTGCAGACCCTGCCCTGGCATTCCCCTACACTGGGGCATTGAGCCTTCCCATGACCAAGTGCCTCTCCTCCCATTAATGCCTCCGCTACATATATGACTGGAGTGATGGGTCTCTCTGTGTGTACTCTTTGGTTGATGCTTTAGGCCCTGGGATGTCTGGGGGGAGGGGTCTAGTTGGATGATACTGTTGTTCTTCTTATGGGGTTGCAATCCCCTTCAGCTCCTTCAGCCCTTTCTCTAATTTCTCCATTGGGAACCTCTTGATCAGTTCAATGGTGTGCTGTGAGCTTCCTCCTCTGTATTTTCCAGGCTCTGGCAGAACTTCTCAGAAGACAGCTATATCAGGCTCTTATCAGCAAGCACTTCTTGGCATCCACAATAGTGTCTGGGTTTGGTGACTGTATATGGTATGGATCCAGCATTTGCTGTCACCTGAGTTTTTGATGTTAGCCATTCTGACTGTCATGAGGTGGAATCTCAGGTTGTTTTGATTTGCATTTCCCTGATGACTAAGGATATTGAACATTTCTTTACATGCTTCTCGGCCATCCAATATTCCTCAGTTGAAAATATTTGTTTAGCTCTGTACCCCATTTTTAATAGGGTTATTTGATTCTCTGGAGTCTAACCCCTTTAGTTCTTTTTATATATTGAATATTAGCCCTCTATCAGATATAGGATTGGTAAGGATCTTTTCCCAATCTGTTGGTTGCTGTTTTGTCTTATTGACAGTGTCTTTTGCTGGTGAGGATGTAGAGAAAGAGGAACACTCCTTCATTGTTGTTGTAATTGAACGATGGTACAACTAATCTGGAAGTCAGTCTGGCGGTTCCTGAGAAAATTGGACATAGTACTACCTGAGGACCCAGCTATACCACTCCTGGGCATATACCCAAAAGATGCTCCAACATATAACAAGGGCACATGTTCCACCATGTTCATAGCAGCCTTATTTATAATAGCCAGAAGCTAGAAATAACCCAGATGTTCTTCAGCAGAGGAATAGATACAGAAAATGTAGTACATTTATACAATGGAGTATACTCAGCTATTAAAAGCAATGACTTCATGAAACTCTTAAGAAAAGGGATGGATCTAGAAAATATCATCCTGAGTGAGGTAACCCAATCACAAAAGAACATACATGGTATGCACTCACTGATAAGTGGATATTAGCCCCAAATCTCAGAGTAACCAAGATACAATTCACAGACCACATGAAGCTCAAGAAAGAAGACCAAAGTATGGATGCTTCAGACCTTCTTAGAAGGGGTAACAAAATACTCACAGGAGGAAATATGGAGACAGAGTGTGGAGCAGAGACTGAAGAAAAGGCCATCCAGAGATCTCTGTGCTTTGATCTCCAATGGGATAGAGAAGTCCCTAGCAGGGAACTCTAGCTACCTAATGATTCTGGAGAAATTGTTTGTCACCAACACTCAGGCTTCATTCTTCCTAGTGTGACTAAATACTCATTCAGATAAGTCTGTAACTAGGGAAGTGAGACTTTTGGAAAAGAAAGACTGGACAAAAGGCAATTTGATACAGGCATGCTAGGTATTAACCTACACTGACCATTTGACTCATGCATCAATCATAAGTGGAAGGCCAGTATAAATTTCCCATTTTCTGGAGGAGGAAGGAGGCTCACGCAGTGAAGTCACTTGTTTGTCTCCTAAGTTACATTTTCTAAGACACAGTTCTTCTACTCCATGATTTATCATTGTGCTATGTGTGGGTTATTTATTCCCACTTACAATTATTATTGCCAACTATAAAAATTTATCCCTAGCACACACCAAGTTTGGCTAAATTATTTGTCATTGTTATCATCATGATTATTATTTTCCATAGAGAGACCAGTAAGTGATGCGGAATGGGTTTTTGGCTCCTATCATGGTTGGAAATAGGTTTCTTTTCCTGTGCCAATGATAATTGATTGGTAGTGGTTTCTGGAACTGAATATTAAGAAGGAGGCTGAGGCCAAATCTAGGCTTAGTTAGAAAAAGGTTGTGATTAAAAAGAGCTTAGTTTGGAATAGAGTACAGGTCCCTATGATTTCTGTTTTTTCTTCAGTAATAAGTGTTCATAGTGGTACAGCCAGGTACCTACGTGGGAAAATCAGCTCATCCTACTTTGTCTGAAACATTTATAGAAAACAGATAGGTACCCCCTTAAACTTCAGGTGAACTGGAAAAATGTTGGTTATTGTATATCAGGGTATATGGGAGTATGGGGGACTAGAACTTAGGTATATCATATTACTTTGATACTCAAATGTCATCTATGAAGCAGCAGCAGCAGCAGCAGCAGCAGCAGTAGTGGTAACATCTCTGGCAATGTCCTTGAAATGTAGTTCCTGACCCTGTGTCCAACCTACTGAAGTGAAGCTGTCCATTTCCACAAGATCTCCAGGTCGTTTGCCAACATCAAAGCCAAAGAAGCTGCACAAGAACCAGTGTGGACCAGGGGCTCCCAACTCCTTTTCAGTTGGAGTTCCCAAGATTAATTAACAACAGTGCACATGTTGCATGATCCCATGGATACACTTCAAACTCTGCAGAAGTGTGCAGGTGAAGGCATCCCTTCCCTTTCTGCTGTAAGAATCATATTAAGGAATAGGGGAAAGAAGTAAGCATGTAAAGTATGTTCAATAGAAGCATGCAGATCAGAGTTCACTACCTGGAATCCATGAAGAAAGCTAGGAGTGATAACACAAACTTAAAATCGCAGTGCTAAAGTAATTGAAACAGGATTGATTCATGGGACTTGATGGCCATCCACTAGACTACTTGGTAAGCTCCAAGTCAGCATCAGACTCTGTCTCAAATAACAAGATGGATGGCATCTGAAAAATATCACCCAAGGCTTACCTCTGCCCTCAACATGCACTTACGCACACGCACATGCACACACATGAATTACCTAAAAACTAGAAGAGTGAACTTTGAATCAATGACCTTGAAACATCCTAAGCTTTGATATCTTAACTGCTTTCACCATGGCAGTAAAGAAGGACACTCTGGCAGAGAACTTCTGACAAAAGAAACTCTAGCTCTAGCCACAGGCCTCCCTTAGGAAGAGAATGGAATCTTGGGTGTCTTCGCTGTTCCATGTTTACCTTCTGCTCATGGGCCCAGTGATAGGATACTCTGGGTTGCATCTGGTCCAAATTCTGCTTGTAGGTGCTATGTAGGGGGATAGGTAGAGAGTAGGATCTATGGAAAAGCATCGAAGACCTCTCCACCTGTTCTGAAACTTTGAGCATCAGAGTCACTAGAGAGTTTGTAAGAAACTCTTTCCCATGGGTCCCTATTCTCTAGATGGGAGGTGGGAATGCAAGTTCTCATTTAATCTGTGCTGCTCAGAGAATGGTCAATAGCAGTCCAGCAACAGCAGCAGCAACATAATGCTTGTGGAGCTTACTAAAAAATGCTGACTCTCACATCTTTTAGACCCACCACCGTTGGTATTCAAACATGATGCTAGATGATAGAAAATATATGTACTGTTGTTTTATAGCCTATAAGCTGTTTGAAGCAAGAGTTAGACATCCAGGAGATGTTTATTTATTCTACAGTGTTTCTTGTAGCCCAGGCTGTTCTGGAACTCACTGTGTAACCAAGTATAACATGGAATCTTTATCTTCTTGCTCCCATCTCCTAAGTGATAGGACTGCAAGTGATCTTGCCATCAAGTCAAGTTTATAGAGTTCTAGAGATTGAACCCAGGGCTTGGTGCATACTTGGTAAGCATTCTGTCAACTGAGCTACAACCCCAGCCCTGAGAAGTTTTGTCTAATTTGTTGGACTTGATGGCTACCTTTAAAGCTAGTTTCTCTTTTTGGGTCTCTGCTTTGTCCTGCATTGTGCCTGCTATTCTCCAACATTCTCTATGCTGTCCAAGCCTTTTTATGAACGACACACTTGCCCTTGACCACATTTTCATACACCCCAAGGAAAAATAACACTAAACTGTAGAGTATTGTTTTCTCTTTTGTGTGTAGCCCTCATTGGCCTGAAAAATCTCTATGTAGACCAGGTTGGCCTCAAATTCACAGAGATCCATCTACTTCTTTCTTACTGGTGTTGGGATTAAAGGTATATACTATCACACCTAACCCTGAACTTCTTTTTGAAAAGTATTTATATATTTATTTGTGTGTGTGTGTGTGTGTGTGTGTGTGTGTGTGTGTGTGAGAGAGAGAGAGAGAGAGAGAGAGAGAGAGAGAGAGAGAGAGAGAGAGAGAGAAAGGTGGAGAGGTAGGGAGAGGAGAGAGAGGAGAGGGAAGGGGGAAGGAGAAGGAGAGAGAGAGAAAGTATTCCGGCATAGCACAGCATGGCCCATGGCTGTCAGAGGACAACTTTGGGACAATCTATTCTTTTTTTCCACCCAGTTTGTATTCTGGAGATCCATTTCAAGTCACCAGTCTTGGTGTAAGCTCCCTTTACCAGCCATCCTGCTATCCTAAACTTCTGACCCTCCTATCTCTATTTTCCAAATTCTGCTGTTACAGGCATGTACCTTACACCTGCCTTTGCGTGGACCTGAAGATCAAACCCAGGGCTTTGTGCATGTCTAGCAAGAGCTCTTTAAGTAAGCTACATTCCCAGCACATAAAATAGTGTTTCAGAACTTGTAAAGAGAATGAATGTCATTTAAAAAAATTGTGTGTGTGTGTGTGTGTGTGTGTGTGTGTGTGTGTGTGTGTGTCTGTGTGTCAGTATATGCAGAGGCCAGAGGAGAAAATCTTGAGTCTTCTATCATTTTCTACTTCATTTTTTTGAGAGGGGATGTCTTACTAAACCTGAAGTTCACCACTTTGCCTGGGCTGGCTGGTCACTGAGCATCTGGTTTCTGTCCATCTTCACCTGCAACTCTAGGGTGACAGGGGCATGTTTTTAATGGGTTCTGGGAACTCATGTTTTCTTGCTTTTCCAGCAAATAGTCTTACACACTGAGCCATCCCCTTAGCCTATTTCTAAACTGTGGGTGTTGGGTAGTTGAACTTAAGCCTTACACAGCAAATGTGCTTGCCTACCAAGTCATCTTCCTGGTCCCTAGAAGCATTACCATCTGTACAGCTTCCTGCATCTCTGCATTCTGGAATGGCTATGCTTATCAACCCAATACACCCTGTCAACTCCTCACTGTTATTTCTGACTCCTTGTTCGCAGTATCCTGTAAGAAAATGCCCTTGCTTTTACTCAGTACTGTCGCAGAGAGGCTCCTGTAAGAAAATGCCCTTGCTTTTACTCAGTACTGTCACAGAGAGGCTCCTGGTATGCATCTAAATGGCCCGGACAATGAATGGTTGTGGTGTGTATGTACCACATAGGATTGAGGACTGCTTGACTATAACTGGGTCAGTACAGTACCTTGGTGGGGTCTTAGGCTAGGGGGAATCTAAAAAATGTTCAGGAAAGAAAAAAGAAAAGAGAAACAAACAAAAGAACTCCAAGAATGCTAGGAATGCAGCAGAATTTCACCTGCTAACACAGCACTCTTGGGGCTGAAATTTAGAAAAGATTTCTCACATTTGCCCCCATCTGCCCCTAGTCCTTCATCTGAAAAAGATGATGAAAACAATATGGCATTAGGAAAGAGTTGGAAAATAGATTACAATACTTGTCAGCCAATAGACTGTTTATTTGTTTGTTTCTTTGCTTTCTCAATGTTGGTAGTGATGTGATTTGTGTGGAGGTGTATCCCTGTCATTGGACATGTGATCTTCCTGTCCCAGGGTTCTGAGTACTGGAATTTCAGGGATGATCTATCTATCTATCTATCTATCTATCTATCTATCTATCTATCTATCTATCTAATTTTTCATCAGTGCCCCTCAAAGACGGCAGTAGCCTAGTTCTTGAAAGCTGTTAAAGTTTCATGTAAATGTTATAGATGGAAGGAAGCACTCTTAGCCATTGGCTTCATCTGAGGGAGACAAGGCTGGATGATCAGAGTGTACTACCTTAAGGCTATGAGACACTACCTGGTAGAAGAAAGTTAAGGATGTGTATTCAGTCACGATTTGAGGATATGGTCCACCATTGTGAGGTGAAAGGTATGGTGCCAGTAGCCTGAGGCAGCTGGTTACATTGCATCTATAGTTAGGAAGGAGAGAGAGAGAGAGAGAGAGAGAGAGAGAGAGAGAGAGAGAGAGCAATGCTCAGCTCCCTTTCTTCCTTTCCTTTCATTCAATCTGTTACTCCAGGCCATGGGATGAGAACACCCACATTTAGTGTGTGTCTTCCCACCCCAATTAACCCAATTTAGAAAATTCCTCACACACATTCCCAGAGATTTGTGTGCTTGGTACTTTGTGATTCTGTCAAACTAGCCATCACACTGGGTAAACCCAATGTATGCAGAAGGGTCCTTGAAAGTGGAAGAGAAACAAACAAAAACTCAAAAGGAAAAGCTGGCTATATAGGGAGGGTGGTCAGATTTAGGAGTCCACTAGAAGTTGCTGGTGGAAAGGGCCAACAATCAAGGAGTGTGTGCTCCCCCTAGAGGCTGAAAAGGCCAAGGATACTCATTTTTTTGAAAACATTTTTTATTGAATATTTATTCACATTTCAAATGTTATCCCCTTTCTCGATTTCCTGGGCCCCAGAAACTCCCATCCCATCCCTGCTCCTGCTGCTTTTATTAGGGCATATCCCCCACCTCCCACCCTCCCTGCCCTAACATTCCCCTACACTGGGGAATCGAGCCTTCACAGGACCAAGGGCCTCTCCTCCCATTGAAGGCCATCCTCTGCTACATATGAGGCTGGAACTATGGGTTCCTCCATGTGTACTCCTTGGTTGGTGGTTTAGACCCTGGGAGCTCTGGTTGATTGATATTGTTGTTCTTCTTATGGGGTTGCAAACCCCTGCAGCTCCTTCAGTCCTTTTCCTAACTCCTCCATTGGGGACCCTATGATCAGTTCAATGGTGGGCTGCGAGTTTTCTCCTCTGTATATGTTAGGCTCTGGCAGAGCATCTCAAGAGACAGCTATATCAGGCTCCTGTCAGCAAGCACTTGTTGGCATCCACAATAGTGTCTGTATTTGGTGACTGTATATGGGATGGATCTCCAGGTGGGGCAGTCTCTGTCCTTAGGTCCTTAGAAGGAGTAACAAAATACTCACAGGAGCAAATACAGAGACAAAGTGTTGACCAGAGACTTAAGGAGACTCATTTTAGTGCCTCCTGAGGAACACCTTGTATTGAACCCATTGAGACCTCCAGAATTTTAAGATGATACATTTATGTTATTTTACAAGTTAGATTTGTAGCATTTTGTTATACCAACAATAAAAAATTAACATATAATTTTCACAGCTATAGTATAACTTCTATAGTTTTTACATTCCTGTAGTTTTTATTAATTATTTTGGCCAGATATGATCATATTGATCTATGCAGTTGAAAGAGTAAGGGTTTGCCTTAATCATGCTTTTTAAGAATGTGCATAATTCGTGTTTTATTTTGTATATAAATTTGATTGTTTCTAAAAAAAAAAAAAACCAGAAATTAAATTTGGGCTTTGAGTTTCTTCCATTTTTTTTCTACATTCATCTTATGGACGAATGTTTAACCATCTCAGAATTTGACTCTATGTCATGTGAGAATGTATTTTAAAAATAAAACTAGTTTGTTTTTCAACAACATATGCTAAATAACCTTTCCCCCTCTTTTTGTTGTTTTACAATACTTTCCTTATTAAATATTCAGTGGTGTACAAAAACAAGCTCATTTTCGTAGCCACCAATTCTCTTCCATTAATTGATTTTTGCCTGTTCTCAAGCCAGTAAGTATATTTTGAATTTTTGCAATGTGATATATCCCTTTGAGGTCTAGTCTTCTCTCTAATTATACTTTTGTTAAAATTTTAAAATTGATCCATCCTGTCTGCATGTTAAAGTATTCCTTCTGGCTCCCAGAAAAATTCCATTGGGCATGCCCAATGCCCAATGTTTTGACAAACACTTAGAAAACCCTTAGCATGGCCTATGAAAGCCCTCAATCATGTGATCCTATTTTTCCTATTCCTTTTTTAAATAACCCTTACAATAGTGTTAGGGTACATATTTGTTGCCTTACTTATGGACTTTATTCTGATTTTTAATATACGTATTTTTTAATTCTTTCAGAATTTCACACAATATATTTTGTTTGTATTTACCCCCAGCTCCTCCTTTTAACTCATCCCAGATCCACCTCCACCTTCTGTACCCTCCAACTTTGTGATAACCATGGACTCTTCTTCAGGTGTGGTACACCCACTGTCGAATGGTCAACTTACTATGTTCTGTTTGATGAGGTTTTCTCACTCTTACCACAGCCCAGATCACACCACAACTATGATTTGTCTTTTAAGCTTTTCCCCAGCAGCTTGGTGCATGTAGCATATTAGAATGAATTCCAGCTGTTTTTCACTATCTAGGTGGCCTTGAATTCATCACTTTCATCCTTAAGATGAAGTCAGCTGTAATGTCCTTGCAGGGGTGTCAACTTGATGACAGTTAATTTAGAGGTAGAATCTAGCAAGATCCCTTTACTTAGTAGGAAAAACCCCAATAAATGTCACAGTACTCTCATTACTGTGCACTCCTACACTCATTAAGCCATAAAGTCTTTAAAAATAAGGATGTGTTATTCTTAATATATGTCCTATGAAGCCTGAGGTATAACAGTGCTTAAGTGCTGGATATAGTTGCATTATACTTATTTTTAAAATGATGATTTTTATTTATTCTTTGAGAATTTCATACCTTTATGCAACATATTTCTACCATATACAGTCCCCATTCACCCCTTCTAATTCCTTCTGGATCCACCACCACCATATCTTCCCCCTTACTTTATTTCCTTTTGGTGTTTTTCTTTTCCTTTTTAAAAACAATAACCAACTGAGTCCAACTAGTGCTCCCAAACGTGGTTGGGTGTAAGGCATCCACGGGAGCATGGACAACCTATAAAGTGACTGCTTCTTAAAGAAAACCAAATTAGGCTCACTTCCTCACCACATATACTAAAATTGGAGCAAACCACAGAAAATTAGCATGTCATGGCCCCTATGTAAGGGTGACATGCGAATCTGTGGAGCACTTCATAGGTATCTTTCAAAAGGAAAATGAAAAGGAGACTGACCCTTCCTTAGCATCCACCAACTGTCAATAGCTACTCAGGTTGGGAGGGGTGCTCATAGCATGCTCACGTTTCAAATAAATAAATGGGGAAATAAAAAGCTTACATTAAAAAAAATGGAGAAACAAATTAAATGGTTGGGCCAGGATTTCTATTCCAATTTCCTTGCCTCCAAAATATATATCCTTCGTCCCTATGACCCTGAAGTGAAATTGCCAATGCTTTCCACACAGTGTCTCTGTTATCTCTTTCCTGTTCATGTTCCTTCCATAAGAGTCCCATGAACACCTGCACCTCTTAAACTGTAGATGTGTATTTGGTCCAAGTTCCAGAGAGGCCATAGGACTAGATGTCAATATCCCTAGAAATACCATTGACAATGATGGGTGAGTGTCAGTGGTTAAATGCCCTAGCCTTCTCACCTGGTAAAGGGAACCTGGAGCTTTAAACAGTGATGATGGATGAGTGGGGTGAAGGTCTCTATTCATCTGGGATGTGGTATGTGTAGAATTCTAGAGATGTTATTTAAAAACTTATAGCAATGAAATGGAATAGAATGATTCAGTGTCTTTTGATCTAATCATTTTAAGAGGACTTCTATTTTATATGTTATTTTGTGAACTGGTGTATAAAAAATATATGTTTATGGGGTACCCATGTGGTTTTTTGATGTATGCACTGTATAATGTTCAACATGCAGTAAGCATATTAATCTCTTAGAGAATCCAGATTTTCTTTGAAATGCAAATATTGCAAATCATTATCTAGCTTTTTGAAGTATATAGAAAAAAATTTAAAAAAAAAATAGGTGAATAAACATCCAGTCTATTATCATTATATATTCATGTTGCTGTGGAATAGAATACACTAGAATTGGGCTGGGAGTATAGCTTTGTTTAACTATTTGTCTAGTATACATGAGTTTGAATTTGTTTCCTAACACTGCAAACAAACCAATAATGGAAAAACTGAAACACAGGAGCTCCTTGCTTTCATCTAACTAGGACATGGTACCTATTAACCAATCTCTCCTTGTCTGTTCCTTCTTTATTCTCCCCAGCCTCTGATAAGCGCCATTCTACTCTCAACTCCTCTGAGATCAACTGCATCCCATTCTCTGTAAGAGGGAGATCATGCAGTATTTATAGTTCTGTGTCTGACTTATTTCCCTGAACAAAATGAGCCCCAGTTCCATCCATCCTGCTGTAAGTGACTGCATTTTGTTATTTTTGTGACTGCTGTGTCTGTGATCCATTCATCAGCTGGGTGGGCACTTAGGTTGTTTCTAATTCTTGCCTAGTGCAAATAGTGCTTCAATAAACATTGTTGTACAGATATGTTTCCGAGTACAGGCTTCATTTAAGGTGTCCATATGACCAGTAATGACTGTCTTCTTTGCTCTCTCTTGCTTACCACCTCCCACATCTCTTGAGACAGGGTCTCAATCTGTAGCCTACACCAGCCATCTGCAACTCATTATGTAGCCCATGCTGACCTCAACTTGTAATAATGTCCCTGCTTCAGCATTTCAAGTGGCAGGAGTCCATGTGCGAGCCTCCATTATCCAGCTTAGTACTTTCACTCTTAGGTTTTGTTTTGTCCTCAGAGATTTCCATAGTGTTCTCAATAATGGTCATGGTAACATTGCCACTGCAGTGTGCAAGGATTCCTTTTTTCTCCACTTGTATGGGCTTTATTTATTTATTTATATATTTATTTATTTATTTATTTATTTATTTATTTATCTTATTGGTGTTTTGCCTATGTGTATGCTCGTGGACCATGTACATGAAGGTGCCTACAGAGGCCAAAATAAAGCATCAGTTGATAGTCCCTCGAATTGGAGTTAATGATGGTTATGAGCAGCCATGTGGGTGCTGGGTATTGAATCAGGGTCTTCTGCAGGCTGTATTCTTAAATCCTGAGCCAACTCTCTAGCACTGTATCACCACTTCTTTTTAACTGTCTATTTTCTCCTAGTTGATATTTTGTGATATTGACAAGTGTCTTATTAAAATTGAATTGGATATTTTTACATGTTTATTTTTATTTGTGTATATGTAGACATGTCTGTGTAAGTCTAAGTCACATGTGTGCAAGTGCCCTTCCTTGTAGATTACAAGATTCCCTGAAGTTGCAGGAATGGTTGTGAGCTGCCTGAAGAACATGCTGGAAACTGAACTTGGGTCCCAAGTACCCTTCCACACTGAACCATCTCTTCAGACCAAAGGACATATTTTTTAAAAACATTTATTCAACTTCTACTAAAGCAATTTTAATACTTTTAATATGCCTTACTGGAGATTGACTTACAACTGAGCCATCATTTCTGGTGAGGAGGAAACTATGTCTACAGGAACATGGCTTAAGTTTGGCCATGGACCACCATAAATGTTCCAATATTTCCAGGGACCAAAAGTTCATCATGGGGACTCCTGACCAAATCTTCAGTTCTTTTCACATCTATGGGGGCTTAGGAAATTTGAGTTTTCAGGACAGACCATTCTTAACACCAGCCCCGAGTTCTGTATTACTGTCATGGGGCCCAGTATCAGCAGTTCAAAGCCACTCCTCTATGGCACCTGCATCCATAGCTCTGGGGCCTCCAGTTGCAGCACCTGGCTCAGGGCAACAACTATTTCAGGTCCTGTAGGGCTATGGCTAAGCCCTCTGATTCTTCTGGTTTCCACCATTTCTTATTCTTCTTCCTATCATGACTAGCCCAAGTTCAACCCTCCAGTCCTCTGCTTCTTCTTGCCAGGGTTCATGGCATCAATCTTCAGGTGCCTGAGCCAATATGGGGATCGGGAATTAGTGGAATAAGATGGAGATGCAACCACTGAGTAACAAACTAGCTGCCCAGTACCTCAGCTCCCAATTCCCAGGGACATTTTTTGCTTGTTTATTTTTACAACAGTATTTTTCTGTGTATTTCTGGCTTTCCTGGAGCTCTTTCTGCAGATCAGGCTGACCTCCAACTCAGAGATCAGCCTTTCTCTGCCTCCAGAGTGCCAGGAATCAGAGGCATGCACCACCATCATCAGGCTGACATTAAAAAAAAAAATGTTCTTCTAGGGCTAGGGCTATAGCTCAGTTGGTAGAATGCTTGTCTAGAATTAATGAAGCTCTGGATTCCATTCCTTACATCACGTAAAACTAGGTATAGTGAGTGGCACACACCTGTAATCCCAACACCTATGAGGGATAATGGACACAGTGTGGTGGTTTGAATGAATATATCCCCATAAGCTCACATCAGCCATGGAGATGCAGAGTTTGGAGGTTTCCCAGCTGGTTTCCTGTCTTGCTTTGGGGATTACAGTTAAGTGATTGGGTGAATCTCAGGAGAGACCTTGAACTTTAGACTTTTAACATTGTTGAGACTGCTATAGACTATGAGTACTTTGAAAGTTGGACTAAATGCATTTTGTGTTATGCTATGTTTAAGTATGCTCCCCCATAGACTTATGTGTTTGAACAACTCTATGGGGGCCAAGGAGTGGAATGTGATGGTTTGTATATTCTTGGGCCAGGTGTGGCACCATTTGGAGGTGTGGCCTTGTTGGAATAGGTGTGACCTGGTTGGAATAGGTGTGCCACTGTGGGTGTGGGCTTAAGACCCTCACCCTAGTTGCCTGGAAGTCAGTCTTCCACTAGTAGCCTTTGGATGAAGACATAAACTCTCAGCTCTGCCTGTGCCATGCCTGCCTAGATGCTGTTATGCTCCCACCATGCTGATAATGGACTGAACCTCTGAACCAGTAAGCCAGCTCCAATTAAATGTTGTTTTTTATAAGACTTGCCTTGGTCTTGTTCTTGAGTCTGTTCACAGCAGTAAAACCCTAAGACAGAGGCTCTATGTGAAAATTCAACTTCATGGGTGTGAATTTTTCTGAGTCATTTATTCTCTCTCTCACACACAAAACCCCATCTACCTCTGCATTTGATGCTTCAAAAAGCCAGCAAACCAACCAACAAATAAAGAGCTTGTGGAGCCTGTATCCAACCCTAACATATCTAAGCACAGAAGTCTCAGCCATTTTTTTTTTCAACTTGCCTTTGGTCCTTTATAGCCTCACCTATCATGGATGGGGCACTGCCCATCTCAACCTTATTGCTGCTCCTTCCTTCTGTTTTTTTTTTTTTTTCCTCTTTGTCTATCCCTTCCTAATTACTTAGGTCACTTCAGACTTTAATTTTGTCTTCTAAAATGTAACACAGCCATAATTAGGCCATATGTTAATTAGCAGAATGACGCCTTGTGCCTTGTCACTCATGATGGATGTGGATCATCCCAGAAAGTGCCTCAGAAAGGAGAGTTCAGTGAGAAGAGGAAACGTAAAGTGGCTGGCAGTGACTCTCTGTGCAGCAAAAAATTGCTTTAAAGATCAAGAGAAAATGGTTGTATGTAAACGGGGGAAAGGATGGGGTCGTACCAAGAAAAAGAGCTAAAGTTGACCTCTTTTTGACTCCGGGAATGAGCTGTAAGTCAGAAGGCAAGCCTGAGTCTGGGGAGCTACTAGGAATGGCAGAATCTCCTGAAGGATTGGAGTTGGTGGCCAGGGCTGAGGACAAGATCCCAAAGGAGGGTACAGGCAAGGTAAGTGTGAGGCATGTCCATAATTTCTTAACCTTGGAAATTTGTGGAATGTCAATCAAACATCAAAACAGTGTGGTCTCTGCTTCTTTGGTCACTGTGAACACTATCTAAGGCAGTGGTTTTCAAACTGGAGGTCACGACCCCTTTGAGGGTCAATTGATCCTTGCACAGGAGTTGCATATCAGATATCCTACATATCAGATGTTTACATTACGATTTGTAACAGTAGCAAAATTACAGTTATGAAGTAGCAATGAAATAGTTTTATGGTTGGGGAATCAACAAAACATAAGGAACTGTAATAAAGGGACACAACATTAGGAAGGTTGAGAGCCACTGCTCTAGGGACTCTGAAAGACAGGGTGTCTAGATAGCTTGTCGTTGTTGTTTTGTGCCAACGTCATGTTCACTTCCCTCCCACTTTCTATTAAGAAAACTTATTTTCTGACATTCTTGGTACCAGAAAGTTAAGCAGAAGATCAGATAGATCATGACTGTTTGCTATTTCAGATATTTTTCGCCTGTATCACATAAGAGAGAGTTTTACAGGAAATGACTCACAAGGGGAATTCATGATTAGATGGGAAGCTATGTGAATAACAAAGATACGAACACTCTCCTATTTGCTATCAGCCCATATTGGAAAGGATGTTCAATCATCATTGAGCTAATGCACATAATATACTAGATAGTCATCTTAAAATTTGAAGTGATAGAAAGGGCATTGTGCCTAAACATTCTTACAGTATATGGAAGCTTGTTCTAATAATAAGTGTTGTTGAACTGGGTTTCCTCCTGGCCTGTCTAACAATCTCTTTAGGAAAATAGTAACATTTCCATTTAACCAGAAGCTTAGAGACATTGGGTCACATTCAAAGACTATACTGCTAACTGACACAAAACTTAAATCTGTCTTTAAGTAGTCCTTTTTTGATGATGATGATGATGATGATTTTAGTGCTAGAGGTTGAGTCTGGGGTCTTGCAAATGATAAATATGTTCTCTGCCCCTGAGACATATCTACAGTCCTCCTTTTTCCCTTTCCCTTTCATATATATATATATATATATATATATCAGTTTACCTTTGATCTAACTCTGTACTCAAGGCTGTCCTCAAACTTCCTCTTCTGCCTCTGTGACTACAATAGAGTGCTAGTCATACCCAATTTATGTGGCACTAGGGACTGAAACTAGGTTTTCCTGCATGCTAGGCAAACATTTTACTACCTGTGCAATAAAATGGGTAACTAGCCCATTTTGCGTTTTTTTCTGAGACAGGATCTTGTCTATGTAGCACTGGTTGGCTTGGAACTCACACCCCTCTGCCTCTCTCTGTCTTATAAATGCTACATTACAGTCTCATTAAATTTCTCCAGGGTACTTTAATTATTTTAATATTTATTCTTATTTTATGTGTATGAGTATTATGTTGGTGTGTATGTATGTGCACCTCATGTGTGCCTTGTAGCCTCAAAATCCATAAGAGGGATTGGGTCCCCTGAAACTGGAAATGCAGATAATTGTGAGCTTCTGTATGGTTACTAGAAATAGAGCCTGGATTCGCTGTAAGAGCAGCAAGTGCTCTTAATCACTCCACCATCTCTTTGAGCATGTGCACATGCATATGCACGTGTGTGTGCATCTGTGAGTGTGTGTGTTTGTGTGTGTGTGTCTTTGTCAGCCTTACAGTGTCTGTAAACACTACTGAAGGGGGCTGCTACAATCTAGGGTAGACAATGACAATACCTCTATGAATGAATGTGACTTACACCAATAAAGCTTAATTTACAGATACTGAAATTCAAATTGATTATGATTTCCATGTATCATGAATTATTTACTTCCTTCCAATTATTTAGAAATTGTAAAATCATTCTCTTAATAGGGCATGTGGAAACAAATGACAGTCCATTTTTGATCCACAGGCTATCGTTTGCTGATTCCAGCACTGTCCAAAACTGCCTTTCTAACAACAGCTTAGAAAAATAATGAGCTGAAGGCAACTGTGATATGTATTTCACCTAAGGGAGACATGTCAGCTGTGGGAAAGTTGATGTAAGGGAATCAGCATAAGACCAGAGTTCTCAGGTCACAGTCAATGTATAGATTTGGTTTCATCCCAAGAATTTTTTGGTCTTGATGTTATCCTCACTTCCCAAGTGAAGTTTCTAACAGTTCCATTATTGTTTAATTCTAATTATTATAATGTTTGTATAAAGGGTTTCCATAAACTTGAAATGTGAATGTAAGACAGCCCATTGGGGGCTGGGGAGAAGGCTCACCCTATACAATGCTTGTCATGGAAGCATGAGGACCTGAGTTCTGATCCCCAGGATACTGAAATTCTAATGCTGGGGAGGTAGAGACACTTTGTCCCAGTTAGGGTTACTATTGATGTGATAAAACCCCTTAAGCAAAAGCAATTTGGGGAGGAAAGGGTTTATTTCACTCACAGTTCCCTATAACAATTCACCATCAAAAACAGTGTAGGCAGGAAGAAGAGGAGGAGAGGAATATGCAGAGGCCACAGAGGAATGCTGCTGACTGGTTTGCTCATTATGGCTTGCTCAGCCTGCTTTCTTATAGAACTCAGGACTTCCAGCCCAGGGATGGCACTGCCCACAATGGGCTTGACCCTCCTGAATAAATAGCTAATTAAGAAAATGGTAGCCGGGCGTGGTGGCACACACCTTTAATCCCAGCACTTGGGAGACAGAGGCAGGCGGATTCTGAGTTCGAGGCCAGCTTGGTCTACAGAGTGAGTTCCAGGACAGCCAAGGCTATACAGAGAAACCCTGTCTCAAAAAACCAAACCAAAAAAATGGTTTAAAGGCTTGCCTATAGCCTGATTTTCACAATAGTGTAGGTTCTGTTCTTTCAGAAAACTCTAGCTTGTGTCAAATTGACATAAACTAGGCAGCATATATGCAGATCTCTGAGGCTCCTTGGAGAGCTAATCTAATCAAATCAATGAACTCCAGGTAACCTGAGAGAACTTGTCTTTAAAAATACACTAAAACCAAAAACAGTAAGAGGGAGATTTATTGAAGAAGAAATCCAATATCAACAGATATGTGCACACTTTTACACATGCACACATACATGAACATGGACAATCAGAGAAATCTAATCAGATGGCATCATCAAGCATAGGATGGAGACTAAAGAGCTGGTTTATAGACAATGTCAGTAGCTGACTTATGACATGCGAAATTTGAAGCATCTAATAGATGTAAGTAGAGCAAATTACATAGAAGTTGAGTAATGTGAGATTCAGAGAGAAGACTACAGAATCCAATTTAGGAGTCATGAGAACATACTCTGAATCTTAGCATGTCCTAACTTGAATAAAATCTTTCAGGCCTAATTTTAGAGTTATTGCCATTAGGGGAGGATAGTTCTTTATTGTGGGGACTGCAATCTAGAGAATTTAGCACCAGCCTTGGTCTTTACCCACGAAGACCCAATACTATCTTCCTCTAATTATGACAACCAAAAAGGTTTCTTAACATTGTCATGTGTCCCCTGCAGTGAAATTACCCTCTATTGAAAAGAAAGAAGTGTTTTAGGGAAAGACTGAGCATAATGTTCAATGATTCCAACTTTGAAAGTCAGAAAGAGAGAGAAGTGTGGAGAAACTGAGGGGATGTGGCCAAAGTAAGAGCATGACTTACAGGTGAATGCTGAATGCTTAGGTCAGAGTTGGTTTGATAGTTGCTAAAGGGGAAACATGGAGACAGGACAAGATGTAGCTCCTCGGCACTCAGAGCTATGCCCCACCAAGCATTCCCTTGTTTCCTGTGTGGGGTCTCCAGTGGTGACTGAGAAGACAGGAGTCCATGAAGCGAAGCTCAAAGATCAAATCCTATCTCACTGCATGGGACATGCAGGTGGTGCAGTGGACCGAGTGTTTCCTACGAGGGAGTGATGTTGAAAATAAAGAGGTTAAAAATAACATTTAGGAACCAAAGATAGAGACCTTGATGCATTTCTTTCCCACTTTATTTTTAGAAATAATCCTCAGAGGATAAAACTGTTACAGTCTGGGCATAGGAGGAAAGAAAAAAAAATAACGAGCAGAAAGACTGGCAGTTTTGAGGAACAGCAAATAGAGCTGAGGCTTTGCCATAGAGAGCTCTGTCGTATAGACACTTATTGTCTTGTTTCTTGAGTTTTGTTAATCTCATGTACCTAATAATTTTTTAAAGGCCTTACTTCATGCTTAGTTATACTTAAAAAAACAAATAAAGTGAGGGCCTGGAGAGATGGTGGCTCAGCAGTTAAGACCTCTTGCTGTTTGTTCTCAAGGAAAACCCAGGTTCCATTCCTAGCATTTGGTTTACAAATAACTGTAACTCTAGTATCAGGGAATACAACATCCAACACCATCATTTGGCCTCATTGGGCAGGAAAAACACTCATGTACATAATATAAAAATAAATAAATTTTAAAGAATGAGAAGATGCTGTGGCATATCTCTCTATAGTTTCAAGTTGAGTTAAGGTTTGATTTTAAAAAAAATGACATAAAGGTTAAAAATGTCATCATTCGTGTTGAAATCAATATTATTAGATCAAAATAGCTCTTAGTCTTGTGCATAAAAATAAATGACCACATGAAGAGAAAGGATGTGCTGTGTCCTGTTCATTTGAGCTTTCTAGGCCCAAAGTGAAGACAATAAACTTACTTCATATGTTGTCATGTGGAAATGTCTAGTAGTAGAAGTTACTTTTCTCATTGCTAGGACCCAATACCTCACAAAACCAACTTAAAGAAGGAAGCATCTATTTTCAGCTTACAGTTTGGGAAGATACAGTTCATCTTGGCAGGGAAAGCACAGCATCAGGAGCCTGAGGCTTATGGTCACATTGCGTCTGCTGTGAGCTCAGCTGGCTTTTTCTCTAACCAAGTATCTTTCCATTAGGACACTAACTCATGGGCTGGGGCATCCTAAACAGAGGGTGCTTCTTATCCTTCAGTTTAGCCCTCACTGGAAATGCCCTCACAGACACATCCAAAGCTGTTGCTCATAAATGCCATGGATATTTGTGGGTGTGGGTGTGGGTGTGGGTGTGGGTGTGGGTATGGGTGTGTTCTCTCTATATGGTGTGCCTAGGCATGTGTGAATGTTGGCCAGAGTTTGACTTAGGGAGTGTTTCTCAGTCTCTACTTTGCTTTTTGGTTCAGGGTCCTCCACTGAACCTGGAACACATCAATTTGGTTAGACTAACTAACAAATAAGTCTTGGGAGCCTTCTGTTTTTACCTATGTCCTCCATCCCTGCCCAATGTTAGGCTTACAGACAAATGCCACCATGTTGGGCATGTGCATGGGTCCTGGGGATCTTCACTGACACCCTAATACTTGCACAGCAAGCACTTTGCCACTGATGCATCTTCCCATTCACTCGAGGCAGCTCTTAATCCAATCAAGTTGATGATTGAAATTACTATCTCACTAGTAGGATTGTAGTGCATCAACTAGAATTCCATAAATGGTTAAAACATTTATTTTTACTTCTCTGTGGTGATAGTTATACAACTCCAAGCGAGTAGAAAAAAATTCACAGAACTGTATACTTCATGCTCACAAAAACTGTAGGTAGATACAGTGAAGCTCAAGTGAGTTTATTATCGTAGATACCATTATTGAGTCAGCACTGACTTACAAAAGTGTTCTCCTTTGGGGCAGCTGAATAAGGGCTACCTGGAACTCTTGTTATTTTTTTATTCTTCTGAGGAATTAATTTTGTTTTGTTTTAAGACAGGGTCTCATGTATACTAGGCTGTCATAGTGCCTACTAACTGTGAAACTGATGACCTTGAAGTTCTGATTCTCCTGCTTCTACCTCCTGAGTATGTGTCACCATGCCAATTTCATGTGCCACTGGGGATCAAACGCAGGACTTCCTGAATGCTAGGGGAACACTACCAACTGTCAAGATCCCCAGCATTATGGAGAACTATTTTACATGAAATGTATAATGATGGTTGTACAGCCCAGAATCAATTGGCGCTATGGTCAACTTCATCTTTATTTTGTCTAAGTAGACACTTGTATTATAAATAAACCACAATATCAGGTTTGTTTTTAGAGCAACATAGAGAGTCTTATCCATTTATGCTTAAGAAAATGCAATTGATTATAGTCCTGATCATGAACCAGAGTCATTCTTAAAAAAATATAGTCACGAAGGCCTTGAGAGATAGTTCTGTGGTTAAGAGCAGGTATTGCTCTTGCAGAGGACCAGGGTTCAGTTTATAGAAGCCACATGGTGGTTCACAACCATTTGTAACTCCCATTCCAGGAGTTCTGACACCTTCTTCTGACCTCTATGGACAGAAGACATGTATGTGGTGTACATACATACATGCAGGCAAATACATAACAATTTAGAAACCTTTTAAAAATGTAACCATGAAGTCTAATGATAGTTGGAAGTCTGGAACTAAATAGGACTGTCGTTTACTCTTTGGATTAGGCTTTCAAAAAATTGTGGTACAGAACTCAACTAAATTTGCTAAAGATTGTGATTTTCACACAACACATCCTTAAATTCCTGGAGAAGTAGAAATCGGAAGTGGTTTGTCTGTCTTCATTTTTTAAGGTGAGAATTTCTACTTCAGCAGACTTTGGGTAGGGCAGGCTGCCTCTATCTTGCTGATACGCCTAAGATGTGGGCTATTTATATTACAAAGCATATGCAGAGCCTGGCAAGCTTCTCTGCAAATGAGCTCATCGACTGTGCCTTAAAGTGGGAGGTTGGATGGAGATGCAGAGACATTGGGTCCTTTCACAGCCATTATGCCTATTGGTGCTGATTAAACAGGAAGGATAAACAAAAATCTATGATTTCTGACAGGAAGGATAAATTATGAATACCTGTCAAAGAGAACTCAATGTTCTCCTTGGTTTTCTTTGCAGGTCGTCAAAGTCGAGTTCTTAAGGACTTGAGTACTTCTAATGGATTTTTCCCTTTTTGTGTATTGTACAATTTGTAACGACAGGATATTTCAGATATGTCTTCCTGATGAGTCTCCTTCAAAGTGTGATGAGCTTTATTCTAGAGCTTTATTCAAGTCAATTAGTATTTGTAGTGCATGTATCCATTGTTAAGTAATTAGATTAACCTGTAAGAAAATAGAGAAGAGCGGTTGCTAACCTCAAAAGCCTCCTAGACAAAGCAGAAAGGGACAGAAAATAGAATTGTCTTTCAAAATGCCAAGGACATGGAGAGAGGCAGATAAATAGCTCATAGAATTGGGTTGAGGTGGGAAGGAGTGCCATTAACTATTTAGGACAGTAAGGCTTTTGCAGAAGGATATATTCTTGGGAGGTATTGAGCTTGCCACAAAAGTTTTAAATTCATATGCTTTTCCTAGATGCGGTGGCTCACACTTGTAGACCCAGCACTCTAGAGATTGGGGAAGGAGTAGTCTTGCAACTTTGAGTACAGCATGGGGTACAAACTGACTTTCAAGCTAGCTTGTGCTGCACAAACCTCTTGTTTTTTAATTTATATGGAAATTAGATGTGTGAATGTGTGTGTGTGGGGGGTGCCTTGTGTGTATGTGTGTGTGTGTGTGTGTGTGTGTGTGTGTGTGTGTGTGTGTGTATGGCTACATTTACCTTTCCTCTCAAC
>LR753323.1:560173-648125 GCA_902729485.2 Mus minutoides
CCAAGGGGCCTCTCTTCCCACTGATGGCCAACTAGGCCATCCTCTTCTATATATGCAGCTAGAGACGTGAGCCCAGGGGGTACTAGTTAGTTCATGGTTATTCTTCCACCTATAGGGTTGAAGACCCCTTCAGCTCCTTGGGTACTTTCTCTAGCTCCTTCTTCCTTGGGAACCCTGTGTTCCATCTAGTAGCTGACTGCCATCTTTAAAGTTTACTATTATTACTGTTATTCGTAGGCTCTAACAAAGCCCAGATTGGCTTCTGACTTGTTAAATATCTGAAGATGACCTTGACTTTTCTCCCCACCAACTCTGCCTCCCAAGTATTGTGATTGCAGGATTTCTCCACTGTTCCCTATTCACTTGGTGGTAGGCATCAAACCCAGGGCTTTGTACATGCTAGACAAACACATCTTTAATTAAGAATTTACTTTTACTTCTAACTATAACTTGTATGGGGTAAACATTTGTTTCTAGAATAATACCCTTGTATTACTGTACCTTTTATGGAACCAGAAACCTATGGCTTGTGACAAATGCTGTCCTCTATTCTCTGCCATGAGCAATGCAGTACCGCATTTTAAACTTCAGTGAGTAGGCCAGAACCACTACAGATAATCTATCAGAACTTGTACTAAATTGCAGGTAGCAAAACCCCAGTCTTACAGTATAGCTTTATTTAGTCCACAGTGGGGAGTTCAGAATTGTCAGTGTGATTACATGGTATGAATAGAGACCTCTGTTCCTTATGATTCTGTTCTTCTTTGTCACCATTTGGTCTGACCTAATTTTGTCTGTTCTCAAGGTACTGATTATAGTTCTGGCTATCATATTTGCTCCCCCTCTCTTCTCTGCCTCCCTATCTCCCTACCTCACTCCATTCCTTCTTCCCTTTCTCCCTCCCTTCCTATATCCCTCCCTCCCTTCCCTCCTTCCCTTCCTTTTTTTCTTCCTCCTTTCCTCCCTCCCTCCTTCCTTCCCTTCATTTTGAAAGATGGTCTTATGTAGTTCAGGTTTATCTTGAACTCACTATGTAGATGAGGATTACCTTGAACTTCTCCTGTCTCTACTTCCTCAAGGCTGGGAATGCAGGGACTCACCACTATAGTCAGTATGTGACAGTAATATTGACTATCAGTCTAATAGGATCTTGAGTCACCTAGGAGGCAAACTTCTGGGTATGTCTGTGAAGAGGATTCTAGGTTAGGTTAATTGATGTGGGAAGACTCAAAATTACTGTGGTTGGCTCCATCCCACAATCAAGGACCCTGTATTGAATGAATGCATGCATTCAGGAGTGAATGAATGAATAAATAAATAAATAAACGTAGTAAGAGAAACAAAGATAAGCATTCCTCTCTTTCTGCTTCCTGACAGTGGATATGAGCTGCCTCAAGTCCCTGCCATCATGTCTTCCCTACTCCCCACCATGATGGACTATAACTTCAAACTGTGAGCCAAGATAAAACTTTCTTTCCTTAAGCTGTTTTGTCAGGTATTGTATCATAGCAACGAAACAAGTAACTAATGTACCTGTTTTATGTGATGTTGAGAATGGAGCCCTACACTTGATGCATGCGGGGTAAGCACTGATCCATCAAAGCTATATCCCAAGTCCTATCCATCAAATTTTTGTTCCAGATGTAAAGAAGGGAAAAAGCAGATGGAAAGATAAATATATTCACTGTGACTACCCACTCTGAAATTGCCATCATGAAAGTCCTCCTGCAGTGTGTACACTCGTGTATGTGTGTGTGTGTGTGTGTGTGTGTGTGTGTGTGTGTGTGTGTGTGTGTGTGGTGATTTGAGACAGGGTCTTACTTGGTAGCCCTCCTGGCTGGCCTGAAACTTATTATGAAGATAAGGCTTGCCTCAAATATATTGTGATCTTTCCCACCCCTAACACTTGAACTATCTGTTTGTACCTCCCTTCCTGGTCCCCTTCTGAGTGTCAGTGATTAATAGTGTCTCAAGTACTCCCAGATATAAGAGAGATATATCATTTTATTTGAGACTTCAAATCTCATGTTTAAGAAGACAGATATTTGACAGACACCTAGTAGACTCTCTGCAACATTGAGATATCATTGAACATTTGATGAAATTTTAGTCCCTGCCTATATTCATATTTTTTATGTGTGAGAAAAAGGAACTGCTGTTTGTCAAAGATAATACTAAAGTTTGATTATCTGTTGTTAAACAAAATACTACATGAGACAAAGAAGAAGAAGAAGAAGCAAACTGTATGTGTGGATATGAAATTTTTCATTAATCAGGCATCAGAAATTCAAACATATCCAGAAATGGATAGGATATATGAATGATGTTGGGTGGGAATGAGGGTTCTGGAACAAGGACAAGCATGTCCCATTTGAAAATGGACAGATGGAGACTAGAAAGTTGCTTCTGTGATTAAGAGCACATATTGTTCTTCTGGAGGGCCCCAATTTGGTTCCCAGCATCCAGTGCAGGTATTACAGTTTGTAGTATTGTCTTCAGAGGAATGAAGTGTCTCTGTGCTTCAGCCTTATGGAGAACTGTACACACATACACACACACACACTTGAAAAAAATAAATCTTTAAAAGTTGGTCAGTGGTTGCCTACTGAAAGGAGACAAGATTTTCCTATGCAGTTGTTAGCCCATTGTTACCAACTACAAAAAATTCGAGAGAATGGGAAGACTGGGACTTTATTGCTTATAGAATAGTCACAACATTCTTATTACGTTATATTGTAGATATGAAGAAAAGTATCACATTACTTTAAGAAAAACTAATTAATAAAATGTACCATACAACAAGGGGTTATTTGTGTTTGCCTTATTTTATTTTACTTTAATTCATTTTATTTTATTTCAAGAACTGTTGACCTGGACAGTGATGGTGTCCAGTTTTTTTTTCACTTTTTTAATTAAATATTTTCTTAATTTACATTTCAAATGCTATCCTGAAAGTTCCCTATACCCCCCCCCCCCCGCCCTGCTCCCCTACCCACCCACTCCCACTTCTTGGCCCTGGCATTCCCCTGTATTGGGGCATATAAAGTTTGCAGTACCAAGGGGCCTCTCTTCCCACTGATGGCCAACTAGGCCATCTTGATACATATGCAGCTAGAGACAGGAGCTCTAGGGGTTTTGGTTAGTTCTTACTGTTGTTCAACCTGTAGGGTTGCAGACCCCATCAGCTCCTTGGATACTTTCTCTAGCTTCTCAATTGGAGACCCTGTGTTCCACCATATAGATGACTATGAGCATCCACTTCTGTATTTGCCAGGCAATGGCATAGCCTCATATGAGACAGCTATGTCAGGGTCCCTTCAGCAATCTCTTGCTGGCATATGCAATAGTGTCTGGATTTGGTGACTGATTATGGGATGGATCCCTGGGTGGGACAGTCTCTGGTTAGTCCATCCTTTTGTCTTACCTCCACACTTTGTCTCTGTAACTTCTTTCATGGGTATTTTGTTCCCATTTCTAAAAAGGAATGAAGTATCTACAAGCTGGTCTTCCTTCTTGATTTTCTTGTGCTTTGCAAACTGTATCTTGGGTAAAATAAGATTCTGTGCTAATATCCGCTTATCACTGAGTGCATATCTAGTGACTTCTTTTGTGATCAGGTTGCCTCACTAAGGATGATATCCTCCAGATACATACATTTGCCCAAGAATTTCATAAATTCATTGTTTTTAATGGCAGAGTAGTACTCCATTGTGTAAATGTACCACATTTTCTGTATCCATTCCACTGTTGAGGGACATCTGGGTTCTTTCTGGCTTCTGGCTATTATAAATAAGGCTGCTATGAACATAGTGGAGCATGTGTCCTTATTACAATTTGGAACATCTTCTGGGTATATGCCCAGGAGAGGTATTGCTGCATCTTCAGGTAGTACTATGTCTAATTTTCTCAGGAACTGCCAGACTGCTTTCCAAAGTGGTTGTACAAGCTTTCAATCCCACCAGCAATGGAAGAGTGTTTCTCTTTCTCCACATCCACTCCAGCATCTGTTGTCACCTGAATTTTTTATCTTACCCATTCTGACTGGTATGAGGTGGAATCTCAAGGATGTTTTGATTTGCATTTCCCTAATGACTAAGGATGTTGAACATTTTTTCAGGTGCTTCTCAGCCATTTGGTATTCCTCAGTTGAGAATTCTTTGGTTAGCTCCATACCCCATTTTTTTAATGGGGTTATTTGAGTTTCTGGAGTCTAGCTTCTTGAGCTCTTTGTAGATATTGGATATTAGTCCCCTATCAGATTTAGGGTTGGTAAAAATCCTTTCCCAATCTGTTGGTGGCCTTTTTGTCTTATTGACAGTGTCCTTTGCCTTACAGAAGCTTTGCAATTTTATAAGGTCACATTTGTCAATTCTTGATCTTACAGCACACAAGCCATTGCTGTTCTGTTTAGGAATTTTTCCCCAGTGTCCATATCTTTGAGGCTTTTCCCCACTTTCTCTTCTCAAAATTTTAGTGTTTCTGGTTTTATGTGGAGGTTTTTGATCCACTTAGACTTGAGCTTTGTACAAGGACATAAGAATGGATCAATTCTCATCCTTCTACATGATAACCACCAGTTGTGCCAGCACCATTTGTTGAAAATGCTGTCTTTTTTCCACCGGATGGTTTTAGCTCCCTTGTCAAAGATCAAGTGACCATAGGTCTGTGGGTTCCTTTCGGGGTCTTCAATTCTATTCCATTGATCTCCATGTCTGTCACTGTACCAGTACCATGCAGCTTTTATCACAATTGCTCTGCAGTACAGTTTAATAGCCAGCATGGTGATTCCCCCAGAGGTTCTTTTATTGTTGATAATAGTTTTTGATATCCTATGTTTTTTATTATTCCAGATGAATTTGCAAATTGCCCTTTCTATCTCAGTGAAGAATTGAGTTGGAATCTTGATGGGAATTGCATTGAATCTGTAGATTGCTTTTAGCAGGATAGCCATTTTGACTATATTAATCCTGCCAATCCATGAGCATGGGAGATCTTTCCATATTCTGAGATCTTCAATTTCTTTCTTCAGAGACTTGAAGTACTTGTCATACAGATCTTTCACTTCCTTAGTTAGAGTCACACCGAGCTATCTTATATTATTCATGACTCTTGTGAAGGGTGTTGTTTCCCTAATATCTTACTCAGCCTGTTTATGCTTTGTGTAGAGAAAGGCCATTTATTTGTTTGAGTTAATTTTATATCCAGCTACTGCACTGAAGCTGATTATCAGGTTTAGGAGTTCTCTGGTGGACTTTTGGGGTCACTTATATATACTATCATATCATCTGCAAATAGTGATATTTTGACTTCTTCCTTTCCAATTTGTATCCCCTTGATCTCCTTTTCTTGTCAAATTGCTCTGCCTAGGTCTTCATGTACTATATTGAATAGGTAGGGAGAAAGTGGGCAGCCTTTTCTAGTCCTTGACTAGAAAAGGGGATTGCGTCCAGCTTCTCTCCATTCAGTTTGATGTTGCCTACTGGTTTTCTGTAGATTGCTTTTATTATGTTTAGGTATGGGTCTTGAATTCCTGATCTTTCCATGACTTTTATCATGAAGGGGTGTTCTATTTTGACAAATGCTTTCTCAGCATCTAATGAGATGATCATGTGGTTTTTGTTTTTGAGTTTGTTTATATAATGGATTCCCTTGATGGATTTCCATATATTAAACCATCCCTGCATTCCTGGGATGAAGCCTACTTGGTCATGATGTATGATTGTTTTTATGTGTTCTTGGATTTGGTTTTGAGGATTTTATCGAGTATTTGTAAATCTATATTTATAAGGGAAAGTGGTCTGAAGTTCTCTTTCTTTGTTGGATCTTTGTGTGGTTTAGGTATCAGAGTAACTATGGCTTCATAGAATGAATTGCATAGAGTACCTTCTGTTTCTATTTCGTGGAATGTTGGAGGAGAGTTGGAATTAGGTCTTCTTTGAAGGTTTGATAGAACTCTACACTAAACCCATCTAGTCCTGGGCTTTTTTTGGTTGGGAGACTATTGATGACTGCTTCTATTTCTTTAGGGAAAATGGGACTGTTTAGATTGTTAATCTGATCCTGATTTAACTTTTGTTCCTGGTATCTGTCTAGGAAGTTGTCCACTTCAACCAGGTTTTCCAGTTTAGTTGAGTAATGATTTTTGTAGTAGGATCTTATGATGTTTTGGATTTCCTCAGGTTCTGTTGTTATGTCTCCTTTTTCATTTCTGATTTTGTTAATTTGAATACTGTCCCTGTGCCCTCTAGTTATACTGGCAAAGGGTTTATCTATCTTGTTGATGTTCTCAAAGTACCAGCACCTGGTTTGGTTGATTCTTTTAATAGTTTTTTGTTTCCACTTGGTTGATTTCAGCCCTGAGTTTGATTATTTCCTGCCATCTACTCCTCTTGGGTGAATTTGCTTCCTTTCGTTCTAGAGCTTCTAGCTGTGCTGTCAGTCTGCTAGAGAATGCTCTCTCTAGTTTCTTTTTGGAGGCACTCAGGGCTATGAGTTTTCCTTTTAGGACTGCCTTCATTGTGTCCCATAAGTTTGGATATGTTGTGGCTTCATTTTCATTCAACTCTAGACAGTCTTTAATTTCTTTCTTTATTTCATCCTTGACCACGGAATCATTGAGTAGAGTGTTGTCAGTTTCCACGTGAATGTTTGCTTTCTATTATTTTTGTTGTTATTGAAGATCAGCCTTAGTATATGGTGGTCAGATAGGATGCATGGGATAATTTCAATATGTTTGTATCTGTGGAGGCCTGATTTGTGACCAATTATATGGTCAATTTTGGAGTAGGTACCATGTGGTGCTGAGAAGAAAGTATATCCTTTTGTTTCAGGATAAAATGTTCTGTAGATATCTATTAAATCCATTTGTTTCATAACTTCTGTTAGTGTCCATGTGTCTCTGTTTAGTTTTTGTTTCCAGGCTCTGTCCATTGGTGAGAGTGGGGTGTTGAGGTCTCCCACTAATACTTTGTGAGGTGCAATGTGTGCTTTGAGCTTTACTACAATTTCTTTAATGAATATTGCTCCCCTTGTATTCAGAGTATTGATATTTGAAATTGAGAGTTCATCTTAGTTGATTTTACCTTTGATGAGTATGAAGTGGCCCTCCTTGTCTTTTTTGATAACTTTGGGTTGAAAGTCAATTATATTCAATATTAGAATGGCTACTCCAGCTTGTTTCTTCAGACGATTTGCTTGGAAAATTGTTTTACAGCCTTTCACTCTGAGGTAGTGTCTGTCTTTTTCCCTGAGGTGGGTTTCCTGTAAGCAGCAAAATGTTGGGTCCTGTTTGTGTAGCCAGTCTATTAGTCTATGTCTTTTTATTGGAGAATTGAGTCTATTGATGTTAAGAGAAATTAAAGAAAAGTAATTGTTGCTTCTTGTTATTTTTGTTGTTAAAGTTGGGATTCTGTTGTTGGGGCTGTCTTCTTTTAGGTTTGTTGAAGGATTACTTTCTTGCTTTTTCTAGGGTGTAGTTTTTGACCTTGTGTTGGTGTTTTTCCGTTTTTATCCTTTGAAGGGCTGGATTCATGGAAAGATATTGTGTGAATTTGGTTTTGTCATGGAATACTTTTATTTTTCCACATATGGCAATTGAGAGTTTTGCTGAGTATAGTAACCCGGGAAGGCATTTGTGTTCTCTTAGGGTCTTATAACATCTGTCTAGGATCTTCTGGCTTTCATAGTCTCTGGTGAGAGGTCTGGTGTAATTCTCCTCTTGCTGGGAGGGTGGACAGAGGTCTGGCTTCAGACCTGCCTCATGGCTGAAGATGAAGGCCCAAGACAGGGCCTGTCCCAGAAGATGGGTTGCCTCTGCCTTTATATGTTACTTGACCTTCTTCCCTTACTGCTTTTTAATATTCTGTCTTTATTTAGTGCATTTGTTTTCTGATTATTATGTGTCAGGAGGAATATCTTTTCTGGTCCAGTCTATTTGGAGTTCTGTAGACTTCTTGTATGTTCATGGGCATCTCTTTCTTTAGGTTTGGGAAGTTTTCTTCTATAATTTTGTTGAATATATTTGCTGGCCCTTTAAGTTGAAAATCTTCATTTTCATTTACCCCTATTATCCGTAGGTTTGGTCTTCTCATTGTGTCCTGGATTTCCTGGATGTTTTGAGTTAGGATCTTTTTGCATTTTGCATTTTCTTTGATTGTTGTGCCCATGTTCTCTATGGAATCTTCTGCACCTGAGATTCTCTCTTCCATCTCTTGTATTATGTTGCTGATGCTCATACCTATGGTTCCTGATTTCTTTCCTAGGTTTTCTATCTCCAGAGTTGTCTCTCTTTGGGTTTTCTTTATTGTTTCTACTTCCCCTTTTAGGTCTTGGATGGTTTTGTTCAATATCATCACCTGTTTGTTTGTGTTTTCCTGTAATTCTTTAAGTGATTTTTATGTTTCTTCCTTAAGGACTTCTACCTGTTTAGCAGTGTTTTCCTGTGATTCTTTAAGGGCTTCTACCTGTTTAGCAGTGTTCTCTTGTATTTCTTTAAGTGAGTTATTAATGCCCTTCTTAATGTCCTCTACCAGCATCATGAGATATGATTTTGAATCCAAATCTTGCTTTTTTCATGTGTTGGGGTAAGCAGGACTAGCTAAGGTGGGAGTGCTGGGTTCTGATGATGGTGAGCAGGCTTGGTTTCTGTTGGTAAGATTCTTATATTTGCCTTTTGCCATCTGGTAATCTCTGGTGTTAGTTGTTATAGTTGTCTCTGGCTGGAGCCCCTTCCTCCTGTGATTCTGTTAGTCTTTTTCAGCTGTCCTGGGAGTCCAGCTCTCTTCTGAGTCTCAGTGGTCAGAGTATTCTCTTCAGACAAGCTCGCCTCTTGCTGGGAGGGTGCACAGAGTTCTGGCCTTCAGACCTGCCCTGTGGCTGAAGATGAAGGCCCAAAACAGGGCCTGTCCCAGAAGATGGGTTGCCTCTGCAGTCTGTGTGCTCACCTGCACAGCTTCATCTCCAAGGGACCCCAGACACAAGATGGCTCTCTTACTTGCTTCTGCAGGCAGAGCCCTCCCAGGCATACACCTCTCCTCAGGCTGGGAAGGTGTCCAGATGTCTGGATCTGGAAACTGGGTCTGTCCCAGAAGCTGTGGTGCTTCTGCCTGTCCCAGAATCTGTGTAGCTTCTGCAGTCTCTACTCTCACCTACACAGAGTGGTCTGAGGGACCTGGGACCCAAGATGGCTCCCTCACAAGCTCAGGCAGGCAAAGCCCTCCTGGGCAGACACCTCTCCTCTGGTGGGGAATGTGCCTGGTTGTCTAGAGCTCAAAACAGGGTCTGTCCCAGAAGCTGTGTTGCTTCTGCCTGTCCCAGAAGCTGTGTCACTTCTGCAGTTCTCTCACTCACTCTTCACAGTCTGTGAGCCGACCTGCGCAGACTGCTCTCTGAGGAATTCCTGACCCAAGATCTTTTGTCCACTTTTAATCCCAGCACTTGGGAGCCAGAGGCAAGAGAGTATCTGTGAGTTTGAGGCCAGGCTGATGATCTACATAGTTAGTTCCAGGACAGCAAGGACTGTGACCCTGCCTCAATAAAGCAAATGACAACAAAAGAATGGTGGGGTTGGTAATTATGCTTGCCTAACATGCTTGAAATTGCACCAGTGTGGTGGCACATACATATATACTTAATACTCAGATGATGGAGACAGATGAATCAAAAGTTCAATGTCATCTTGGGCTACAAGATGAAGACCAAACCAGATTACAAGGGACTCTATCTCAAAAAGAAGGAAATGTGTTTAAAGTAGATTTATATAAAATGTACCAGGATTCAATCCTTTTTGTGGCTGAATAATACTTCTTTATGTGACTTGATCACCTTTTTTTTAATTATATATTTCATTCCTTGATGGACAGGAGTTGTTTTTGAGTTTTTGCCAACAACACTACTGTGCACATCTCCTCACAAGGCTTTATATAAACATGTTTCCTTTCTATAAAGTATAGACCTAAGAATTGCTGGATCCTAAGAGTACTCTGTTGAGGTTCCTGAGGAACTGGCAGAATATTTTCCAAAGTTAGCATACCACTTCCACTCTCTGTCAGCAGAGTCTGAGACTCTGACTTCTCCAGCAGCTTTCCAGTCTTTCTGTGACTGTTAGACTATTTGTTTGGAGTGTGAGGAATCAGGCCTAGGTCTGTGCACAATCTAGGTTGGTATTCTGCCACTTAGCAATGTCTCCAAGCTCTCTTTATCCCCTGCCTCCTCTTTCTAAGTGCTAGAATTAAAGGCATGTACCACTGTGTCCTGATCTTGTTTTCAGTTTTCTCTGTAATGACTTCTAGTGTTTCTCCAGACAGTTGACTGGAATGAGCATTCTAGGGCAAAGGTCAGATCATAAAGAAATCATAAACCACAATCGAGATATTGAGAAAACAAAATCTTGGGGCTGGAGAGCTGGTTCAGCAGCTAAGAGCATATACTACTCATGCAAAGGACTTGAGTTTGGTTCCTAGCACCCACATCAGGCAGCCCAAAACTGCCTATAACTCCAACTCCTAAGGGATATGATCCCTCTGGTCTCTTGAGGCATCTGCACTCTCATGCATTTGCCCACACACAGAGATAGGTGCATACATAAAATTAAGAACAAAACATGTCTTTAAAAACTTAAGAAACATTGTCATAGGTGAAAACTATTAAAAATAAATTGAATTGATAAATTTGTGTTTAAATCATAACAAACACATCCATAGAATTTTTTGTTTCATTTTATGACCCTTAGTGAACAAAGCACAGCCAAGTTTTGTGCTCTGACCTGATGCTGTGACAAAGAGCTGAAAGAAACAACTTGAAAAGGAAGAATAAACCAGGGGTGGTGGTTCCTGCTGGCAATCTCAGCAGGAAGATAAAGAAGGGTGAATAACGGAAAATTGGAGGCCAGCCTGGTCTATATGGTGAGTTTCAGGACAGCCAGAGCTATATAATAAAGTACTTAGTAAAGAGAAGCAATGGGTGGTGGTGAAGAAATTCTTCAGTGATTAAGGATGCTTCTTGTTCTATTGTTAAGAATCAGAGGTTGGATACCAATAACAATATTACATGGTTCAGAAAAGTTTCTAACTCCAACCATGAGGGAATATGATATCCTCTTCTGGCCTCCAAGGGTACCCACATCTCTCTCTCTCTCTCTCTCTCTCTCTCTCTCTCTCTCTCTCTCTCTCTCTCTGTGTGTGTGTGTGTGTGTGTGTGTGTGTGTGTACAGCATGCACAAATGTATACACACAAATAAAAGTAAATCTTTGTGTTGTAAAGAAAGGATTTATTTTGCATCACAGTTTGAAAAGGGTCAGTCTGTTGTCAGTTTGTTCTATTTCCATGGGTCTGTTGTGAAGCAAAGCAACATGGTGGAAAGAGTGGGTGGGCAAGATGTAAAAAAAGCAAGACAGTGAAAAACTACAGCAAAGTACATCCTCCAAGGGTACATCCAAATGACCTAAATTCTCCAACTGGACTCCATAAAAGAATCTGCATCCTCCTAAAAAGGAGTTACCAGCTGGTAAGCAAGCCTTCCACATATATGAGCCTGTAGAGGGCATTTCCTACTGATGCTGTAACAGTTCCAGAGTAAGGTTAATGTGGACTGGGACAGATGGTTGGAGGGAAAAGAAGTAATTATTCCTTTCCCTTACAAAATGGAGGGCAAGAGCCATTGTCTATACCAGGTAGAACACAAAGCAGATGAGCAGAAGTATCCTTAGAGTGCTGAGGAATATGCCTAATGGAAACATAGACTGTCTTTTTCTGGAGATATGAGCAGAGTATATCGTTGAATATAAGTGGCCCTGAAATGAAAGTTAAATGGTAATTTGGCTAAATTTGAAGGTTGAGAATATCTTTTCCTTTTTCAACTCAAGAAGACGTCATTTAGGACAAGAGTTGCAGTGGCCAAATGTCTACTTGTAATATTTTAATTTAAACTTTAGTTATGCATGTGTGGTTTAGAGCACAGGGAATAGGAACTGCACTGCTACACAAACTGCTTGGGTTTGCTCTCATATTTCATGCTGCAATGTTTCAAATGCCACCCATGCATTTTGACATTCTCACTTCCCCTAGAGCCACTTTAAGGCATGGCACTATATGCCCTTCCTTGGTTGCTCTGCCTTTTGAATCTGTGTACCATCTTCCTATTCATGGTGAGGAGCACCAGGACAGCAGCACCTATACTCCTATTATATTTATTTGTCAGTGAGGGAGCATGCTAGGGTGTACACATGGAGGTCAGGTGACAACTTACTGGACCTGGTTCTCTCAAAGTGAACTCGGGACCTCAGTTTTGGAGATAGGCGTTTTTACTCCCTGAGCCATCTATCCAGCTCAACCTAAGTGCTTAACGGGTTTTAATAAAGTTGTGTGTGTGTGTGTGTGTGTGTGTGTGTGTGTGTGTGTGTGTTTCTTGGCTTGCATTCAGTGGCACCTAGAACTGCAGTTTGAAATAATTTCTCCAGAAATAATGGCATAATCTGTGTTCAAGTAGATTTATTTTTTTACCTTCCTCCAATATGCCAAGTGACCTCTCTAAGCATCCAAATCCAGCTTTGATTGAGGTCATTTCAGGTTAATGTATCTTTTCCAAATAGTGATTTGTTGTTCAAAATGAAGTAATTGAGAAGCTTTCTTTAATATGGCATAATAAGGAATTTATTTTTGATTGGATAATATTGAGAAAAAAAACTTTCTCTTATATTTGGGTACAGGGAGAATTTGGGGGAAAGAAGTTATTAGAAATTTGGGTATAACGGAACTGAAGGGGTCTCCAACCCTATAGGTGGAAAAACAATATGAACTAACTAGTACCCCCAGAGCTCGTGTCTCTAGCTCCATATATAGGAGAAGATGGCCTAGTCGGCCATCATTGGGAAGAAAGGCCCCTTGGTCATGCAAACTTTATATGCCCCAGTACAGGGGAACGCCAAGGCCAAGATGTGGCAGTGGGTGGGTAGGGGAGCAGGGCGGGGAACAGGGGAGGGTTTAGGGGACTTTTGGGATAACATTTGAAATGTAAATGAAGAAAATATCTAATAAAAATTGAAAAAAAAAAAGAAATTTGGGGATAGAGCTGAGTGGTAGTGATGCACACCTTTGATCCCAGCACTCAAGAGGCAGAACTCTGAGATCTAGGCCAGCCTAATCTACAGAGCAAATTCCAGGACAGCCTGGGCTACACAGACAAACCTGTCTCAAAAATGAAACTAACTAACTAACTAACTAACTAACTAACTAACTAACTAACTAAATAAATAAACAAATAAACAAACTTGGGAACAAAGTGTTGTCTAAATTTATATTAACATAAAATTAAGGAAAAACATTCGATTTTGATAAAACAAGAAACTGTGATGTAAGGCATACTATGTAGAGGTATTCAGAAAGCTACATAGAGAGTTTGAGGGTACCCTGGGCTACATGTGACACCATCTATAATGTAAAAAATTCACAATATGAAAATTATGCAAATGAGAGACGAAGAACCATATCATAGGTAATCAGTACAGAAGGAAGAGACAAATATAGAATTGCTTGGAGTTTGAAGTGATAGTGGAATTTTTTTTGTTTTTATTATGAGCATGCCAGGAGATGGGCATATGCAGGATAGCTTATGCCTGCCTAGTTTGGGAGAATCAACACAATGTTGTATTTCACATACACAAGTGAATAAACGACAGCAAAACCTATTATGAGCGCACATACTCTTGCTCTCTGTGGCAAGTTCAGGTAGGAAGAATCTGGAGATGAAGAAAGAAGGTCAGAGAACACAATTGGAATTCATGTACATCTCCCAATGCTAATACCCACAGATGTGGGAATGAGCAGATTTCAAAACATGGATGTTTTGTATAAAGTAACAAGTCTGGATTTGGGTTCGAAATATTTATTTATTTTATTTTTGTTGTGAGTGTGTGTGTGTTTGTGTGTGTGTGTGTGTGTGTGTGTGTGTGTGTGAGAGAGAGAGAGAGAGAGAGAGAGAGAGAGAGAGAGAGAGAGAGCATATATGTGTGTATGTGCCTGGTGCCAAGAGAGATCAGAAGTTGAAGTTACAGGCAAGGTTGTGAGCTACCATGTAGACTGAAACCAGGTTCTCTGCAAGAGCATTAAGTGCTCCTAACTGCTGAACCATTGCTCTAGCACACACACAAAAAATATGTTTTTAAGTCAGGACAACACCTGCCTGCTTGCTGAACTGCCCCACTATGTAGATTCAGTTCCTAAAGACCTATTCAACTATCCTACCCCCTCCCACTCCCAGACACACACACACACACACACACACACACACACACACACACACACACACACCTCATTGCCTGCCTGGTGGCCATGCCCCTGCCCCCAACTGCAGTGGATTTTTGTTGCCCAGGTATAGGCCATGTCAGCCAAAACAAACAAACAAACAAACAACAACAAAACTTCAGCAGCTCAGGAGCAGGGTATATCAGTAAGAAGAACAGCTGCCCATGTATAGGCTGGGCCAGACAAAGAAGTGGTGCAGGCCACTACACTTTGAAGAACAGGTGCAGGTCAAACAAGCCAGAAATTCAGCTAGGCAAACTCAGGCAGAGACTCCTGCTAAACCAGCAGTCACAGGCTACCACAAGAACAGATAGGCAGCCCATAAGTAAACCATCCCATTTACTCAGTGTCCCCAATCTCCACTCCCTTCCTCATCACCATCTCCTATCCCCCAACATGGGCAGAAACTCCCTACTGCGCCAAAGGCCAAGGTAGCTGCCAGAAGTCCAGGTTCTAACTTGGACAGAGGTTCCCTACAGAATCAGAGGACACATCTGTTAGCATTCTGTCTAAACTCCACCCCACAGTTACCTGGCAACAGCCAGGTAGGCTGCTTGCCCCCTCCTCTCTCTCTCTCTCTCTCTTGCCCCTCTCTCTTGCCTCTTGCTCTCTTGCTCCCTCTCTCTCCCCATTTGCTTCCCCCCATCTCTCCATGTGGTCATGACCTACCTCTACTTCTTTACTCTTTCCCTCTCCCTACTTTTTTTTGCCTCTACTACCCTCTTAACTCCCCTACCCATGCCCTGAATAAACTGTATTCTATACTATACTGGTGTGTGTCTGGTCCCTCAGGGGGAAGTGATGCCTTGGCATGGGTCCACTAAGGCACCCCTTTCCCCCACACCTCACCACATCCCCATAGAACATATTTTTTATCTCTTTATAAACACATCAAAATCAGCCACCAGAAATCCAGTTCACAAAGACCAGAAGACCAAAGAGGAAACAGAAAACAAGGAACGAAGCATCCATCCAGCAGAGACAAACTCAGAAATCAGCACCTAGACTGGTGGGCATCCCAAACCCAGATGCCCAAATGCCAGTGTAAAAACACAACAACAACTTCGGCAATATGGCACTACTAAAGTCCAGCTATCCTATGACAGCAAGACCTGACTATTTCAACACAGCTGAAGCACAAGAAAAAAGACGTTAAAAACCAACTGTATACAGAGAATAGAGGTCTTTATGAGGAATGAAAAAAAAATCCCTTAAAGAAAGGGATAAGACAAACCAAATAAATAAATGAATAAATAAATAAGTAAATAAATAAATAAACAAACAAATAAATAAATGAAATCAATAAATGACTTACATAATGCCAAGTTAGCCAAGAAATAACAAACAAAAAAGTAGGTGAGGGAAACTATGCAAGACCTGAAAATGGAAATAGTAGCCATAAAGAAAACACAAACAGAGGGAACTCGGTTAAACACAAGATCTGGGTAAATGAATAGGAGCTACAGATACATGTATCACCAACAATACAGCAGAATACAAGAGATCGAAGATGATACTGAATAAATCAATTCACTAGTCAAAGAAAATGTTAAATGTAAAGACTTCCTAATAAAAAACATCTCAGAAATCTGAGACACTATAAAAAGACTAAACCTAAGAATAATAGGAATATAAGGAAAAGACTCCCAGCTCAATGATCTAAAAAATATTTTTTTAACAAAATCATAGTAGAAAAATTTTCTAACCTAAAGAAGAACATGCCTATAAAGGTACAAGAAGCTTAGAGAACAACAAATAGATGAGACAAGAAGAGAAATTTCCCCTAATAATCGAAACACTGATCATACAGATTAAAGAAAGAATATTAAAAGCTACAAGGAAAAAAGGACAAGTAACATATAAAGAGCTAGAATTATACCTATTACAATTACACCTGTCTTCTTTTTTAATTATTATTTTTAATTAGATATTTTCTTCATTTACATTTAAAATGCTATTCTGAAAGTCCCCTATATCCCCCGCCCTGCTCCCCTACCCACCCACTCCCACTTCTTGGCCCTGGTGTTCCCCTCTACTGGGGCATATAAACTTTGCAATACCAAGGGGCCTCTCTTCCTAATGATGGCAAGCTAGTCCATCTTTTGCTACATATGCAGCTAGAGACACAAGCTCATTACACCTGGCTTCTTAAAATGGAAAAAGAAAAGCCAGATAGGCCTGGACAGATGTCTTGCAGATTGTAAGAGACCATGGATGTTAGCCTATACTACTATACCCAGCAAAACTTTGAATCACCATAGACAAAGAGAACAAGATATTCCATGATATATAAACAATACCAATACAGAAATATGGTCCTACAGAAGGCACTGTAATGAAAGTTCCAACCCAAGAAGGTTAACCATATCCAAAAAAAAAACCCAAAAAACAAACAAACAAAAAAACAAACCTACAGTCACACCAGCAAAACCTAAAGAAATGAATCATACACACACACACACACACACACACACACCTACTACTGCTACTACTACTACTACTACTACTACTACTACTACTACTACTACTACTACCATTACCAACAATAAAATAACAGGAGTTAATAATCATCATTGGTCATTAATATCTCTTAATATGGATGGAGTCAATTTCCCAATAAAAACTCATAGGCTAGCAGAATGAATATGAAAACAGGATCCATCCTTTTGCTGTATACAAGAAACACACATCAACATGAAAGATAGATATTACCTCAGAGTAAAGGGTTGAAAAAATATTTTCCAAGCAAATCAATACAAGAAGCAAGTTGGTGTAGTAATTCTAATATTTAATAAAATAGATTTTCAACCAAAATTAATGAAAAGCGATAGGGAAGGACTTGATATTCATCAAATGAAAAAAATCTACCAAGATGATATCTCAATTCTGAACATCTATCCTCCAATCACAAGGCCATCCTCCTTTGTAAAAGAAACATTACTAAAGTTTAATTCATACATTGAACCACACAAATTAATAGTAGGGGACTTTTTTCCATTTTTTATTAGATATTTTCTTCATTTACATTTCAAATGTTATCCTGAAAGTCTCCTAAACCCTCCCCCATCCCCCACCCTGCTCCCCTACCCACACACTCCCACATATTGGCCCTGGCATTCCCCTGTACTGGGGCATATAAAGTTTGCATGACCAAGGAGCCTCTCTTCCCAATGATGGCCAACTAGGTCATCTTCTTCTATTTATTCAGCTAGAGACATGAGCTCTGGGGGTACTAGTTAGTTCATGTTGTTCTTCCACCTATAGGGTTGAAGACCCCTTCAGCTCCTTGGGTACTTTCTCTAGCTCTTCCCTTGGGGACCCTGTGTTCTATCTAATAGCTGACTGTGAGCATCCACTTCTGTGTTTGCCAGGCACTGGTATAGCCTCCCACGAGACAGCTGTATCAGGGGCTTTAAGCACTATCTTGCTAGCATATGCAATAGTGTCTATGTTTGGTGGCTGATTACGGGATGGATCCCTGGATACAACAGTCACTGGTTGGTCCATCCTTTTGATTCAGCTCCACACTTGATCTCTGTAACTCCTTAAATGTGTACTTTGTACTTTATTCTAGGAAGGGGCAAAGTGTCCACATTTTAGACTACCCAAGATACAATTTACTAAACATATGAAACTCAAGAAGAATGAAGATCAAAAGTAGGGGACTTTAATACTCCACTTTCATCAATTGACAGGTCATCCAGACAAAAACTAAACAGAGAAATAATGGAGCTAACAGATACTATGAACCTAATGGACCTAACAGACATCTATAGAACATTTTACCCAAACACAAAAGAATATACCTTCTTCTCAGCACCTCACAGAACCTTCTCCAAAATAGACCACACACTCAGTCATAAAGCAAGTCTCAACAGATACAAGTAAATTGAAATAACCCTCTGTATTCTATCAGAAAACCAAGGCTTAAAACTGGATTTCAACAACAAAAGAAACAGCAAAAAGCCTATAGACTCATAGAAACTGAACAACTCCCTGCTGAATGACCACTGCGTTGAGGCAGAAATGGAAAGAAAGACTTCCTAGAATTCAGTTAAAATGAATGCATAACATAACCAAAGCACACAATGAAAGTGATACTAAGAAAAATATTCATAGTACTAAGTGTCTTCCTAAAGAAATTAGAGGGATCTTACTGGTGACTTAAATAGCACACCTGAAATCTCTATGAAATACCTATAGTATACACACACACACACACACACACACACACACACACACACACACACACACACACACAAAGCAAATGCACCCTAAAGGAGTATACAGGTAGACAGCAGGGAAAATCAAACTGAGGGTTTAATTTAATAAAAATGGAAACTAAGAGAACAATTCAAAGAATCAATAAAACGAGGACTTGGTTCTTTGAGAAAATCAACAAGATAGACAAACCCTTATTCAAATTAACTGAACTGACCAGGGATCTTGGGGGCTGGTACAGATCAGGGGCCTGTAGGAGTCTGACCTAAGTCCTTGCAAAAATTGTATAGTAGAGTAGCTTGGTATTTTTGTAGACTTCTTAAAGGTGGGATCAAGGGCTATCTGACTCTTTGCCTACTTCCACAAGATCCTATTTCTCTGCCTGAGTTGCCTCATCCTGTCTTGACTTAATGGTACACGCTTGGTTCTATTGTAGCTTGTTATTATATGTTTGGTTGACTTCCCTGGCAGGCCTTCTTTTCTCTAAGGGGAGGTGGACCTGAGGAAGAAAGAAGGGGGGAAGAGACTTGGGGAGGGGCAAATGTAGGTGGGATGTAATATTTGAGAAAAGAAGAAAAAGAAAAGGAAAAAAATTATAAACACACCCAAGAACACACAGAGAACAAATAAAATGTTGTATTTAAACCATTATGTTGTTACAACCAGTGATCAGCCATATTTTATATTCTTATGTAACGTTTTTAACTGTATGCTTTGTTTTCTATGTAAACAACGTTTTATTATAGTTTTTTTAAGCTTTTCCATAATAATAAATGTTTAATTACAAGGAAAAAACACATGTATTTTTATTTTATATGTATGAGTGTTTTGCCTGCATGTATACATGTGCACCACAGAGGTCAGAAGAGGGTGTTGGAGCCACTAGAACTAGAGTTAAGGATAATTGTATGCCTCCATGTGGGTACTCGGAACTGAACCCTGAAAGAACAGTGATTTCTCTTAACTGCTGATCCATCTCTCCACCCCTGGGTTTGGGATTTAGCAATATCATTATTAGAACGGAGGAGAGAGAGAATGTTCAGATGGAAAACAGGTGAATATAAGGAGGCTAAATAAAAAAAAAAGGAATCAGTATCACAACAAAGGATATTAGCAGTGAGAAATACTGAAGGACGTACAAGTGCCATGAGCTTCCCAAGGCTACTCCTTGGGAAGATAGAACATTTTTGACTGCTAACCACCTATGACAGCTTGGTGATGATGATTAAGGAAGTTGAGTGTACATAATTAACACCCATGAACATGATGAGGACCCTGATACAAACAAATGAACATGGTCTTTATCCATACTTGCTCATGGTCATCCTATACAGTCTTTAACTTAGGCCCTCCTTTTGTCCTTCCTCCAGAACCTCAAGGTCACTCAAGGCACTATTTGTAGATTTCTGTGGATCTGTCAGGTTGTTACTGATACATACCTAATTTCTTCCAGTTTCTCCAACTCTAACTAGGCTGTCACATGTATTGGTGGGATTCTCTGTAAAACAGCTAACAGGTTCATCTGCAGGTTTACATATGTCTTCCTGAGTACTATGTATCAGGCCAATGTGAAGGAACTATGGAGACACAGATATTTCAGATAAAGTTATTCAAGCAACCAGGCTTTGAAATAATTAATGAAAGCTACAATGGGTGTCTTTTCTTTGAAAAGCAGATAACCTTTCAGTGATTTTACTGCAGAGGAAATAATCCATCCATTAGTTGACCCTTAAAATCCCTTCTTGCCCTAAGAACCATTGGTTTTCCAATGCCAAACAGCTCAGGTTGAAAAGGGACCTTAAGAGATCATTTGATTTGATTTCTGCCAAAGAAATATGTCTGTTCTATCACCTTATGGAAAAAGAACATTCCCGGATTCTTTTTATTGGTGATGTTTAAAAAGTTTATGTTTGGGCACATTTTAAGTTCCTAGAAATGTTGAGTGGACAGTATAGAATTCACATACACCCTTGACCTATGCCCATAAGCACAGTTTCTTCCACAGTAAACACTCCACACTTGAGTGGCACATTTATCACAACTGGTGAACCTACTTTGACACATCATTATCACCCAGAGTCCATAACTGATTCTAGGGTTTCACTCTTCCTGTTGTACACTCTATGATTTTTGACAAATGAACAATGATATGTATACACCACTGTAGAATAGTTTTGTTACAGAATAGTTTCACTGCTTTGAAAATTCTGTGTTCTGCCTGTTTATGCCTTTATTCTCTATTAGTGTCAAGCAGCCACTAGTATGTTTTCTGTTTTATCAGCATTCCTGAAGGTTGGTCTCTTGGCTAGAAGTATTAGTCTGTATTACCCTGTATTAGTTGGAGTTCTCAGAGCAGTGGTTCTCAACTTGTTGGTCACAACTCCCTTGGAATACTTCTATCTCCAAAATATGTACATTTCAATTCACAATAGTGTCAAAATTGCAATTATACAATAGCAAAAAAAATAACTTTATGTTTGGGAACTATATTAAAGAGTTTCTTTATGAGGAACTATATTAGAGGTTCACAGCATCAGAAAAGTTAAGAACCATTGCTCTACTGGACCAAAATTGAAAAAGTGAATCTCTATCTATCTATCTATCTATCTATCTATCTATCTATCTATCTATCTATCTATCTATCTATCTAGTATATAGATACAGATCTTTACTACCAAACCCCACACTTCTGAGTTAAAACTCAAAAATGGAAACTTTTCTTTTTCTTTTTCTTTTTTTCTTGTTTCAGATATTGGCCCAAATTCATAAATACAGGGATATATATATATATATATACCAAGAAGAACTCTCAATTCTGAACATCTATGCTCTAAATGCAAATGCACCCACATTCATATAAGAAACTTTGCTAAAGCTCAAAGCACACATTGCACCTCACACAGTAATAGTGGGAGACTTCAACACCCCACTCTCAGCAATGATCAAATCATGGAAACACAGACTAGACAGAGACACATTAAAACTAACAGAAGTTATGGACCAAATGGATTTAACAGATATCTATAGAACATTTTATCCTAAAACAAAAGAATATACACACATATATGCATATACACACATAATGCTAACATATATAGCAATTTTTTAATATATTCATTAATATATATTCATACATATATTATGTATGATTTATTAGAATTATCTACAGCATGTGATCCACCTAGTCCAACAATAGCTACATAAAGTTCAAGTGTCCAGTAGTTACTTAGTACATGAAGCTGGATGTCTTATCTGGTTTTCAATATATGACGAATTCTGAAGAAATAAGCTCTAATAATGCCAGTGAAGGAATGGACTTGCTAGCAAGAATGAGGGCAAAAAGACAAAGAGTAAGTCTTTCTTCTTCCATGTCCTTTATATAGGCTCCCAACAGAAGCCTATATTTTCCCTCATCAAAAGATTCAGATGAAAGGTGAAATCCCTCACAGGTGTATCCAACTACTTGGGTTTTAGTTAATTTCAGATGTATTCAAATTGATAACCAAGAATAGCCATTATTATTGTCCTATTTGTATCAGCTTTTAAGAGACTGGACAATAGAGGCCAGGGGAACTAGTATAGCAGTTAAAATCACTTGCTGCTCTTGCACAGGACTTGGGTTTGTTTTCCTGCACCCGTGGGGCAGCTCACAATTGTCTGTAACTCTAGTTCTGTTAGATCTGACATCCTTTTCTCACTTCTTTGGGTACCAGGCATACTTGACTTGAGCATGCATACATAAAGGCAAACCATTTATACACATCAAATAAAACCAAACAACTCCTTAAAACAAAACAATACAAGATCTGTCCTTTTCCAAGAAGAAATGGTTTTCCCTGGGGCCTCAACAAAGCTCTCCTCCTTTATATACTTTTAAATTTCAAAAAAAAATGTATGTGTGTATGTTTTGCCTACATGTATGTCTGTGTAACACACACATGCCTTGTGCCTGAGGAGGGCAGAAGAAAGTGGAGAAACCTCTAGAACTGGAGTTATAGAGGGTTGTGAGCTGACACGTGAGTGCTGGGAATTGAATCTACGTCTTTTGGAAGAGCATCCAGCACTCTTAAATGCTGACACATTCCCTGAAGACCTTCATAAGGTATTTTAAGTTCTGAGGAGGGGCACTTGTGATACTTCTCTTTATTGGAATTGGTGTTACCATGGAAATTTGAGGTGAGGTCTAAAGCTGATCATGAAGGGAATGGTCCATCCTCAATGGCCTGCAAGCCTGCTTAGCTACCTATCATCGTGACTGAGCTCTGGCAAATACAAATACAAATACAAGTACAAGTACAAGTACAAGTACAAGTACAAGTACAAGTACAAGTACAAGTACAAATACAAATACAAATACTGAGATCTTAGATCTTAGACATTAAAAGTTCTGTGTGCTTCTTCCTTTTCCTTTTTCACCTCAGATCACACTGTAGTCTACATGAAGTCCTGCTACTTCCACTTTCCTCCTTTTCATATGCTTTAAAAACTTTTGTATTACTTAGTATATATAATTTTATATATATTCTTATTAGAGAATGGAGATGGGCAAGTTCATGGACAGAGATAACAAAATTGCCCTTTAGAAAGGAACCTTTATTGGTAGAGAGAAACTTGTAACCCTAGGGGGCCTTGAGGTAGGAGAGCATTATGAGAGGCAATAGGTCGGTTTTACCATAGATGGTAAGAGGCAAGGACAAGAACATAAGCAACAGAAACCAAGGCTACTTAGCTTCAATAGGACGCAGTTTTCCCACCACAGCAAGCCATATATACCCCAACATGCCAGGAAAACAAGACTCTGATGTAAAATCAAATCTCTTGATGATGGTAGAGGAAGTTAAGAAGGACATAAATGAGTCCCTGGAGTTACAGAGACAAAGTTTAGCGCTAAGATGAATGGATGGACCATACAGAGACTGCCCCACCACGGGGGATCCATCCCATAATCAGTCATTAAACTCAGACACTATGGCATAGGACAGCTAGTGCCTACTTAAGGGACCCTGATATAGCTGTCTTGTACAGAAGTGGATGCTCATAATCATCTATAAGAGGGAATACAGGGTCCACAATGGAGAAGCTAGAGATAGAACCCCAGGAGCTGAAGGGGTCTGCAACCCTAGAAGAGGATCAACAATATGAACTAACCAGAACCCCCAGAACTCGTGTCTCTAGCTCCATATGTAGCAGAAGATGGCCTAGTCGGCCATCATTGGGAAGAGAGGCCCCTTGGTATTGCAAACTTTATATGCCCCAATACAGGGGAACGCCAGGGCCAAGAAGTGGGATTGGGTGGACAGGGGAGGGGGGAGGGGAGAGGGGACTTTCGGAATAGCATTTGAAATGTAAATTAAGAAAATATCTAATAAAAAAATGAAAAAAAAAGAAATACAGAACAGAAATAAACAAGTAGAAGACCTTAAAGAGGCTAGTAGCCCTTAAAGATGAAACACAAAAATCCCTTAAAGAATTATAGGAAAAAAAAATGAAACAGGTGATGGAATTGATCAAAACTATTCATGATCTAAAAATGGAAATAGAAACAATAGAGAAATCACAAAGGGAGACAACCCTGGAGATAGAAAATCTAGGAAAGTGATCAGTAGCCATAGATGCAAGTATCATTAAGAGAATACAAGAGATAGAAGAGATAGTCTCAGGTGCAGAAGATGACATATAAAACATTGACACAGTAGTTAAAGAAATGCAAAATGCAAAAAGCTCCTAACCCAAAACATCCAGAAATTCTAGGACACAATGAGAAGACAAAACCTAAGGATAATAGGTATAGAACAGAGGGAAGATTCCTAACCTAAAGGGCCAGTAAATACCTTCAACAAGTTATAGAAGAAAACTTCCCTAACCCAAAGAAAGAAATCTCATAAACACAGAAGAAGCCTACAGAACTCCAAATAAACTGGACCAGAAAAATAATTCCCCCCATCACATAACAGTCAGAACACCAAATGCACAAAACAAAGAAAGAATATTAAAAGCAGTAAGGGAAAAAGGTCAAGTAACATATAAAGGCAGACCTATCAGAATTATATGAGACTTCTCACCAAAGAAAGCTAGAAGTTCCTGTGCAGATGTCATACAAACCCCAAGAGGACACAAATATCAGCCCAGGCTACTATACCCAGCAAGACTCTCAATTACCATAGATGGAGAAACCAAGATATTCCTTGACAAAACCAAATTTATAGAATATCTTTCCTCAAATACAGCCCTACAAGGGATGATAGATGGAAATCTCCAACACAATGAGAGAAACTACTCAGCCAGGCATGGTGGCACATGCCTTTAATCCCAGCACTGGGGAGGCAGAGGCAGGCAGATTTCTGAGTTCGAGGCCAGACTGGTCTACAAAGTGAGTTCCAGGACAGCCAGGGCTATACAGAGAAACCCTGTCTTGACCCCTCCACCCACAAAAAGGAGAGAAACTACACCCTAGAAAAAGCAAGAAAGTAATGTTCTTTCAACAAACCCAAAAGAAGATAGCTACACAAACATAAAAACAACATAACAAAACAAAACAAAAAAACAGGAAGCAACAATCACTATTTCTTCCCCAATAAAAAGGCACATAGAATAAGAGACTGGATACATAAACAGGACCCAGCATTTTGCTGCATACAGGAAATGCACCTCAGTGTCAAAGACAGACACTACCTCAGAGTAAAGGACTGGAAAATGATTTTCCAAGCAAAAGGTCCCAAGAAACAAGCTGGAATATTCATTCTAATACAGAATAAAATCAACTTTCAACCAAAAGTTATCAAAAAGAATATGGAAAGACACTTTACACTCATCAAAGGAAAAATCTACCAAGAAGAACTCTCAATTCTGAACATCTATGCTCTAAATGCAAAGGCACCCACATTCATATAAGAAACTTTGCTAAAGCTCAAAGCATACATTGTACCTCACACAATAATAGTGGGAGACTTCAATACCCCAGCAATGGACAAATCATGGAAACACAAACTAGACAGAGAAACAGTGAAAATAACAGAAGTTATGGACCAAATGGATTTAACAGATATCTATAGAACAGTTCATCCTAAAACAAAAGAATATATCTTCTTCTCAGCACCTCATGGTACCTTCTCCAAAATTGACTGTATAATTGGTTACAAAACAGGCCTCAACAGATACAAGAAGATTGAAATAATCCCATGCATCCTATCAGATCACCATGGACTAAGGCTGGTTTTAAATAGCAACAAAAACAACAGAAAGCCCACATACACATGGAATCCCTACTTAATGATAACTTGGTCAAGGAAGAATTAAAGAATTTTTAGAATTCAATAAGAATGAAGATACAGCATATCAAAACTTATGGGGCACAATGAAAGCTGTGCTGGGAGGAAAACTCATAATTCTGAGTACTTCCATAAAGAAACTGGAGAGAGCATACACTAGCAGCTTAAAAACACACCTGAACGCTCTAGAACAACAAAAAAAGCAAATATACCCAAGATGAGTAGATGACAGGAATTAATCAAACTCAGGGCTAAAATCAACCAAATAGAAACAAAAAGAAGTATCAAAAGAATCAACCAAATTAGGAGCTGGTTCTTTGAGAAAATCAACAAGATAGATAAACCCTAGGCCAGACTAACCAAGGGCACAGAGACAGTATCCAAATTAACAAAATTAGAAGTGAAAAGGTAGATATAACAATAGAAACTGAGGAAATTATAAAAAAAAAACCATTAGATTCTACTACAGATGCCTATACTCAACATAACTAGAAAATCTGGATGAGTTGGACAATTTTCTAGACAGATACCAGTTACCAAAGTTAAATGTGGATCACATAAACCGTCTAAACATTCCCATAACCCCTAATGAAATGGAAGCAGTCATTAAGTCTCCCAACCAAAACAACACCAACAACAAACCAAAAATGCAGGACAAGATGGGTTTAGTGCAGAAATCTATCAGATCTTCAAAGAAGACCTAATACAAATACTCTTCAAACTATTCCACAAAATAGAAACAGCAGGAACACTACCCAATTCATTGTATGAAGCCACAGTTATTCTGCATATTCTTCCTTACAGATTGAATAGTTTCTGTCTAATCACAAATTCCTTTCATAGAGGACTTAATCAGAGATTTTTCTCTTCTATCGCATTTATTGTTCCAAAAAGAGTTTAAAAACTGAAAAAAGTAAAATAAAAATAAAACAAAGAGGACTGGGAGAAAAAGATTCTGTAATGGTCTTAGTTAGGGTTTTACTGCTGTGAACAGACACCATGACCAAGGCAACTCTTATAAAGGCTACATTTAATTGGGACTGACATACAGGTTCAGTGGTTCAGTCCATTATCATCAAGATGGTTACGTGGTACCGTCTAAGCAGGCATGGTGCAGGAGGAACTGAGAGTTCTACATCTTCATGTGAAGGCTGATAGGAGTAGACTGGCTTCCAGGCAGCTAGGATGAGGGTCTTAAAACCCATACCTACAGTGACACACTCCCTCCAACAAGGCCACACCTACTTCAAGCCATATATAAACCACCACAGTAAGTAAGCCTAATAAACCCATTAACCAGTTTTCCAAGCCAAACTTGATGGAGTGTTTATTTTGCTCTTTGCATGGTCCCCTATCTGCAATGAGAAAACATTTGTTTTTCCATACTCCCAGTTGACACAACTCCATATAAGTAGGGTCTTTTTTTGCTTTAGAAGGGTCTGACTAAGAAATCTTTTTTTTTTAAGTGAAGGTAATGAGCATAATGAAAACTATGTAATATTTATTTACTCTATTTCCATTTTCTAGCGTTGGGAAAATATACTTATTTCTTCCATGGGATAGACTTATAGGTAACTAACAACAGAAAATTTTCATTTTTCCTCAATTGCTTCGGACCTGGGGAATACAGGTTGATGGTAAGAAAGTAGAGTAATAAAAGGATACAGATTTTATTATATACTAATTATGCCTAATATTGTTCATTCGACCAAAAAGGAATGAACATAGCTTTTAAACCACAAGACATGTGGAGGCTATATGATTCGATCTATAATCCATCTGCTTTTCATACAACTTTTAGTTTTCTTGGTATGATTTCACTTGGGGTTGAATCTTGGCAAAGCCTTAGTCTGACAGCAGTTTTTAAAATATAGAATGTGTGAAAAGGAGAAAAAGACCTGTTATGTTTCTCGATTACAAAAGCACAGGGCACGGAACTTCCCTTTTCTTTTCATGAATCCAGGAAGTCAAAGAGGGGAGGGTTAGAAGAACACACACTTTTTAGCTAAAGAAAACCCCACAACAATAAAAACCCTAAAAACAAAAAACAAAACAAAACAAAAAAACTAGAAAACCTTGCTCTACATAGCTAAGTGAAGTAACTAACCATTGACCTCCCAGAAGTCAAGGAGGCCACTGCAGTTTACAGATATGTTCAGAAGGGCTCTTTCTGCCATGATATTTCCCCGGTGTCTGTTGCCTTCTAAAGCCAGAAGAACTATGTATTTCTTTCAACTTTTAGAGACACTTTGTGAGCCTGTTACACCATATTCTTTGAAAGCCCCTGTATTAGTCAGGGTTATCTAGAGTCACAGAACTTACAGATAGTTTCTGTATAGTAAAGGAATTTATTGATGACTTACAGTCTGCAGTCCAATTTCCAACAATGGTTCAGTAGTAGCTATGAATGGAAGTCCAAGGATCTAGCAGTTACTCAGTCCCACATGGCAAGGAGGTGTGTGCCATCACACCTTTAATCCCAGATGACCTTGAACTTGGAGATATCCCTGTCTTAATCTTCTGGAATCCATAGTCACTATGCTTCAAGATCTCCATACCAAGATTCAGATCCAGAAACTTCTATCTCCCAGCCTCCAGGTTAGGGTCACTGGTGAGCCTTCCAATTCTGGATTGTAGTTCATTCCAAATATAGTCAAGTTGACAACCAGGGATAGCCACTACAGCCCCTTAGCCTTATTCCTCTAGAACTTTTCTGTCCTTTGTTTCAATTTTTTATTTATAAAAGCAGCCAGACAACACCAAGTCATCAGGTCCAAAGGGCCAACTGGATGGAGAGAAGAGAGCTGAGCAATAGGAGGGAACCTAAGGACTGTAGAAAGTCATCAGGTCAGCTAACTTGTGTGGAAGTAACAAGTTAATTCTGGCTTCATTGTGTATGTGTGTTGAGGGGCATGTTGGTTCAGAGGAGAGAGCTAAAACCAGGCATCCAGCATAGCTGAATATGAAGGGGAGTGTGAGGTGTCTTTACCTGAGAAAAACAGAGACAGAGAAAGAGACACAGAGAAAGAGAGAGACAGAGAGAGAGAGAGACAGACAGACAGACAGAGACAAAAAGACACAGAAAGACAGAGACAGAGACAGCACAGAGAGACAGAGACAGAGACAGATGTTTCTCTCAGTCTTCCTGTCTCCTTCCCTCCTTCTCCTCCCTTCTCCCTCCCTATTTATTCATATGGGGACTTCAGTCCATCCGTATTTTGGCTCCCACATTCATTGTGGTTTTCCCTGTCTCAGTTAAAACTCTCTGGAATATTCAGCCCCATTCCTACCCACTCCCACACATAGACCCTTCCAGAGGCATCTTACATAGGTGTTTCAATGCAGGCAAGTTTTCATCATGAGGTGGGGCATGGGGTGTGGGGTGTGGAGTGTGGGGTAGGGAGAGTGGCATTAAAGGTGTTATAGGGTCAGGTGGCCTGTGAGATGCTAAGTTTGGTGACTGGTTCAACCAGACAACTGCTTTCTCTTTTGGCTACATACTTTACCTTTTTTTTTTTTTTTTTTTTTTCCCTTCTTTACTTTCAGCCATCTCCCCTACTCCAATTATTATTAGTCCCTGTTACTTCTGCTGTCTTCTAATTGTTGAATGGGGAAAACAGGTTACACAGACCAGGTGTGTATCTGTTCTGTGGAGCAGTTCCCAGTGTGAATTGCTTGTCCATTTTTTTTTTTTTTATTGTCTCCCTTACTCCCTAATGTCAGGAATTAACCAAAAAGCAGGTATGAGCTCAACATTATCTAATGTAAATCCTTAAAGTAATGATTTTCTTTATGGCCTTTCTGTGCAAAGACTAAACTTAATAACTATGGTCATGGAAGATTCATTTTGCAATTCTGAGTATAACTTACATTTTAGTTTGCATTTTGGCTTAAGAAGAGCTTTTCTGCAGTATGTTTCTATCATCATCATCATCATCATCACCACCACCACCATCATCATTACAATTAGTAATATTTGTGTGTGTGTGTGTGTGTGTGTGTGTGTGTGTGTGTTGTATAAAGAGTGTATATGTGTGCCAGGGCTCGAATATGGAGGTGAGAGGACAACTTTGCAAAGTCTGTTTTATTGCTCCTTCTATCTCTATATGGTTTTATGGGTTCATTCATCTGGCTTATATTGTATGTACTTTACCTATTGAGCATCCTTTCCTGCTTTTCTCTCTCTCTCTTTCTCCTCTCTCTCTTACTACTAAGTCAATTTATTGACTTAGGAGTCACAAATAATTATGCCATTGGACTTTGAGAAAATTACTTTAGAATGATCTTAGATCCACATCTTTTAAGTCTGATATTTTATATTTTGCTCCACTTAATTCCAAAGTTGTATTTTCCTAAGGATGTAGTAAAAGGATAGTACAACAAAAATAGATTTTTACAGCAGCCACGGCTAAGTAATAAATGAATTGAAAAGCTATCAATCAGGAGAGGAGAAAGTGTCTCAGTCTTGACAAATTTATTCCTATGAATTTAAATCTAAGAAGTTCTGTTGAATTAAAATTATCACAAATGTAGCAAAATGCTGGCAAGTTGGCTCAACAGGGAAGGTGCTTGCCACAAAGTCTGATGAACATGTTTGATCTCCAGGACTGAAACCATAGAAGCAGAGAACTAACAGATGGAAGTTGTCCTCTGACCTCCACAGGTACAGCATAGTATGCATAAGCATACACATACACACACAAACACACACGCATACACACACACACACACACTCACACACATGCATGCATGTGCACACTATGTATGTATGTATGTATGTATGTATGTATGTATGTATGTATGTATGTATATATCCTTTTGAAAAATATATACATACTTTTAAAAAAGGACTCTAGTATGTATTCCTGATCTGTATTCCTAGGTTCTCTTCATTCCATGGAGAACAGAACCCCCTTCCACATCACAAACATGAAAAATTAGAAAGAAACATGAGATCTGAAATTTGAGATATGGATAATGGTGCTATAAAGATTTTACATGTGTTTTGTGCTGAAGGAAAGAATTAAGGAGGTTATTTTGTTTTGGTTTGTTTTGCAAGACAAAGCTTCTTTGTGTATGCAGCCTTAGATCCTGGAACTCATTCTGTAGATCAGCCTAGCCTCAAAATCAGAGAGCTATCTCTCTCTCCCTCTCAAATGCTGGTATTAAAGGTGTCCACCACCATACACAGTCTGATTTACTTTCTATAGATATACATTTGCTACTTGAAAATGTCAGATCCATAAAGGACAGGAGAGATGGTTCAGTGTACAAAAGTATTTATTGAACTTCATCTGGGATATATGACAAAAAATTAAAATGATAAATAAATATTTGTTCATTTCTCATCTTCCACATTGTTGCTCACAACAATGTGTAACTCCAGTTCTAGGGGAACTGACATCTTCTGCCATCCAGGGGCACCAAGTATGCACAAAGTGAACATATATCTATGCAGTCAAAACATTCATATACATCAAATAAATAAATCTCAAAAATGTATAGAATATCATATATGTGCAATGATACAATATACAGTTATTGCCTCTGGCTTTTAGATATCAAAATGCTTTTGTGATTCACTCATAACATAGTATGTATGTTCTAGTTTCATTTATGTGGCTTGATAAATACCCAGAAGAAAAGCAGTTTAGGGAAGAAGGGGTTTGTTTAGCTTACAATTGGGAGTTTATCATCTATCATTGTGGAGAATTCAAGGCAGTCAAAAGTAGAAAGAAATTCATACATAAAAAAATGCATACATTCATGCTAACTATGTAACTCACTTTCTCCATTCTTGTATGATACATTTCCCAAATCCAGGAAATGATATGGCACGCAGTGGAGTAGGTCTTTTCACTTAAAAATCTGAGGGTTTTACTACTGTGAACAGAAACCATGAGGAAGGTAACTCTTTTTACTTATTTAGCATCCTGATGTCCAGGAGAGCCAGACCCACAGCAGGGCCCTCAAGACTCCAAAACTCTTGTCATTCTTCTAGGTGAGCTCATGTCCGTTTTCTCAAAGTCCAAGGGGGTTGTCAGGAGGCAGGCAGGGCCTGTGCCTCCCCAGTTGTGAACTTGGTGACTGCACCTGATCAGCACACTGTAGGAAGCAGCGTACGTGTTTGGCACAGTTGCCAACTGATGCTTCATTCAAGTGAAGACACGCCTCAAAGGCTTTAAAGGCTCAGCACAGGTCTGTCGGATCTGGTGGATGATGGGGTGGGAGGTTGCATCTAGCAGTGCTCATCTTAAGGCGGTGACAATCTCAATGCCACAACTCTGGCTTGGCTGCTACACATTGGCCATACTGATCCAGCTCCTGGCTGCAGTATCCAGCAGTGACTTCCAGGGCTGCCTGAATCTCCAGGCGAATTCAGGAGCTGATCAGTCAAGAGGATCTGGCTTACAGATTAAGAGGTTCAAGCCATTATCATCAAGGTTGGAGCATGGCAGGAGGAGCTCAGAGTTGTACATCTTGTTCAGAAGGCAAAGAGGAGAAGACTGGCATCCTCAGCCAGTTAGGAGGAAGCTCCCAAAGCCTACACCCACCCAGATACACCTCATCCAACAAGATTACACCTACTCCAACAAGGCCACACCTCCAAATAGTGCCACTCCCTGGGCCAAGTATATTCAAACCACCACAATGATCCTCCTAAGACATGCCCACAAGCCAACCTAATGTAGACAATCCCTCAGTCCCACAGATATGCTCGCCATTTTTAGATTTTAGTTTATTCTAGATGTAGTCAAGTTGAGAACCAAGAATAACCATCAAACCATTTAAAACTTTTGGTAGTCTTTTTTTTTTTTTTTTTTTTTTTTTTTTTTTTTTTTTTTAATTTTTTTTTTTTTTTTTTTTTTTTTTTTTTTTTTTTTTTTTTTTTTTTTTTTTTTTTTTTTTTTTTTTTTTTTTTTTTTTTTTTTTACTGAATTTCAACAGTTGTCTGTGTTTTCCCTTATATGATTTGTAATATTTTATCCTAGTCTTTAGCTTGTCTTTATTTTTTAACCATTTCTGTTGAAGCAAAATAATTAATTTTAATAAATTCTGATTTCTACAACTTAAATCATAAAGCTCATATTTTTCCTATTTTATTTTAGATGTTATATAGTTTTAATTCTTCTATTACAGTATAGAATACATTATAAATTAATTTTTGTATGCAGCATTAAGTAAACATTTAATTTCTTTTGCAAATGGATTTCTAATTGTCCCCAAACCATGTAGTAAAAAGGCTGTTCATTTTCTCATTGAATCATCTTGGTACTTTTGTTGAAAGTCAATTGACCATAAATGAGAGGATTTATTCTTGGCCTCTCATTGATCTCACATTGTCTAAGTTCTGTGGCTTTACAGTAAATATTGTAAATGTTCCAATATTTGTTGGAACATACTTTAAAAAAACTCTTCTAGGTATTTTGCATTTCTGTACAACTTTTAGAATCTGTTCAATTTGTGTAAAATAGACTGCTTGGATTTTTATACAGATTATACTGAATTTATAGATCAGTTAGGGAGAAAAGTGGCATTTTAATAATGCAGAGTTTTCCAGTTTAGAGTTATGGAATGCTCCTTATCTGCTAGATTTCTGCCCTACTCTCCAATTTTCTCAGCAGTATTTTACAGTTTTCAATATGTAAGGTATTAGACATTTTTGTTAAATTTGCTCCTGAGCAATTTATTTAGGTGATACAGGAGATAGATTTTTTTTTAATTTTTAAACTGGAAATTTTCTTTATTTACATTTCAAATGTTTTCTCCTTTCCAGGTTTCCTCTTCCCAAGCACTATCGCATCCTGTCTCCCCCTGCCCCTATGAGGGTGCTCACCCACCCACTTTCATCTTCCTGCCCTGGCGTTTCCCAAAACTGGGGCATCAAATACCCGCCAGCCCAAGAACCACTCCTCCCACTGATGTCCAATAAGGCCATCTTCTGCCACATATGCACCCAAAGCCATGGCTCCCTCCATGTGTACTCTTTGATTGGTGGTCTACTCCCCAGGAGCTCCAGGGGTGCTGGCCTGTTGACACTATTGCTCTCTCCATGAAGTCGCAAACCCCCTCAACTCCTTCAGTCTCTTCTCCATATCCTCCATTGGTACTCCATGCTCAGTCCAATGGTTGGCTGTGAACATCTGCCTCTATTTATGAGGCTCTGGCAGAGCCTCTCAGGAGACAGCCATATCAGGCTTCTGTCAGCAAGCATTCCCTGGAATCCTCAATAGCATCCAGTTTTGGTAACTGTATATGGGATGGATTCCCAAGTGGGGCAATCTCTGGATGGCCTTTCCTTCAGTCTCTGCTCCAGTCTTTGTCTCCATATTTTCCCTTGTGGGTATTTTGTTCCCCCTTCTTAGAACTTATTTGGTTAGAGTCCCACCAAGATAATTGATATTGTTTGTGACTGTTGTAAAAGGTGTTATTTCCATAATTTCTTTCTCAGCCCATTTATCCTTTGAGTGCAGGAAGGCTACTGATTTTTTGAGTTAATTTTATATCTGGCCACTTTACTGAAGTTGTTTATTAGCTGTAGGAGTTCTCTGGTGGAATTTTTGGGGTCACTTAAGTATACTATCATATCATCAGCAAATAGTGATATTTTAACTTCTTCCTTTCCAATTTGTATCACATTGACCTCCTTTTGTTGTCTAATTACTCTAGCTAGAATATCAAGTACTATATTTAATAGATAGGGAGAGGGTGGGTGGCCTTGTCCCTGATTTTAGTAGAATTGCTTTAAGTTTCTCTCTGTTTAATTTGTTGTTGGATACTGGATTGCTGTATATTGCTTTTACTATGTTTAGGTGTGGTCCTTGAATTCCTTATCTTTCCAAGACTTTTAACATGAAGGCATGTTGAATTTTCTCAAATGCTATTTCAGCATCTGATGAAATGATTGTGTGGTTTTTTCTTTGAGATTGTTTATGTTTAATTTGATGGATTTCTGTATATTGAACCATCCCTGCATCCCTGGGGTGAAGCCTACTTGATCGTGATGAATGATCATTTTGATATGTTCTTCAACTTGGTTTGTAGGAATTTTATTTAATATTTTTGCGTTGATGTTCATAAGGGAAATTGATCTGAACTTTTCTTTCTTTGTTGAGTCTTTGTGTAGATTTTGTATCTGCGTAACTGTGGTTTCATAAAATGAATTTGGTAGTATTCCTTCTGGTTTTTTTTAATTAATTTATTTAGTGTGTGTGTGTGTGTGTGTGTGTGTGTGTGTGTGTGTGTGTAATAGTTTGAAGAGTATTGGTATTAGGTCTTCTTTGAAGGTCTGATAGAATTCTGCACTAAACCCATCTGCTCCTGGAAATTTTTGGTTGGGATACTTTAAATGACTGCTTCTATTTCTTTAGGGGTTATGGGACTGTTTAGATGGTTTACCTGATCCAGATTTAACTTTGGTATTTGGTTTCTGTCTAGAAAATTGTGCACTTCATCCAGATTTTCTGTTTTTGTTGAGTATAGGCCTTTTTAGTAGGATCTGATGACTCTTTAAATTTCCTCTGTTTCTGTTATTATATCTCCCTTTTAATTTATGATTTTGTTAATTTGGATACTGTCTCTGTACCCTGTGGTTAGTCTGGCTAAGAGTATATCTGTTGTTGATTTTTCTCAAAGAATGAGCTCCTGGTTTTGTTGAATTTTTTGTTGTTGTTGTTGCTATTTAGACTTGGTTGATTTCAGCCCTGAGTTTTATTGTTTCCTGCTGTCTATTCCTCTTAAGCATATTTGCTTCTTTTTGTTCTGGAGGTTTCAAGTTTGCTATTAAACTGCTAGTGTAATCTCTCTCCAGTTTCTCTTTGGAGGCACTCAGAGCTATGAGTTTTCCTCTTACCACTGCTTTCATTGTGTCCCTTAAGTTTGGGTATGTTGTACCTTCATTTTCATTAAATTATAAAAAGTCTTCTCTCTCTCTCTCTCTCTCTCTCTCTCTCTCTCTCTCTCTCTCTCTCTCCCTCCCTCCCTCCTTCCCTTCCTTCCTTCCTTCCTTCCTTGAACAAGTTATCATTGAATAGGGCATTGTTCACCTTCCATGTTTATGTGGGCTTTCTGTTGTTTTTGTTGTTATAGAACACCAGCCTTAAGGCATGGTGATTTGATAGGATGCATGGGATTGTTTCAATCTTCTTGCATCTGTTGAGGTTTATTTTGTGACAAATTATATGGTCAATTTATAGAAGGTACTATGAGGTGCCCAGAAGAAGGTATATTCTTTTGTTTTAGGATGAACTGTTTTTTTGATATCAGTTAAATCCATTTAGTCCATAACTTCTGTTAGTTTCACTGTTTTTCTGTTTAGTTTGTGTGTCCATGATTTGTCCATTGCTGAGAGTGGACTCCCACTATTATTGTGTGAGGTGAAATGTTTGTTTTGAGCTTTAGTAAAGTTTCTTTTTTTTATTTATTAGATATTTTCTTTATTCACATTTCAAATGCTATCCCAAAAGTACCCTACACCCTCCCCCTGCCCTACTCCCTTACCCACCCACTTCTGCTTCTTGGCCCTGGCATTCCCCTATACTAGGCATATAAAGTTTGCAAGACCAAGGGGCCTCTCTTTCCAATGATGGCCGACTAGGTCATCTTCTGCTACATATGCAGCTAGAGACAGGAGCTCTGGGAGTACTGGTTAGTTCATATTGTTGTTTCACCTATAGGGTTGCAGACCCCTTCAGCTTCTTGGGTGCTTTCTCTAGCTTCTCCATTGGGGGCCCTGTGTTCCATCCTATAGATGACTGTGAGCATCCACTTTTGTATTTGCCAGGCACTGGCCTAGCCTCACTCTAGATAGCTATATCATGGTCCTTTCAGCAAAATCTTGCTGGCATATGCAATAGTGTCTGGTTTTGGTGGCTGATTATAGGATGGATCCCCAGGTGGGGTAGTCTCTGAATGGTCCATCCTTTCGTCTTAGCTCCAAACTTTGTTTCTGTAACTCCTTCCAAGGGCTTTTTGCTCCCTATTCTAAGGAGGAATGAAATATCCACACGCAGGTCTTCTTCTTCTTTTTCTTGTATTCTGCAAATTGTATCTTGGGTATTCTAAGTTTCTAGGCTAATTTCCACTTATCAGTGAGTGAATATCAAGTGACTTCTTTTGTGATTGGGTCACCACACTAAGGATGATATCCTTCAGATGCATCCATTTGCCTAAGAATCTCATAAATTTATTTTTTAATAGCTGAGTAGTTCTCCATTGCGTAAATGTACCACATTTTCTGTATCCATTCCTCTGTTGAGGGACATCTGGGTTCTTTCCAGCTTCTGGCTATTATAAATAAGGCTGCTATGAGCATATGTACATATTACCAGTTGGGACATCTTCTGGTATATGCTCAGGAGAAGTATTGCTGGATCTTCTGTCCAATTTTCTGAGGAACTGCCAGACTGATTTCCAGAGTGGTTGTACAAGCTTGCAATCCCACCAGCAATGGAAGAGTGTTCCTCTTTCTCCACATCCTCTCCAGCATCTGCTGTCACCAGAATTTTTTAACTTTGCCATTCTGACTGGAGTGAAGTGGAATCTCAAGGTTATTTTGATTTGCATTTCCCTGATGATTGAGGATGTTGAACATTTTTTCAGGTGCTTTTCAGCCCTTCAATATCCCTCACCTGAGAATTCTTAGTTTAGCTCTGTACCCAATTTTTAATGGGGTTATTTGAATTTCTGGAGTCCAGCTTCTTGAGCTCTTTGTATATATTGGATATTAGTTCCCTAACAGAATTAGGATTGGTAAAAATTCTTTCCCAATCTGTTAGTGCCCTTTTTGTCTTATGGAAAGTGTCTTTTGCCTTATAGAAGTTTTGCAATTTCATGAGGTCCCATTTTTCAATTCTCGATCTTACACCACAAGCCATTGCTGTTCTGTTTAGGAATTTTTCCCCAGTGCCCATATCTTCCAGTTTTCCCCCACTTTCTCCACTATAAATTTCAGTGTCTCTGGTTTTATGTAGAGTTCTTTGATCCACTTAGACTTGATCTTAGTATAAGGAGATAAGAATGGATGAATTTGCATTTTTCTACATGATAACCGCCATTTGTGCCAGGACCATTTGTTGAAAATGCTGTCTTTTTTCCACTGGATGGTTTTAGCTCCCTTGTCAAAGATCAAGTGACCATAAGTCTGTGGATTCATTTCTAGGTCTTCAATTCTATTCCATTGATCTACATGTCTGTCACTGTACCAGTACCATGCAGTTTTTTATCAAAATTGCACTGTAGTACAGCTTAATAGCCGGCATGGTGATTCCCCCAGAGGTTCTTTTATTGTTGAGAATAGTTTTGGATATCCTAGGTTTTTTATTATTCCAGATAAATTTGCAAATTGCCCTTTCTAACTCAGTGAAGAATTGAGTTGGAATTTTGATGGGGATTGCATTGAATCTGTAGATTGCTTTCGGCAGGATATCCATTTTGACTATATTAATCCTGGCAATCCATGAGCATGGGAGATCTTTCCATCTTCTGAGATCTTCTTCAATTTCATTCTTCAGAGACTTGAAGTTTTTATCATACAGATCTTTCACTTCCTTAGTTAGATCCACACCAGGATATTTTATATTGTTTGTGACTCTTGTGAAGTGTGTTGTTTCCCTAATTTCTTTCTCATCCTGTTTATCCTTTGTGTAGGGAAAGACCATTGATTTTTTTTTTTTTTTTGAGTTAATTTTATATCCAGCTACTGCACTGAAGCTGTTTATCAGGTTTAAGAGTTCTCTGGTGGAACTTTTAGGGTCACTTATATGTACATCACATCATCTGCAAATTGTGATATTTTGACTTCTTCCTTTCCAATTTGTATCCCCTTGATCTCCTTTTATTGTTGAATTGGTCTGCCTAGGACTTCAAGTACTATATTGAATAGGTAGGGAGGAAGTGGGCAGCCTTCTCTAGACCCTGATTTTAGTGGGATGGCTTCCTGTTTCTTTCTATTTATTTTGATGTTGTCTACTGGTTTTCTGTAGATTGCTTTTATTATGTTTAGGTATGGGCCTTCAATTCCTGATATTTCCAAGTCTTTTATCATGAATGAGTGTCGGATTTTGTCAAATGCTTTCTCAGCATCTAACGAGATGATCATGTGGTTTTTGTCTTTGAGTTTGCTTACATAGTGAATTATCTTGATGGATTTCCATATATTAAACCATCCCTGCACCCCTGGGATGAAGTTCATGTACTTGTTCATGATGGATGATCATTTTGATGTGTTCTTGGATTCGGTTAGTGAGGATTTTATTGAGTATTTTTGCATCAATATTCATAAGGGAAATTTGTCTGAAGTTCTCTTTATTTGTTGGATCTTTGTGTGGTTTAGGTATCAGGGTAATTGTAGCTTCATAGAATGCATTGGGTAGAGTACCTTCTGTTTCTATTTTGTGGAATACTTGGAGGAGAGTTGGAATTAGGTCTTCTTTGAAGGTCTGATAAAACTCTGCACTAAACCCTTCCGATCCAGGCTTTTTTTTTTTTTTTTTGGTTGGGAGACTATTGATGAATGCTTCTATTTCTTTAGGGGAAATGGGACTGTTTAGATCATTAATCTGATCCTGATTTAACTTTGCTGTTATTGAAGATCAGCCTTAGTCTGTGGTATTCTGATAGGATGCTTGGGATAATTTCAATATTTTTGTATCTGTTGAGTCCTATTTTGTGACCGATTATATGGTCAATTTTGGAGGAGGTACCATGTGGTACTGAGAAGAAGGTATATCCTTTTGTTTTAGGATAAACTGTTCTGTAGATATCTATTAAATCTATTTGTTTCATAACTTCTGTTAGTGTCCATGTGTCACTGTTTAGTTTCTGTTCCAAGATCTGTCCAATGTTGAGAGTGGGGTGGTGAAGTCTCCCACTATTATTGTGTGAGTTGCAATGTGTGCTTTCATCTTTACCAAAGTTTCTTTATGAATGTGGCTGCTCTTGCATTTGGAGTATAGATATTCAGAATTGAGCCTTTATCTTGGTTGATTTTAAGTTGAAGAGTATGAAGTGCCCCTTCTTGTCTTTTTTAATAACTTTGGGTTGAAAGTCAATTTTATTTGATATTAGAATAGCTACTCCTGCTTGTTTCTTCAGACCATTTTCTTGGAAAATTGTTTTCCAGTCCTTTAATTGGAGGTAGTGTCTGTCTTTTTCCCTGAGGTGGGTTTTTTGTAAGCAGCAAAATGTTGGGTCCTGTTTGTGTAGCCAGTCTATTAGCCTATGTCTTTTTATTGAGGGAATTGAGTCCATTGATGTTAAGAGATATTAAAGAAAAGTAATTATTGCTTCCTGTTATTTATTTTTGTTGTTAAAGTTGGGATTCTGTTCTTGTGGCTACCTTCTTTTAGGTTTGTTGAAGGATTACCTTCTTGCTTTTTCTAGGGTATAGTTGCATCCTTGTGTTGGCATTTTCCATTTATTATCCTTTGAAGGGCTGGGTTTGTGGAATGATATTGTGTGAATTTGGATTTGTCATGGAATACTTTGGTTTCTCCATCTATGGTAATTGAGAGTTTTGCTGGGTATAGTAGCTTGGGCTGGCATTTGTGTTCTCTTAGGGTCTGTATAACATCTGTCCAGGATCTCTGGCTTTCATAGTCTCTGCTGACAAGTCTGGTGTAATTCTAATAGGCCTGCCTTTATATGTTACTTGACCTTTTTCCCTTACTGCTTTTAATATTCTATCTTTATTTAGCACATTTGTTGTTTGGATTATTATGTGTCTGGAGGAATTTCTTTTCTGGTCCAGTCTATTTGGAGTTCTGTATGCTTCTTGTATGTTCATGGGCATCTCTTTCTTTAGGTTTAGGAAGTTTTCTTCTATAATTTTGTTGAATATATTTGCTGGCCCTTTAATTTGAAAATCTTCATTTTCATCTACCCCTATTATCCGTAGGTTTGGTCTTCTCATTGTGTCCTGGATTTCCTGGATGTTTTTAGTTAGGATGTTTTTGCTTTTTGCATTTTCTTTGATTGTTGTACCTATGGAATCTTCTGCACCTGAGATTATCTCTTCCATTTCTTGTATTCTGTTGCTGGTGCTCACATCTATGGTTCCTGATTTCTTTTCTAGGGTTTCTATCTCCAGAGTTGTCTCTCTTTGGTTTTTCTTTATTGTTTCTACTTCCCTTTTTAGGTCTTGGATGGTTGTGTTCAATTCCATCACCTGTTTGGTTGTGTTTTCCTGTAATTCTTTAAGGGATTTTTGTGTGTCCTCCTTAAGGACTTCTACCTGTTTAACAGTGTTTTCCTGTGATGCTTTAAGTGAGTTATTAATACCCTTCTTAAGGTCCTCTTCCAGCACCATGAAATATGATTGTGAATCCGAATCTTGCTTTTTGCCTGTGTTGGGGTAAGCAGGACTGGCTGAGGTGGGAGTGCTGGGTTCTGATGATGGTGAGAGCTCTTAGTTTCTGTTGGTAAGATTCTTACTTTTGCTTTTCACCATTTGGTAATCTCTGGTATTAATTGTTATAGTTGTCTCTGGCTGGAGCCTGTTCCCCCTGTGATTCTGTTAGCCTCTGTCAGCTGTCTTGAGAGCCCAGCTCTTTTTTTAGTCTCAGTGGTCAGAGTACTTTCTTCAGACAATCTCTCTTCTTGTTGGGATGGTGTACAGAGGTCTGACGTTCAGACTGGCCTCCTGGCTGAAGATGAAGGCCCGAAACAGGGCCGGTTCCAGAAGATGGGTAGCCTCTGCAGTCTGTGTGCTCACCTGCATAGACTGGTCTCCGAGGGACCCAAGACACAAGATGGTTCACTCACCTGCTCTGGAGGTCAGAGCCCTCCCAGTTGGTCACCTCTCCTCTGGTGGGGAAGGTACCCAGATGCCTGTAGCCCAAAACAGGGCCTATCCCAGAAGCTCACTCCCCTTCTGCAGTCTGTGAGCTGATCTGTGCACACTGGTCTCAGTGGGACTAGGGAGACAAGATCAGTAAAGTTTCTTTTATGAATGTGGGTGCCCTTGCATTTAGAGCATAGATGTTCAGAATTTAGAGTTCTTCTTGGTAGATTTTTTCCTTTGATGAGGATGAAGTGTCCTTCCTTATTCTTTGTGTTAACTTTTGGTTGAAAATTGATTTTATTCGATATTAGAATGGCTATTCCAGCTTGTCTCTTTGGACCTTTTGCTTGGAAATTTGTTTTCCAGTCCTTTACTCTGAGATAGTGTCTGTCTTTGACACTGAGGTACATTTCCTGGGTCCTCTTTATATACCCAGTCTGTTAGTATATGTCCTTTTATTGAGGAATTGAGTCCATTGATATTAAGAGATATTAAGAAATAGTGATTGTTGCTTCCTGTTATTTTTGTTGTTAGTAGTGGAATTATGTTTGTGTGGCTATCTTCTTTTGGGTTTGTTGAAAGAACATTACTTTCTTGATTTTTCTAGGGTATAGTTTCCCTCCTTGCTTTGGCATTTTCCATCTAGTATCTTTAATAGGGCTGGATTTGTGGAAAGATACTGTGTTCATTTGTTTTTGTCATGGGATATCTTGGTTTCTCAATCTATGTTAAGTGAGAATTTTGCTGGGTATAGTAGCCTGAACTGACATTTGTGTTCTCTTAGGCTCTGAATGACATCTGCACAAGATCTTCTAACTTTCACAGTCTCTGGTGAGAAGTCTGGTGTAATTCTGATAGGTCTGCTTGAGACCTTTTTTCCCTTACTGCTTTTAATATTCTTTCTTTGTTTTGTGCATTTGGTGTTTTGACTATTATGTGACAGGAAGAATTTCTTTTCTGCTCCATTCTATTTGGAGTTTTGTAGGGTTCTTGTATGTTCGTAGGCATCTCTTTCTTTAGGTTTGGGAACTTTTCTTTCTTTAATTTTGTTGAAAATATTCACTGGCCCTTTAAGTTGTAAATCATCCCTCTCTTCTATACCTATTGTTCTTAGGTTTATTCTTCTCATTGTGTCCTTGAATTTCTGGATGTTTTGGGTTAGGAGATTTTTGCATTTTGCATTTCTTTAACTATTGTGTCAATGTTTTCTATGGCATCTTCTGCACCTGAGACTCTCTCTTCTATCTCATATTATCTGTGACTCCTGATCACTTTCTCAGGTTTTCTATCTCCAGGGTTGTCTCCCTTTGTGATTTCTTTATTGTTTCTATTTCCATTTTCAGATCATGAATGGATTTGTTCAATTCTTTTACCTGTTTGGTTGTGTTTTCCTGCAATTCTTTCAGGGATTTTTGTGTTTCCTCTTTAAGGTCTTCTACCTGTTTATTTCTGTTCTGTATTTCTTTAAGGGACTTATTTATGTACTCCTTAACTTCCTCTATCATCATCAGGAGATGTGATTTTATATCAGATTCTTGCATTCCTGGTGAGTTGGGGTATCCATGGCTCACTGTGGTGGGAGAACTGGATTCTATTGGAGCCAAGTAGCCTTGGTTTCTGTTGCTTATGTTCTTGCCCTTGCCGTTTACCATCTGGTTAACTCCAGTGTTAGCTGGTATTGCTGTCTCTGACTGTGGCTTATTCCTCCTGTAAGCCTGTATGTCAGTAGTCCTGGGAAATCTGTTCTCTCTGGGAGAAATTTGGGGTATGATGAGCTGTGGCACAGGGTCAGCTCTGGGGTATAGGCAGAAACTGGAAGGATCCTGTCCCTAGCTGTTCCTTGGTTCCTGTGTCCTGATGGATCTGGGCAGGTCCCTCTTGGGCCAGGAATTTGAGCAGAAGTGGTGGTCTTACCTGTGCTCAAAGGTGTATTGGCACTCTTGGGAGACCAGCTCTCTCCTGGTGCTATTTCATTATAGAGTACTGTGGCATGGGATCAGCTCCAGGTGCTTTGGCATATGCCTAGCTCTGAGTGCAGATGAAAACTGGGAGGATCCTGTTCTAGGCTGCTCCTAGGTTCCTGTGTTTTGAGAGATATAGGTGGGTCCCTCAGAGCAGAAGTGGTGGTCTTACCTGTGTTCACAGGTATGTCAGCACTCCTGGGAGATGAGCTCTCCCTCAGTGGTACTTGTGTATGGAGCACTGTATAGCACAGTATCAGCTGCAGGACGAGTTCTACATTTTCATCTGAAGGCTAGAACACTGGAGGTGGTAGATTTTTAATTGTTATTTTTGTATTGTTTATTGTTAATACATAGTATAACTGGAAAACTAGAACATGGTGCCTGTCACTATAAACTCCATAAGTAGACTGGAGTTGATCTTCAAATTTCATTTTTTTTTTCAGAAAGCAAGTAATCTGAAAAAATAATATCTTAATATTCTGGCTTACATCTCATTTTCAGCCAGAAGATAAAATAAGAAATGGGCAAAAAAGACAGTTATTTGAAAGGTTACACTCGTTTCTCTGGCTAGGTAGTCATTTCATCACCATCTTTGCATGTATATGGGGGACTGGCACATTTGCCAAGAATGCTTAGGTTTGCATTTCCCCCAATTCACCATTTGGATTACATCTAGGGTAAAGATCAACTCTGAATAAGCGAACCATTATCACTGTGTAGGTACTGGTTTATTTACAACATGTATATGCATATTTTTCTGAATATAAAGGTTCCTGTATTCATTAACTTATCTCATTGCTGTGACAAAAATATGTGACAAAATCCACTTAAGGTGGGAAGGGTTGATTTTGGCTCACAGTTGGAACACATAACTTCATCATGGTAGATAGGGCTGAGAGTTAAAAGCGGAAGGCAACTGCTCACATTGCAGCCATAGTCAGGAGACAGAGAGAAGTATTTGCTGGTGCTATGCTTCCTTTCTTCTTTTTATCCAGTCTGGGATCTTGGCCCATGGGCTAGTACTGTCCACATTTAGGGTGGAGGCTCCCTCCTCAATTAATCTAATTTAGAAATTCTCTTAAAGACATGCCCAGAGATTTGTATTCATAGTTGATTCTAAATCCTGTTCGCTTGACAATCAAGATCAACCATTACACTCTCCTAATTCATCACTAGTAACAGCATAGAGTAGAAAGACATGGGAATTTATGGAGAAGGAGAAGAAGTTGAGAAGCAAAAATTCCAGTAAAATTAACATTTACTGTGAATCCCAAAGATACTGAACTAATTCTTCCTTCCTATGCAGATACTTAATGTTAAAATAGCAATAACCCAGCTTTAAGGCCTGAATACATATGAACTTATCTTCTTCAGGGCATTCTCTGAAATCTTTAAACAACACTACTAATTCTGGGGGCTGGTGAGATGGCTCAGTGGTTAAGAGACTGACTGCTCTTATGAAGGTCCTGAGTTCAAATCTCAGCAACAACATGGTGGCTAACAACCATCTGTAATGAGATCTGATGTCCTCTTCTGGGGTGTCTGAAGACAGCTACAGTGTACTTAGATATAATACTAAATCTTAAAAAAAAAATGACTAATTCTGTTTACAGTGAAGACACTCTAAGTTCTTACATCCCCGTGATTGTATGTTTACTGTATCAACTATAATCCTGTCAGGAAACCCACACCCATATTCTCAGGTAGGTCTTACTTCCAGAGTGTTTCTCTTTCTCTCAACCCTCAAACTTCATATTAAAATAGCTTTAATCAACTCCAACTCTGCTTTGTACTTGCTAGTGAAGGGTTTTATTTTTTGTTTTTTGCTTTGCAGTTATGTATGTTATTTTATCTGTGTCATGGTCCCTATAAGATTTAGGGAACTTTTCAGGATATTAGTGGTGACAGCACAGAGTTGGCTATCTCTATCTTTGATACTGACAACAATATAGTTGTTTTTTTCTAAATTGGCCTTGTATTTTGCAAAATTGCTAAAGTCACTTACTAGTTCTAATAGTGGTATGTGTGTGTGTGTGTGTGTGTGTGTGTGTATGTGTGTGTGTGTGTGTGTGTGTTTGTGTATTTTGTGTGTATGCATGTGTGTTTTCTGTTATGTGTAACCATCTATGTGCATGTAGAGAATAGAGGAATAGTCAGATATCTTATCTTCTGCTACTATTCTTTGCCTTACTTTGTGAGACAGGGTCTCTTAAAGAGAAGCTTGACATTTCAGCTAGATTTGCCAGTGAACTTTGGAATCCACCTATCTCTACCTCCCAATGTACAAGGCAAAGATGCAAGAGATATGACTCCTAGGATTTGAACTCAGATGCTCTTGCTTTTTTTTTTTTTTTTTTTTTTTTTTTNACAAATGGTGCTGGCACAACTGGCAGCTATCATGTAGAAGACTGGGAATTGATCCATTCTTATCTCCTTGTACTAAGGTCAAGTCTAAGTGGTTGAAGGACCTCCACATAAAACCAGAGACACTGAAACTTATAGAGGAGAAAGTGGGGAAATGCCTCGATGATATGGGCACTGGGGAAAAATTCCTGAACAAAACAGCTCTTGCTTCTTTACAAAGCAGTCTTACCCACTAAGCTATCTCCCTAGTGTTCCACATTTATAATTAAAAAAATTACATTCATTATTTGTGTGTGTATGTGTGTATATGTGTGTGTGTGTGTGTGTGTGTGTGTGTGTGTGTGTGTGTGAGAGAGAGAGAGAGAGAGAGAGAGAGAGAGAGAGAGAGGAGAGATCATGAGTTGACCTTGAAACTCAATCTGTAGATAAGGATGACTTTGAGTCCCTTGTTCTCTTGACTACACCTCCTGAGTGTTAGGATTACAGGCCTTTGACACATTCCTGAATTATCCTGTGCTCACCATTGAATTCAGGGTAGTTGTGTCTGGCAGGAAAACACTCTACTAGCAGATCTATATTTCCAGGAACCATCTTTATATTTTTCAATTTCAAATAGATCAATTTGAGATAGACTCTTACAATAGAAGGGGTATTTTCTATGATAATTAAAAAAATAAATATTAGAACTGTGCTAGAGCTGTAGAGTTTCTCCTTTAATTTAAAAAGTAAAGAAAGCCTTTTCCCAAAATGTGTTGTTTTTACCTTTCATGTTATAAAAAGCAGATAATTATGATTGCTTTATTTGGCTTTTTATTTCTCTTTTCTCTTTTAAAAAAGTCACACTTGGGGGTGGGGCATGTACCTTTGTACCTCACAGCACAATGTAGACATAAGAAGACACCACCTGGGAGTTGGTTTTCATGGAGCTCAAATTCAAGTCATCAGGTTTGATGGCAATTATCTTTACTTGCTGAAATGTCTAACCGGCCCAGCAATTTCTATTGACGTAAAGAAAGAAATCAGGCCCAACATGGTGGTGCACAACTTGAGTGTCAGCACTCAAGAGACAGAGGGAGAGAGGTATCTCTGTCAATTTGAGAAATAAGGCTGGTCTGCATACAAAAGCCAGAGCTACATGCAGGGGCCTCATTTGTCTTAGTTTGGGTTTTACTGCTGTGAACAGACATCATGACTAAGGCAACTCTTATAAGGACAATATTTAATTGGGGCTGGCTAACAGGTTCAGAGATTCAGTCTGTTATCATCAAGACAGGAACATGGCAACATCCAGGCAGGCCTTGTACAGCTGGAGCTGAGAGTTCTACATTTTCATCTGAAGACTGCTAGTGGAAGACTGACATACTTACTCCAACAAGACCACAGCTTCTAATAGTGCCACTCCCTGGGCCATGCATATACAAACCATGACATCATCTTTAAAAAAATATTAAAGTTCATGGAAGGAATTCCTGAAATGTTTTGCCCATACATTATAAGCATCTTGCTGTTTATTTTAGCTGTATGAGTTTACTTCTGTCTCTCCAGTTATACTAATTGATTTCTCACATAGTTGACCTGCAAGACCTTTCACAGTTTCCCCTAACTTTTTGACCCCCATCCTCTATATTGGCTGCTATTTTCACTTCATAGGCACTTTTTTTTTCTCTTCCATACTTTGGTCATTCTCTCTTTGGAGTTATTTTTGTATAAACTGATGATATGACAGCTCCACATTATGATTAAGGGGAAGGTTTGTTTGTTTGTTTGTTTGTTTATAGATGTAAGACAGGAAACAGTCAGAAACTTCTGAAGAATCCAGAACAAAGAGGGGAAGAAATATACTTAAAATGACTAGCAGACTGGACATAGCCTGGGCTATCTGAAAGAGAGAGGGGAATAGCAGGGGATGGAGACCAGAGAGTACATAGTGAGAGAAGGATAGCAGAGCATATAGAGGAAGAGATTAGTAGGGTTATAAGGAGAATGAGTAACTGCAAGGAATGGAAGCCTATGAACTGGAAGGAAGTTAGGGTAGAGGAGGTGAGAAGGGCTAGGATAAATGGGTGGACTAGGATATGTGTAACAGGTTCTTGTGTTACTGAAGGAGCCTTGTGGCACAGGTAGCCATATGCCCTTCTTCCAGAGGTAAGGGAAATGACTTTTTTTTTTTTTAGAGGAGAACTAGTTTTCTCAAGTTCCTGACAAAGGCTTGCTTTGTTCTGTTTTATTTTGTTTTGAGACAGTATTTCTCTATGTAGCAGTGGCTGCCCTGGAACTCACTCTGTAGACCAGGCTGGCCTAAGAGATCCACCTGTCTCTATCTCGCAAGTTCTTGGGATTAAAGGAGTGTACACTTGGTGGAAGTCTGGCTTTTTATTTAATTACCAGAAAATCCTTGTATCATCCAGGTTGAGCTCATTTCTGGATATTTGGAATGCCTTTTGGGATGTGGGGAATGGGAGTTTCCTTTGGACTTGACTATCTTCCTATTACTGAATGCACATGTCTTTCCCTTTGTGCTTTATGATTTGGAGTATCATTTTTACTAACTTTACTTAACTTTGCCTGTGTTTTGTACACACATTTGCACTCCCAAGCATTGTTGCATTGTCCTTGACCCAAATGAGTTGAGATATTGTTCTAATTGGTTGTGGCTTTCTCTCTCTCTCTCTCTCTCTCTCTCTCTCTCTCTCTCTCTCTCTCTCTCTCTCTCTTTAACCTGACACAATCTAGCATGGTTTGAGAAGAGAAACCTCAATATATATGTGTATATATATATATATATATATATATATATATATATATATATATATATATATATATATATATATTACCTTTATCAGTTTGCCTGTAGGAAAACCTATATCTATAGGGTATTTTCTTAATTAGTGATTGATGTGAGAGGACCCAGACCACTATGAGTTGTGCCACTGCTAGGCACATTGTTACAAATGGTAGAAGAAAGTAGTCTGAGAAAGCTATGAAGAGCAAGCCATCCATGGCCACTCTCGTAGCTCCTGCCTCTAGGTTCCTGCCCTGTTTAAGTTCTTGTCCTGACATCTTTCTATGATGTACAGTGATGTGGAAATTTAAGTAAAATAAACCCTTTCCAACCCAACTTGCTTTTGATCATGGTGCTTATCATATAGGATCTTTCCTATGTGACGACTAAGGTGCCATTTGTAGAAGCTCTAAGTACCCATGACATGTAGCAAGTGTCAGTACTCCTTGGGACAGTATCCCCAGTTCATAAAATATTTGCTAGAGTGTTTATACTAGATGCTATGAGGTATACATTTAGGAAAGAATAATTTCTCCAGATTGTTTTCTCCAAATGGTTTACTGTGTTTCCTGGTATCTTCGTCCAAGCATGTTAATTACATATAGTTACAATCTCCAGGAAGGAGCCATCACCTTTGTGAGTGGTGTACAAGCTTAGTAGCAGCTTGCTTGAGGAATTTCTGTGAGTTGTTGGCCTTAAGTTCAGCTTCTTCCAGGGTGCATCTGTGATATGTGATGACTAAGGTGACATTTGCAGTCCTGATTTATCCCTTGCCAAGAAGAATGGAGCTGCTGAAAAATTTCTATTGGTTCTCATCAAAGTTCCCGTTGCCTAGATAGACTGTTTTTCTAGGCAATGGAGTTGCCAACTCAGAGTCAGTTGGCACCTGTTTCCCTATTAGTGTTGTGCGCTTCTCCCTCTGGGTGTCAGCTCCTCTGGCATAGGGCCCTGTGCCAATCACACTTTAATGATATTTGAAGGGACTGAATTGTCTTGAGGAAAAATGTTTCTGCCTTGGAAGCAATTTATGAAGTTCCTGAAACCTGATTATAAATGAATTCAAGAAAGAGACAAAAGTTTTAGAAGCCAGTTTGGATTTTTATTGCACAAAAGTAAGACTAGATGGGTGCTTCATTGCTGAAATTGATGTGAGGTGTGTTTTAAGGGCTCTCTGTGAGATCCAAATTCTGTCTTGTGGTAGAATATAAAGCTTGCGTACTCTTCATTTGCCACTGGCTGTTCTTTTATTGAAAAGTTGACAAGATCTTTCTGTTCACCTAAGAATAAAATTGATTTTGCTATTTGCTTTTTAGTATATCCTCTTGGATTTATTTGGAATCTGTTTGGGAAGTATTTATTTAAATAAATGGGCTTAGCTGGGCAGTGGCGCTGCATGCAGTTAATCCTAGCACTCAGGAGGCAGAGACTGTGGTTCTCAGTTTGAGGCCAAACAGAAATTAAATAAATAAATGAGTAGATGAGTAAATGAATGAATGAATGAGTGAATGAATAAATAGACAGGAGAGAGTGCTCAGTAATTAAGAGCATGCATTGTCCTTGCAGGACCAAAGCTCAATTACCAGCACTCCTGTTAGGCAGTTCACAATTGCCTGTCACTCCAGCCCTGCACATACACACTCACCATGCATGCAATATAAAAATACATACTATATAAAAAAGAAAGAGTTACTCTCTGTAATGGGACTCAAATAACTTAAAGGTATTTTGTCTGTGTATTTCTTTATATCTAATACAGTGGTCAAGGGTGAGCAAGAGTCAAATGCTCTCAGAAGAAGTTCCCCCTGAGATCTGAGATAAGTGATATCTGAGAAAAAGCAAGTAGAGAGCCAAAGAGCTATTCTTAGGACTCAATGTTTAAATTCCTCTAAAAATAGTCATTTATTGGGTCAGTTTGCTGTGTCAGCTAATTATACTCCGTGACATTCTTTATGACTGCAGCAGTGGCCATGTCTCTTCCCCAGTCTGTTTGTCCTTTTTCCTGGAATGTTACGTTCAATACTACTTTGGATTTGATAGTTACTCTTTATCTCATGAAAAAAAGTCAGTACCATTCCAAAAATAAATGAATAAGAAGTGAGGCTTTCTTTTAGTCTCTAGTATATAGTATGTTCCAGATCTAGGTTTGCTATGGAGAGAACTATAATCAGGGCTCCTTGGTGCATGTGCTCACACACAGAACATTTCAGAAAGACACATAGACTCAACAAGCACAAATTATTAGAATAAAGTAGAGTCTCTACACAGGACTGAAATGATATCTCAGTAGTTCAAAGCCCTTGCTAATCTTTCAGAGGATCTGAATTTTGTTCCTAGCACCTATTTAGCAGTTAAAAGCCTCTTTCAAATCCAGTTCTAGAGAACACTCTCTTCTGGCCTCCTGGAGAGCTACTTGCACATTGTGTATATACATATAGGCAAATGCTTATACATGTAAACTAAATCTCTCTCATATATATCTATCTTCATTTTAAGATTCGTCTTACATACCAAGGCCACTATAATACCATACTAATAAGACCTTCTCCTTCACCATCCAACAAGAGTACTTTAGCTCCAAAAATTCTCCAAATTGATTTTCTAAGGTAGATAACAATTGTCCCAGAGCAGCAGATGCTACATTCTGGAATCATTGTGGATCATGTTCTCAAACCTCCCCAAAATCTGACCACCATTGACTCAGTATACTGGTGATGCCAAGGTATAGCTTACTGGAAGACAGTCTCTCCTACTTGTTTACCTTCATTCAAAAACTTGCCTAGAGCTTTTTAGTATATCCCTTAAAGATAAACTAACCTAGGATGCTGCCACCCAAGGGACAGTGTGACTTTCCTCTCATTTAGCCTTGCCTACCCCATCCTTACTTTCTTTAATACAGATAGTTCTATTTTTTTAATCCATGTCTACTTACATTTATAATAACATTTGTGGTCTTAGTGGACCAGGATTCAGCAAGAAGTTTAAATTAGATCATTTCTTCTTGTTCTTACAGTGTGACCAAGTATCTGAGAAGCAGCAACTTTAGAAGAAAAGGGTTTATTATGGCTCTCAGTTTGAAGGTATAGATGATCATGGCAGCAAGTGCCCTGGGGGTAGGATCCTGAGGCTGCTCACATTGCTTTTTCAGTCAGGAAGCAGATGGAAATGAATGTTAGATCTCAGTTTGGTTTCTGTTTTTAAAAATCCAACTGGAAGCCATTTAATTTTTTTACTTATTACAAGAATCAATCAGTCAGAATTATGTTATATATGACTACAGAAAACAGATAATTTCAAGGCTAGTTAATTCAAAAATTAACTTAAAATAATTTCTGCTTTTAGTTTAGTGCTTATGACTTGGAGAAAACTGGTGTTTTAATTAGGGTTTCTATTGCTGTGAAGAGGCACCATGACCACAGCAACTCTTATAAAGGAAAGCATTTAATTAGTGCTTGCTTACAGGTTCATGGGTTTACTCCATTATTGTCATATTGGGAACCATGGCGACACACAGGAAAAGATGGTGGTATAGAAGAAAAGAAGCCAAGAGTTCTACATTAGATCAGTGGATTGGCAGGCAGCAGGAGAGAGAGAGAGAGAGAGAGAGAGAGAGAGAGAGAGAGAGAGAGAGAGAGAGAGAGAGAGAGAGAACCAGTCAGGGGGGGGGAGGGTGGGCCTGGCTTGAACTTCTGAAACTCTACCCCAACAAGGCTATATATCCTAATACTTTAAAATAATGTCATTTATTATGAGCCAATTGGTGAGATTTTCTTTCAAACTACCACAACTAGTGCCTTTTTTTGTTTGTTTTCCACAAAGTATTTTGTAGACCATGTTGTCTTTGCATTTTTGATGTAGCCAAGAATGACCTTGAAATTGTGAGCCTCCCTTTTTCTATCACCCAGATATTAAAACTATCCACTTTATGTTGTACTGGGGAATCAAAGCCACAGCGGTGTGAGGGCTAAGCAGGCATTCTTCCAGCCTAGCAATGCAGCCTTATCTTATAACTGGTATCTCGGATTCTAGATGCCAGCTTAGAAAACCTCAGGAGATGTTGAGACAAGGGGATTTCTGTTGAGTTCAAAATCAGCTTGGGCTACATCCTAGTACCAGGCCAGTCAGGAGTATGTTAAAGAACAATCCAGTCAAAAACAAAAGCAGTGAATTGTTTTTCTGGATTTTGTTCTAAAAGAAGAACTTTTTATTTTTTTACTTGGATACTGACCAAAATCCCAAGTGTAAGCATGTTTTTTTTTTTTTTTTCATCTCTTAGCATTCTCAATTTTGTTCTCAAGGCCTCTTCTCTTTCAAACCTCTAGTGCTGACATTAGTTCCAAAGATCCTCATCCTCATCTTTCTTCTCCCTGCTGCTTCAAGTGTTTAAGGAGTTCTCAAACTGTGGGTTCTGACTTTTGTGGGCAAAATTACAGTTATGAAGTAGCAACAGAATAATTTATGGTTGGTGGCCACCACAACTTCAGGAACTGTATTAAAGGGTGGCAGCATTAAGGAAGTTGAGAACTACTGCTTAAACCTTGTTCAGTGATTTTTTTTTTAAAGGGTGGATCCTTTTCTCCATTTTTCTGTTCTTTCAGAACGCTTTGACTATATTTTGTCAGGAATTATGTATGGCAGAGCTTTCTAATTTTACTTACAATACTCATTTTTTCCCCATGTGAATTAAGAAAGAACCCATCTTCATTTGTGAGACAACTCTTGACAGCTCTCCCTGTCTTCTACTTAGTTTGCTATGAATAAAGATGTTTGTTGAAACACACACCTTAATTAGCCTTTTATTAAGCTTTTGTGGTTCCTGTTGAGGTCAACCTGTATGTAAGGCCTTGCAATTTGTTGCCTGGGATATCAGGGTAATGTCAGAACCTTAAGCTATGACTTTGTGAAGGTGTGAACATAGACAATAGACTGACAGACAGACAGAGGAAGGGGAAGGAAGATGGATTTCCATATAGGCTGTGGCCTTGGCAAATGAATTACGTTGATAGGTCTATGAAAACAACATCCAGGGAAGTAACTACAAAAAAGGAAGAGAGTATTTGGAACATTAGCAGGAGTGAAGGAATGGGGATACAAGCATATTAGAGCCTTGTTGTAGACTGAGGGCACAGAAAGGCATCCTGTTGGCAATGATAAAAGAATGTGGTTAGGCCGGGCGTGGTGGCCCATGCCTTTAATCCCAGCACTCCGGAGGCAGAAGCAGGCAGATTTCTGAGTTGGAGGCCAGCCTGGTCTACCAAGTGAGTTCCAAGACAGCCAGGTCTATACAGAGAAACCCTGTCTCTCCAAAACAAAAACAAAACAAAACAAAACAAAACAACACAACAAAACAACAACAACAACAACAAAGTGTGGTTAGACATGGGAAAGGGTAAAGTCAGAGGACGGAACCCTAGGGGCATCAGCACCCTGGGACAGTGGAGAAAGACAGCAGTGAGCAGAAATGGAAGGGGAATTGTTTACTCTTTACTGAGAGACTCCGCATTTAGCAAGTGAATGGATAGTCAAGTCCTTAGAGGTAAAATTAGCCTGCAAGGTGTTCTGGAAGTGTTTTAGAGAACTAGGCTTCTGTCCACACCGGACCTCTACGTCTTCCACTCAGCTACTTTTCTACTAAGAACAAAGCTGCGTTTCAAAATAGAAGTGTAATGGACACATTCCACTGACGTTCTACCTCCTTGATTTGTTGGCAATTCTTGAATTCTGATTACGGTAAAGCATGTTTTCTTCTGCAGCAAAAGAATGGGCTTTTTTTTTTCTAGTAGATATGAAAGAAAAGTCCATATAACTCATTTTTGTCAGGAGTTTCATAAAGTTAGTCGTTATTTAAATGGAGGAGAGCAGAGACTGAGAAATTAGAAGGACATCCACTTATGAGCTTGTGGAGTAAGTCTGGTAATGAGTACATAAATGAGAGGGTGATTTACAAATGTGTAATGTATTTTGCACAGAGATGATGTAAACTAAGTATTATTTATTTTACAGGCACATGGAAAAGAAATGAAGAGGAAAAAAGGACGTAATTTAATGACCTGGCTATAAGTTACAGAGTGAAATCAAATACAAAATTCCAAACCCGATATTCTATTTCATCAGCGTTTGTGAAAATACAGGTAAGTATTTTTATTCATCTTGCAACTTGACTATGACCAGACAGTAGCCAAGGCAGCAGTGCCACTTTGACTTTAAAAAATGTTGGGAGTTGTCTCACAAAATATAAGTGAATTCATATTATTTTCTTATTCCTGAACACATGTGTGAACTGGAGTGCTAAAGCATGAGAAACTGGATGTCTAGATCTGTTGGTAGTGCTTCCCTACTCTGCACAGAACCCTTGGTCTGATTCCAAGCACTATATAAACCAGATAGGATGGTTCATGCCTATAATGGAGGTAGAGATGTCAGAACCAAAAGGTCAAGGATATCCTAAGCTATATGTAGATAATGCATTTAAGGCCAAGTTGGGCTACCTGAGACTCTGTCTCAAATAAATAAATAGAGGTCTAGAAAGGTGGTTTAACAGTCAAGACCACATAGACTCTTCAGGCTACCAGAGTTCAGTTACTGGTACCCCTGTCTAGTGGCTCCAAGCTACCTGCAATCCCAGATCCTAGTAACCCTACTGATTTGATTTACACAAGCATGTGCAGCACACATATATACAACACACACAAATAATAAAAAGAAGTATTTAAAAACTATGTATTTATTTATTTCACTTTATTTCATTTGTCTGTGTGCCTGAGTGTATGTGTGTGGATCATGTGCATGCAGGAGCCCTCAGAGGTCAGAAGGAGGCATTGGATCCCATAGAACTGGAGTTATAGGCAGTTGGGAATTAAAAGACTGAGCCTGGGCCCTTCTACTAGTGTAGTAAGTACTCTTAACTGCTGAGCCAACTCTCTCCAGCTCATAAAAATAAATCTTAAAAAAATTTAAGTAAAATGTCAAGTCATTGAGTTTTAAAAGATCTATTTTTTAATTAACAATTTATGAACTGTACAACATCCATTCTGAAAAATAGACAGGATTTAGTGAACTGAGCAGAGGGAGGTTTGGATGGCAGGAAAGGCTGAGGAAAGCAAAACCAAGGAATAAAAACTAACTACATTGGTTACTTTGTTTCTCTTAGACTATTCACAGGCCACTAGTGGCTCCCAGCTACCTGTAAACCCAGGTCCTAGTGACCCTACTCCTTTGACCTCCACATGTATGTCTAGCACAAAGATACACACACACACTGAAGTCAAAGAAAGAAAGAAAGAAAGAAAGAAAGAAAGAAAGAAAGAAAGAAAGAAAGAAGAAAGAAAGAAAGAAAGAAAGAAAGAAAGAAGAAAGAAAGAAAGAAAGAAAGAAAGAAAGAAAGAAAGAAAGAAATGCAGGCTTGGTCTGGTCTTAGGTAGGAACATGTTTACATGTTTATTCACTTCCTGGGGATATCTTTCTTACCCAGGTGTGTGGATGGCCAAAATGCCTACAAAAGTATATGGGCCTCTTATAGGGGTAGAAATTACTTACGTAGTCCACAAGGGAAGCTGGGATGTGTAGTCTTCAGCAGGAACTTTATTCCTAACTCTGAGAGGAAGTTTAAAAGAAAATGCAATGCTGGGTGATTAAAGTTGTTTTCTGATGAGGCGGGTTTTTGTCCAGGACCCATTGAAGTAGGGGATCCTCCAGTAATGTAGTAGGCAGAGGGTCTTAACTTGATTGGCTGTGATGGATCAGGCAATCACCATCCTGTCTTCCTAAAGAGATTTGGAAACTAATTATTAGAGGTCTACAAGCAGATGATTAGGTTACCAAGTAAAATGGAGATTCTCTGGGAAGGTTGAGGACCAGGAAAGGACAGAGGCAGGAGAAATGGAGTGGGCCAGTGAGAGGAAGTGGGCATAGAGTTGACTCAAGGGAGCAGTAACTAGTCCACAAGGGAAGCTGGGATGTGTAGTCTTCAGCAGGAAACTTTTTCCTAACTCTGAGAGGAAGTTTAAAAGAAGATGCAGTGCTGTCAGAACTATTGCACCAAAATGAGCCAACAGAAGTAGCAAGGAGCTACAGAGCATCAAAAGAAGGGAACAGGAAAAAAGTGAAGATGTGTGTTTGGCTCAGGGTGAAATGGATGAAGGTCCCTTTTAGACATTTTCTCCACTGCATCTAAAGGGCCTTTTTATAGTTGTGTTGGGAACAAATAGAGCTGTTGTAGGGTGGAAACTATTGGGAGAGCTTGTGTGGAACATTTTGTTTGGGTATAGGGTAAAATTCAGTAAGTAAAACATTTAAAAGATCGCATAAGAACCTAATTATGAGAATAATAAGGAAAGAATGACCAAGAGGGTGGAGCCAGATTGGGAGGGAACCCAGGAAGTTTTGTTTGGTCCTTCTGTCCTTAGGCCTCTTTCCAACCAGCTAGGGTTTGTTGGTGGTATAGAAGTTATCATTGTTTGAGGAAGTCACATCATTAGCAGCAGTCAAAACTAGTCCTTTTTACCTCTGGCATATTAGAGCAGCTAAGGAACACTCCAGCCTTTGGGTGCAAGCTGATCAGAGCTGATGACAGAGAAAGTAATGGATGCAAAGAGGGTTTTAATCCAGCTGTTTTAGCTCTGAGTCCCCCAAACAGTATGTAGAGTGTCAAGAAGAGGGATGCAGTAGATGGCCCATGACCTGCCCATTAGTTTCCTTTCAGTGCTCATCTGAAGTGCTCTTAGGAGTTTTGGGTGCTAATCTTCAGTGTAATACCTTTACAGCTGATGAAAGAGCAATGGATGGGCAGAGGTTAGAGCATCTCAGAAGAGGTTCTAGCCAAGAGGCCATGATAAGGGAGTAGGTAGGTCGGCGAACACCCTTATAGAAGCAAGGGGAGGGAGAAAGGGATAGAGAGTTTCGGGAGAGGTAACTGGGAAAAAGGAACATTTGAAATATAAAAATAGAAAATATTCAATTAAAAAAGATGAAAAAACATGTCATTTTCCATAGTGCTAATGTATAATCCATTATTAATTTTTGAGACACTTTACATAAATATATACAAGAATAATTCATAATTATATGAGGATTATAAAATATTAAAATTAATTGATCAGTGAAATAAAGAGGCCATGATAAAACTTAACAGCTGGCAGTGATCCAGAACATAAGTCAGGAGGTAATAACTGTACAATATTGTGGGGAACATTCAGACACAAAGCTACATGAGGAAAACTGTTATATCAAGAGTCAATATAACATATGTTAAAGGCAATTGTACAACTGTCTGAAGAGTGTAGCAGGGTTCTGTAGAGAGATGGGGTAACTGTAATTATCTGTTTGTTTACATCAGACTCCTGCAGAAGGAACAGGCACCTGAAAGTGTTGTAAAAAAAAGTCAGTTAAAGTCAGCATCCAAGGGATGAATCAGAACAGGAAACATTTAACTGATATTCCTTACTTCCACATATGAGGAACTTTGTATATTTGTTTCAAATATTAACAGTAATAGATATTATTTAATGAACAAAAACTGAGTATCTCAAACAAAGCACAACTTCAGTTAGAAATAATTTGATAAGGTAAAATTTTAAAAATTGGGACCTTTAGGTACCATTTCTAGTATTTGAAAACATGACAATTCATATTTTTTTCCTGTTTGAGACAAGGTTCTTTGTGTAGCCCTGAATGCCCTGGAACTTGCTCTGTAGACCAGGCTGGCTTCGTACTCAGAGATCCACCTACTTCTGCCTCCTAAGTGTTGGAATTAAAGGCATGTACTATTATGCCCAACTGACAATACACATTTTTCTTAACATTAGAGTGCCATACCTATATTTCTTGAGACAATTTAATTCTAAGTTGTATTTCTGATAAATAAATGATTTTCAATTTTAAAAAGTGTATTTCCAGAGACACTGACTGCCTGTCAAGGGGAAATGATTCATTTTTACAAAGTTTACACTGAACAACAATAAGCTTTTACCTATTTTAACCCTATTATCAGACTCCTTTAAACATCTCTACATTCGAATTCCACACACTCAACCAACAGATGAAAGACAAAAGCAGTCATGTTCAATCTGTGATAAATAACTTACATGTGACATAGTCTGAATTAACAAAGAAGGCTAAAGCCAATGCTTTAGTCCCTCTGCCAATGGTCAAGTCTTTATGTTAAGACAGTGACAACAGTAACCCTATTAACATAATTTTATTTAAGAATAGGATGCTTATTTTTTTTAAATTGGGGTTCTTATTGCTGTTATGAAACACTATGACCAAAAAGCAAGTTGGAAGGAAAGGGTTTATTTGGCTTAAACTTCCATATTGCTGTTCGTTATTGAAGGAATTCAGGACAGGAACTGAAATAGAGCAGGAGCTGATGCAGAGGCCATGGAGGGGTGCTGCCTACTGGCTCGCTTCAGCCTGTTTTCTTATAGACCCCATGACCAGTAGAGCAGGAGTGGCACCACACACAGTGGTCTGGGCCCCCCTCATCAATCACTAATTAAAAAAATACACTAGAGACATACCTACACCCCAATCTTACAGAGGTATTTTCTCAATTGAGGATCCTTCTGATGACTAAAGCTTGTGTTAAGTTGACACAAAACCAGGCAGTACAGTTGTGAGAGGCAAAAATTGTAAAGCAAAATAACTGAATTAAAATGAATTTTAACAAGTAACAAATTTGTGTTTTGGAATTTCTTAGAAAACTACAAGCATCACTGCCAAAGCCAGCATATTCCTTGTAGGTTTCAAGGTGACAGTGTAGGTACTCTAAGAGTTTACAATTAGTAAGGAAATCTTTTATAAGATTATAATATTATGATTTCATAGTTTTATTTCTATTCAGTTAGAGCCTTAAAATTATAATCTTAAATTAGAGATACTTTAGTATCAAAATAAACTTTAAACTAAAAATACAGTTCACAGGGAGACTGACCTTTTTGTGTTCTTTTTAAAATGCCACTTTTTATATAACTCCGCTTATCCAAATAATTAAAGCTGAAGAAAGATAGCAAAACATTATATTTTTGTATGATCTGAGTTTTTTCTAATAATTTATTTTTTATTCAATTGACATCCTGATTAAGACCCCCATCTTCCTCTACTCCAAGTCCCACTCTTACAAATCCTCCCCCCCAAGGATTCTCCTCAGAGAAGGAGAAACTCCTTTGGGTACCACCCCACCCTGGGGCATCTAGTCCCAGCAGGGCTAGGCACATTCTCTTTCACTGAAGCCCAATGAGGCAGTGCAGGTAGGAAAAAGGAATCCAGGGCAAGAGACAGAGACTGAGACAGACCCTGCTCCAATTATCAGAGGACCCACATGAAAACCAAGCTATACATCTGCTACAAATGTATAGGGGCCCTAGATCCAGCCCTTACATGTTCACTGGTTGATGGTCCAGTCTCTGTGAGCCCCTATTGTCTCAGGTTACTTGACTCTGTAGATCTTCTTGTGGTGTCCTTAATACCTCCAGCTTGCCCACTTCTATCCCACACTCTTCCACCAGACTCCTGGAGCTATCTAGCCCCACTTTTCTGAGAAAACACCAAATTGATTTCCAAAGTAGTTGTTCAAGTTTGCATTGCTACCAGCAATGGAACCCTTGCTCCATATCCTCACCAGGATAGGCTGTCACTTGAGTTTTTTGTCTTGGCTGTTCTGATGGGTGAAAGATGGAATATTGGGGTTATTTTGATTTTCATTTCCCTGATGACTAAGGATGTTGAACATTTCTTTAAGTGTTTCTTGGCTGTTGGAGATTCCTCTGTTGAGTATGACACAGTTTTATAACAAACCATCTTAGGAGCCTGCCTGGTCTTGGCTTCTTAATGTCAGAAAAGGAATACAAGGAAGAGTAGAAGAATACCATGTGGCATCTTAACCAAGATCATGGTAAAATCATTTGGCCCTGATGAGGTCACCAGCCATAGTTGTTATTTACTCCAAGGTACAGATCCTGTGTGATGAACCTATCAGGTATACACCCTTTTCTTACACAAAACTTGAATTCAATTTACATAGAGGTACACTTTAGCAAATTATGATTACATCTGCATAGATTTTGTTTTTACTGTCAACCCTTTCTGTTACAAGTTTCAAACGAACTTCTTATTACAGATTTTATACAGATTAAATCACACTCAATGAACTTACAAATCCTAAAATATAGAAAGTCAAAGCTGAATAAATCTTTAAAGATAGTAAACAAAAATAAAGGAAAAATGGGGAGAATTTAGGAGTTAAACAACTTGCTATATGTAACCTCTATGGTAAATAGTTTATAGTTTAGTTGCTCTCAAGCTCAAAGTATTTCCTGAGCTATTCTGTTTTTCTGTCCTGCTCCCTGGTGCAGAGTCAGGAAGCCTGCCAGACCCAGGACAGAAGCTTTGGTGGAAACTTTTAAACAAACATACTCAGGTCTAGAGCAGATAGGCAAAATTTTTAACTGCAGAACCAAATGAGTAGAGTAGAATAGCATGAAACAAGGTTTTCTTTCATTTTTTAAATATTTTTATTGGATATTTTATTGATCTACATTTCAAATGTTATCCTCTTCTCTGGTATCCCCTTCAGAAGCTCCCTATACCATCCCCCTTTCCTCCACTTCTATGAAGGTGCTCCCCAACCCACCCACTCCTGCCTCTCTGCCCTGTCATTCGGCTACACTGGGGCATCGAGCCTGCACAGGACTAAGAGCTTCTCCTCCTACTGATGCCAGACAAGTCCACTCTCTGCTACATAAGTGGCTGGAGGCATGGGTTTCTCCATGTGCTCTCTTTGGTTGGTGTTTTAGTCCCTGGGAGCTCTGAGGGGTCTAGTTGGTTGATATTCTTGTTCTTCCTATGAAGTTGCAAACCCCTTTAGCTCCTTCAGTCCTTTTTCTAACTCCTCCATTGGGGACCCTGTGCTCAGTCCAATGGTTGACTGGGAGCATTCACCTTTGTATTTTTCGGGCTCTGGCAGAGCCTCTCATTAGACAGCTATATCAGGCACCTGTCAGCAAGCACTTCTTGAAATCTGCAAAAAAATATCTGGGTTTGGTGTCTGTATATGGGATGAATACCCAGGTGGAGCAGTCTCTGGATGACCATTTCTTCAGTCTCTGTGCCACACTTTGTCTCCATATTTCTTCCCATGAGAATGTTGTTCTCCCTTCTAAGAATTACTGAAGCATCCACACTCTGGTCTTCTTTCTTTGTGAGCTTCAGGATGGATGGTTCAATATATGGAAATCCATCAATGTGATCCACTATATAAACAAACTCAAAGGGGAAAAAAAAACACATAATCATCTCATTAGACTCTGAGAAAACATTTGACAAAATTCAACACTTCTTCATGGTAAAAGTCTTAGAAAAATCAGGAATTTAAGGCCTATACATGAACATAGTAGAAATAATATTCAGCCAACATCAAACTAAATGGAGAGAAAATTGAAGCAATCCCACTAAAATCAGAGACTAGACAGTGTGGGACCATGAATGGCAGCCTGTTTTCTGGTTGAGCTAGGTTAGTACCCTGGAAATACAGTAGGTAACTCTGCAAGGGATGGAAGGAAGTTAGACAAGCTCCCAGACACTAGGCTCCTGACATGAGGTCTCAGCTCCATAATTCTGTGGCCATCAGTCACATAGGGCAAAGCCCCAAGTCCCTGGTATTCCGTGTGGACTCCACCTCCATAGTTACCTGGCAACAGTCAGATGTTCTCCTCCCCACAATAGCCAAGTAGGCCTGGCCCACTATAAAAGGGGCTGCTTGCCCTCTCCTCCTACTCTTATTCTTTTACTCTCTTTCTCTTGCCTCTCTCTCTTGCCCTCTTGCTCAGCCTCTCTCCACATTCCCTCCCCCACTCTCTCCAGTTGGTCATGGCTGGCCTACAATAAATGCCTCAAAACCATGGACTGCCTCTTATCAGGACCCGCAGTGCTGGAGCAATGGAACAGGTCTTCCTCTAAAGAGCAGTGCCTAATCTCACGCAGGAGGCTTCTCTGTATTCTCAGCCATGGTCAATTCCAAGCCAAGGCATTCCCCAAGAAAGCTTAGGACACTCTTGTCCCCTCTAGAGGCAGCTGGAGCTCTCGTTCCCATCATTTTCCCTTTGGTCCCAGGCTAGAACCAGCCCACAGTATCTAGTGGCATCAGTGGTGCCCAAGAGTGAGAACCTGCCTTCCTCAGCCACTGTGCAGGCCTGGGGAACCCAAGACAATTCTGGCAGTTCTGTGTGGACCTCAGACTTTGCCTCCCCACACCTCAGCAGGGTCCTGCAGCTTCTCACAGCTTGACCCCTGCCTGGTGGCAGTGGGTAGGGTGCGCATAGTCAAACATCTTGCATACCGCCTCCACAAGTGGCCCTAGCCCTGTGGTGGATCAGACACATGGCGTGCCATTTTTAACTCACAAGACAAGGCTACTCACTCTCTCCCTATCTATCCAATATAGTACTCAAAGTCCTTGACAGAGCAATTAGACAACAAAAGGAGGTCCAATTGATATAAATTGGAAAGGGAGAAGTCAAAATATCACTATTTGCAGATGATATGATAGTATACTTAGTTACCCCAAAATTCCACCAGAGGACTCACCTAAATCTGATAAACAACTTCAGCAAAGAAGCTGGATATAAAATTAACTCAAAGAAATCAGTGGTCTTCTTCTACTCAAAGGATAAACAAGCTGAGAAAGAAATTAGGGAAACAACACCCATCACAATAGTCACAATATAAAATATGTTGGTGTGACTCTAATGAAATAAGTGAAAGATCTGGAGACAAGAACTTCAAGTCTCTGGAGAAAGAAATCAAAGAAGATCTCAGAAGTGGCCATCTTGCAGAAAGCATTCTACAGATTCAATGCAATCCCCATCAAAATTCCAACTAACTCTTCATAGAGTTAAAAAGAGCAATTCTCAAATTCATTTGGAATAACAAAAAAAAAACAAAACAAAACAAAAAAAAAACAGAATAGCAAAACTATTCTCAAAAATTCAAGAACATCTGGGGAAATAAGCATCCCTGATACCAAGCTGTGCTACAGAGCAATATGATAAAAACCTGCACCGTATTGGTAGAGTTGACAGACCGGTTTATCAATGGAATAGAACTGAAGATGCAGAAGTGAACCCACACACCTATGATCATGTGATCTTTGACGAATAAGCTAAAACCATCCAGTGGAAAAAAGATAGCATTTTCAACAAATGGTGCTGGTTCAACTGGCAGTCAACAAGAAGAATGCAAATTGATCCATTCTTTTCTTATCTCCTTGTACAAAGCTCAAGTCCAAGTGGATCAAGGAACTCCACATAAAACCAGATACACTGAAACTAATAGATGAGAAAAGTGAAGGAAAGCCTTGAACACATGGGCACAGAGGAAAATTTCCTGAACAGAAAACCAATGGCTTGTTCAAGAATTGACAAATGAGACCTCATGAAATTGCAAAGCTTCTGTAAGGCAAAGGACACTGTCAATAGGGCAAAAGCGCAACCAACAGATTGGGAAAAGATCTTTACCAGTTCTACATCCAATAGTAGGCTAATATCCAATACATACAAAGAACTCAAGAAGTTAGACTCTAGAGAACAAAATAACCCTATTAAAAATGGGGTACAGGGCAAAACAAAGAATTCTCTACTGTCGAATATTGAATGGCCAAGAAGCATGTAAAGAAATGTTCAACATCCTTAGTCATAAGGGAAATGCTGACCACAGATGCTGGTGAGAATGTGCAGAAAGAAGAACACTCCTCCATTGCTGGTGGGATTGCAAGCTGGTATAACCACTCTGGAAATCAGTCTGGCAGTTCCTCAGAAAATTAGACATAGTACTACCTGAGGACCCAGCAGTACCACTCCTGGGGTATATACATAAAAGATGCTCCAACATATAACAAGGACACATGCTCCACTATGTTCATAGCAGCCTTATTTATAATAGCCAGAAGCTGAAAATCACCCAGATGTCCTTCAGAGGAGGAATGGATACAGAAAATGTCATACATTTACACAATAGAGTACTACTCAACTATTAAAAACAATGACTTCATGAAATTCTTAGTCAAAGGGATGGAACTAGAAAATATCATCTTGAATGAGGTAACATAGTCACAAAAGAACACACATGGTATGTATTCACTGATAGAGTGGATAATTAGCCCAAAACTCAGAATACCCAAGATAAAATTCACAGACCACATGAAACAAATTTTTCAATATTATCCATATCCAAAATACATTTAGTTCTCTGTAAGTCTGAATCTAGCAATTGATACCAATAACCAGTTTGTGTGTATCTATGGATGGGAGCCTGAAATGCTTTTAGTACTTAGCTGTTAAAGATACAAGCAGGATTTTTTGGGCCTGAAGGGGCTGAAGCACAGGTAGATGAAAAGCATAAGAGTTCTGTTATCTCACTTAGGAACAGATACAAGTTTAGAGGTCCAGCAGAAACAGGTATCCATTCTGTCTTTGATGATGGTTGTTAGCCAGAGTCTTGAGAAAGATTTAAGTTAGCTGAGAGTATTATGGGGGTAGTGGATTCAGAATATGCTGCCATTTTGTCTTAGGGTGTTATCTGAATCAGTCTAAATACTACAATTAGTCAAAAGTTCTGAATTTGGGTTAGCAGTAGATGTATTCAAGTAGATGAATTATGGAGCTCCAGTGAATCACAGATCTAAGATCAGAGGGCCAGTGGATGGTTCTCTGAGTTTTGGGCTATGGGCCAGTGAAGAAATCCAGGAATTTTTGGCCAATCTCAATAAGTGAAAAGCTCTTAAAATCTTTGACTAAACAAGTCTCTATAGAAAATTTGAAGTGGATGAGGGACAAAGGCAAAATCAGAGGTCAATATCCAGTTGCCTAGAGCATTCTCTTGAAATAGCCATATGCCTCTGGAAAGTAATGAAGCATTCCCAACTGCTAATGTGGTAGCATTAAACTACCACAGGGCGAATCATATGTTTTCAGATATTTGTAGCCAGTAGAAAGTCTCCAGTTTCTTTGATCAAGTGGATCTTACAGAAGAAAGTTTGAGGGAGCTCCCAGGCCTATCCAGGACACCTCTGAGTTAGGTCCAATGTATTACCTTGTCACTTCAGTTTGCTACACAACATTCATGTTCTGGTCAAATTCAGTATGACCTCTCACTGATGTTTGTTTTGCCCAGATTTCAAAAACCCCACCAGGAACCACAACTCTGATGCCTTCATGTGAAGGTCTTTATTCAAGCTCGAGAGCTTGGGCCACAAACCTTCCTGAGGCAACAGGATAGGAAGAGTGACCTCATGGTCTAGGGGAAGGAGTTTTTAAAAGGAAAAAAAAAAAAAAACACAAGCGGGGGTGGGGGTTTCCAAGCCTTGGCATTACATGATTGGGTAAGAGATTTATAGACAATTTGACTTTTGAAGTGATTGGCCCATTTTAGGTGCCAAGGCTGCCAAGGCTATCTGGGGAACATCTGGCTGTTAATTAATAGCTGCTAGGAAATAGAATAGTATATTCTAAGTGCAGAAAAGAATGCAGTAGGACCAGTGATTCCCAGGGTTGTTAGGAAACGTTATCTCTTGAGTGCAGAAAGGAATGTTGTAGGACCACCAGTGACTCCCAGAAGATGCAGTTGGGTGTGTTTCACCCTGGGTCCTAGTCCTCTGCTTAAACTTAGGAGTTTTTTGATTAGGTCTCTCAAGCCAGACTGTTACAGCAGGAAATGGTAAAGTGAGAGAGAAAAGGTAGGGACAGAGAGTGAAAAGAAAAGATTTCCCAAGAAAATGGGTGGCACTGCCAAGCCCTCAGGCTCTAGAGTATGCTAGGAACGAGGTTTCAGATGCTTTTCTGGGTTTGGGTGTCATTATGTTAGATTATTTAAGGGCAAATTAGACAAGCAGAAGGCAAAAAGAAAGAGAGAATTGATCTGGCCTTAGCCAGGAACATGTTATTTACTGTAAGGGGCATATTTCTCCTATGCCAAAATGCCTACAGAAGATGAGCTGTGGCATCTTAAGGGGCAGAAATAACTAACATAGTATGCAAGGGAAGCTGGGAAGGGTATAGTCTTTCAGCAGGAAACTATCAGTTTCTTTTTGAGAAAAGATCTCAAGAATTACTGGCTGGCCTCAAAATTGCTATGTAGCTGAGGATGACTTTGAACTTATATTTCAAAGATTAATTAAGTACTGGGGCTGTGCTTAAGTGTGGGTCTTCTTTTTTCCCCCGGAGTTGTTGGCCACTGGCCACTGAGGATGAAGGGAGCAGAGTCAACCAACAGGGTTTAGGACAACCCATGAGTTGGAATGGTAATTATAACACCAGGACCAGCTTCAGGAGAAAGATCAACTTTACTTCTGGAGAATCGAGGGTTATATATTTCTGGGGTTGGGCTGGGGCCCAAGAAAATTCAGAGTGGGCACATGACCTTGCCTGAAAGCTAAGGTACTGGCATGTCTCATTAGCATGGGGAGACATTGACAGAATCCCAGATGCTAGCTGAACAGATCATTATTGGGAGAAAGGAAGCTGAACCTGTAATCTAACTAAGGCTATGTAACATTCCTCAGGTATAGAGTATGGGGTCTGGGATCCTAGAAAGCCCTGAGCTCAGAACAAAATGGCAGACTCCCTGAGCTCAAGGCTTTCTAGTAAAGTCAGACTTCAACCTTAGCAGCAGGGCAGCAGCTAATTGAGTAGAGTGTTTGACATCCCCAACACTACATAAACTGTGGTGGCACATGCCTGTCATCTGATCACAATAATAGTTTTTTCCTTGTTTTTTATTAGATATTTTCTTCATTTACATTTCAAATGCTATCCTGAAAGTCCCCTATACCCTCCCCCAGCCTTGCTCCCCAACCTGCACAGTCCCGCCTCCTGGCCCTGACATTCCCCTGTACTGGGGCATATAATCTTTGCAAGACCAAGGGCTTCTTCTCCCAGTGGCATCTTCTGCTACATCTGCAGCTAGAGACACAAGTTCTAGGGGTAGTGGTTAGTTCATATTGTTGTTCCTCCTATAGGGCTGCAGACCCCTTCAGCTCCTTGGGTACTTTCTCTAACTCCTCCATTGGGGGCCCTGTGTTCCATCCAATAGATGACTATGAGCATCTACTTCTGTATTTGCCAGGCACTGGCACAGCCTCACAAGAGAGAGTTATATCAGGGTTCTGTCAGCAAAATCTTGCTGGCATATGCAATAGTCACTTCATGGTGGCACATGCCTGTCATCTGATCACAATAATAGATTTTAAAAATTAAAAACAATGCTAAGTGGGAAGCAAAGCATGGTGATAAGGTTCTGTAATCTATCTAGGAAGTGTAGGCAGCAGGCTCAGCTGTTCAAGATCATACTCAGCTACATAGTTCAAGGCAGACTTAGAATATATGAAATCTGTCTCAAAAATTTTTTATTTATTTATTGTGTGTATGTATCTTGATATGGGTGTTGATGTTGCTGGGGGAAGTAAGGATTCCCTTTTGCTGGTTCTTAGTCTCATTTAATGAAAGAATCTAGAAGCTGAGTTCAAAGGAGTTCCCAGGATAATTTTATTAGGATTTGAGAGAAATCAACAAAGAATGATCACTGTGAATTCCAGTAGGCCAGAATAGGGAGATGGATCTTCCCTTTTCATAGCATGTTTCCTGGGGGAGTGGAGCAGAAGGGATCCCCAGTGGTTGACAGGCATAGCTGGATTAATTCAAAAGGAAAAGACAATGCTAGGCAGTAAGTGTTTGGGCTAGTTTGGAACATCAAGCTAGAAGTAGAGCCAGATTCCATTCTTTTTACCATGATGAAGTAGATTTGCCTTAATAGGCCCCAACAACACATCTCCACTTTTTCATATGGTAATTTAAATTTTATGGCTGGACAAAACTGATGCTTTACCTTTCTTGTGTTACTAGAGAAATGTGAAGGTAGATCCAAAGCCTCAAAGTCCTCCCATGCCACAATCTGAGGCCAAATTTCTATAGTTGGTCTGGTTAAGGGTAAGGTTTTTAGATAAGAGAAAGAGAGAGAGACAGACAGAGAAAGAGAGACAGAGCCAGCAGCACATATGGAAAAGTCCAGAGAAGAGAGAAGAAAATAGTACACTGAGCATGGTCAGCAGACTGGATCTGGCCAGGAGAGAAGCAGGAACAGAGCAGAGAGATAGAGAGAGGAACAGAGAGGGGGGAGAGCACAGCAGAGCAGAAGGAGGTAGAGGAGGGAGTCAGAGAGAGAGAGAGCAGGAGAGAGAGGGGAATAGAGGGAGGTGGAGGAGGTGAGAAAAGCTATACTTTTGAACTCAGTAACCAACCAGTATGGGTGATACTGAGGGAGCCTGGAGGCCAGCATATGCTTTGCTATGCTAATAGGCACAACAGATAGCAATTTATTACTTCTGCCTTTTAGAATTTAGAGAAATGGAATTTTTTCTTTTTCTTTTCTTTCTTTTTTTTTTCTTTTTTGGTTTTTCAAGATAGGGTTTCTCTGTGTAGTTCTGGCTGTCTTGGAACTCACTCTGTAGACCAGGCTGCCCTCAAACTCAGACATTTGCTTGCATCTGCCTCCCAAGTGCTGGGATTAAAGGCATGTGCCACCACTGCCTGGCCGGAGAAATGGAATTTTCTTTGGACTTGATGCTAGACTAATGCTAATCCCAAAGATCAGAGGAGAAAGACCACTGACCCAAATCATCATCAAATTAATTACAGCAAGCAGTTAATTAAAGCAAGCTTTTTATTCATGTACACAGGACTGCCTCTCCCTAAGGTGGGGTTCTATAGGTCATAATGGCATGTGAGGAAGACTGCTTTTTATTACTCCTGGATAGGGGTTTTTCAAATGGGTGTATTTAGCTAGCAAAATAGGCTCCATTAAAAGAGCATAGTAAATAAATTAGTCTTAATGACCATTTGAAACAAAGACATGGCTGTAAGGTGGGTATAAAAAGGTAGCCATAACAAGGCAGTTGTATAACCATTTGGAATTAGTTAGGGTTGCAAGGTACTTATCAATAACTTTTGAAACAAAGACATGATTGCCAGTCCTGGAACCAGCAGTTCAGAACCATTTATAGTTAAGGTTACAGGTGACACGTAGCCTAATCCTTGAGAAACAGTAGTTCAATCATAAACAGGAATGAACCTAGCTTGTCTTGTATAAAACAGCTTTTAAGCCCAAGATGAAAGCAAGCTGGTTCTTCACTAGGTTATCCACAAACCACTGGTCTATTCTTCTATCTCTGCCTCTTAGCTCATCATATAAGAACTGGGATTACAGATGTGAGCTTTTTATGTGAGATCTGGGGATTAAATTGGGGTCATCGGGCTTGTATGGTAAGTGCATTTATCCATTGATTCATCTCCCCTGCACCCGACCTTGAACTTTCTCCTGCTTCCATCTCCCAAATACTGGAATTATATGTTTATCTCAACACAAGCTCTTTTACAGTTTTATTATAGAACCCAGGGCTTCCTGCGTGCTAGACAAGCATCAACTGAACCACATCTCCAGCACTAACTAATTGTCTAAGGGCTAATTAACCTCTTGCTAGCATAATGTGATGTGGTTATTTTCTCTCTTCTCACTTCTTGGGATGTCAGATATTCACAGGTTCTAGTTTAGGTATATAGAACTTTAATGTGCATAGCTGCATTTGAAGTTGGTCTGTTGAGGCCTCTTGTAGTAGCTCAGTCCAAATCAATAGACTCTGTTGTAATTTACTTAACAGATTTCAGGTGAGAAAACACTGAATTCAGTGCATGTAGATGGCAGCCTGAGAACCAAGAAGAATTTGGTATGTGAACTCCTAGAAATCTACAACCTACAGGAGATCTAGCATTGATAAATTTTGTGAACAGCAGTAATGACCTCTCAGATATTTCTTTAAATATCAGCTCAGCAAGAAAAATGGCACAGTGAGTTATAGGTATAGGTCAGTTGTCCAGTGTTTGTTGAGTTATCACAAAGCCTTAACTTCTTCTATTGTTAGCATTATAAATAAACCAACAAAGGAAACAAAAAGTGAGATACAAACAGGATGTCCTTTTGTATCTGCAAATATCTATCTATATGTCTTTATTAATCATATGTCACTTCTACTGAGTTAATATAGTATAAGATCTGAAAAGGAGTTGCTTTTGTGGGGGATAGGAGTAAATGAAAAGAGATTTTGAAATACACCAACAAATTTCAAGCTTCATAAAATTCTCGAAAGTGAAGAAATGAATGTTCCCTTATTTTTTCCAAATATTACTAAAGAGCATTGTAATGGTATCCATGGTCTGGATGTTAAGTTTTTAAATTATTTAAAATTGTGGTGATGTCATGCTACCATTAGTTAAGTTCTAAGGGAGAAATTTTTTGGTAGTTAAATTAGTGACTAGCAGTAATGGATATTAAAATATTTTACCACTTTAATTGTGTGTGTATGTATGAGTGTGTGTGTGTATGTGTGTATCTGATTTCTCCTTCATATTTTTCAAACTGCAAACTGCAGCAATCTTTTGGTAGATTATACCATTAATAATATTTTTTACATCCCTATGACATAGTTTCACCTCCCTCCTCTCTTCTCAGTCCCTCACCCCACTTTTCCTCTGATCCCATCCTCCTACTTTGTTTCTCTTGTGAAAAATGCAGGCTTCCCATGGATATAAACCAAACATGACATATTAAGTTGCAGTAAGACTAGGCACCTCCCTTTGTATTAAAGCTAGATGAAGCAACCTAATATGAAGAAACATGTCTCAAAAGCAGACAAAAGAGACAGAGATAGCTCCTGCTCTATCTGTTAGGAGTCCCACAAGAAGACTAAGCTATACAACTCTAACATATATGAAGAGGGCCTGTTAGTCCCATGCATACTCTCTAATTGGCAATTTGGTCTTGTGACCCCCTAAGAGCCCAGGTTAGTTGATTTTGTCAGTTTTCTAGTGGTATCCTTGATCCTTCTGGCTTATATATCCTTCCTCCACATCTTCAGCAGGATTCCCTGAGCTCTGACTAATGTTTAGCTCTAGGTCTGTATCTTTTTCCATCAGGTACTGGATGAAGCCTCTCAAATGATGATTGGACTAGGCACCAATCTATGAGTATAGTAGAATAGCATTAAAAATCATTTCATTGACTGTTGTGGATAGCCCCGGGGCTAATTATATTTGATGTTAATTCTGTTCTGTGAGTGGCTGTGAACAAGGAATGGGTGATTTCCTATAAACCTGCTTCCCACCTTAATTTGAAAAAAAAAAAAAAAAGGAGGGCTGATGATTGGGCAGGTAAAAGGGAAGGGGGCAAGGACGGTGAGAAGACAGAAGAAAGAGAAAATGGAAGAGGGAGAGGACACAGAAGAGGAGGAAGAAAAAGAAAAGCAGAGCAGAAGCACATGGCCTAGAGAAATCGCAAGTTCTAAGGGGTCTCATAAGATAAGAAAGATGGTAGTGTAGTGGTAGATCTGCCCAATCTAGGCACACAGCATGTATTCTTATTAATTGTGTTGTGTTTTCATTGCCAGGGCTTGTTTCTGTTGGAGATTTACTGCAACAGTTGACTTTTTGTTTATTTGTTGTGCCATTTGATTCTATCGTAGGTCCCTGGACTATGCAGTTTCTGAGTCTCGGCCTTCCAGGCAATGTCAGGGGTGGGTTCCCTATTGTGGCTCAGGTCTCAAGCTGGACTGGACATGTCATTGGTTAGCCATTCCCATAAGTCCTGAGCTACCTTTACCCATGCACATCTTGTAGGCAAGACAAACTGTAGGTCAAAGGTTATGTGACTGGGTTAGTGTCTGAATCCCTCCACTGGAAGTCTTGACTTATTACAGAAGATAGCTGATTCCTGCTCTATATACACCTTTATTAGATTTCCCTAGGGTTATACCTGTAGACTCCAGGAAGTTTCTATTGCACTAGATTTCTAGCTCGGCTATGAATTGTCCCAAAATTCCAGTTTCTCCCAATGCTCTCTCTCTCCAAGCTCCCCCATCTGAACCCTCTTGTTCTTGCCTCCCGACTAGCCTCTCCACGTGTGAACATCTATTCTTTTTTTTTTTTTTTTTTTTTTTTTTTTTTTTTTTTTTTTTTTTTTTTTTTTTTTTTTTTTTTTTGGTTTTTGAGACAGGGTTTCTCTGTGTAGCCATGGCTGTCCTGGAACTCACTTTGTAAACCAGGCTGGCCTCGAACTCAGAAATCTTCCTGCCTCTGCCTCCCTCCCGAGTGCTGGGATTAAAGGAGTGCGCCACCACACCTGGCGTGAACATCTATTCTATTTTACCTTCTCAAAGAGATTCATGCATTCCCCTTGAGCCTTCCTTGTTACTTAGCTCCTCTGAGTCTATGGATTATAGCATGGTTACTCTTTATAGCTAATATTCACTTAATAACTGAGTACATACTATGCTTACCTTTCTGGGTGTACTGGTTGGCTTTGTGTGTCAACTTGACACAAGCTGAGGTTATCACAGAGAAAGGAGCCTCCCTTGAGGAAAGGCCTCCATGAGATCCAGCTGTAACTCTTTTTCTCAATTAGTGATCAAGAGTGGGAGGGCCCATTGTGGGTGGTGCCATCCCTGAGCTGGTATTCTTGTGTTCTATAAGAAAGCAAGTTGAGCAAGCCAGGGGAAGCAAGGCAGTAAGTAACATCCTTCTATGGCATCTGCATCAGCTCCTGCTTCCTGACCTGCTTGAGTTCCTGTTCTGATTTCCTTTGGTGATGAACAACAGTGTGGAAGTGTACTGAACAAACCCTTTCCTCCCTAAGTTGCTCCTTGGTCATGAGGTTTTGTGCAGGAATAGGAACCCTGACTAAGACACCAAGTCTGGCTTAGCTCACTCGGGAATTTCTGTTGTTTATTTGTGTCTCCACCCATTTTCTTGCAAATTTTATAACGTCATTGTTTTTAACAGCTGAGTAACACTCCATTGTGTAATCAACTGTAGCAGTTCCCTGGTAGAATTTTGGGGGCCACTTATATATAATATTATATCGTCTGCAAATAGAAATACTTTGACTTCTTTCTTTCCAATTTGTATCCCCTTGATCTTCTTTAGTTGTCTTATTGCTCTAGCTAGAACTTCAAATTCTTTATTGAATAAACATGATGAGAGTGTACAGCATTGTCTTGTTCTTGATTTTAGTGGAATTGCTTTGGGTTTCTTGCCATTTAATTTGATATGGGCTATAGGTTTACTAAAAATTGTCTTTATCATGTGTAGGTATGTTCTTTGTATCTCTTATCTCTCCAAGACTTTTCTCATGAAGGGGTATTGAATATTGTCAAAGACTTTTCAGCATCTAATGAGATGATTATGTATTTTTTTTCCTTTTACATTGTTTATGATATATTACTTTGATAGGTTTTCATATGTTGAACTATCCTTGCATTTCCAGAAGGAAGCCTGCTTGATTATGGTGGATGATCTTTTTGATCTGTTCTTGGATTTAGTGTGTGAGTAATTGTGCATCAATGTTCATGATGGAAGATGCTGGGTCCAGAATGGGACTGCATGATTTGTTTCCTATCCCTCAAACAGAGCCAACAGGATGTGGATGTTCTTGAGTGTTTCAGTAAGTGTAAGGCTTGTTTGTACAATAATGTATACACACACACACACACACACACACACACATATATATATATATATATATATATATATATATATATATATATATATATATAAAACTTTATGTTATTCCTTTGGGGAATGTTCTTCATGCCAAGGTTAATGACTCAATGATAATCAGAAGCAGCATAATTCCAGGAAGTGACCTTCAGGACAACCATTAACACTGTGGGAAAGAACTCTGAAAACATGAGTTTATGAATATATAAATCAGTGTAAGAACTGTTCTTTATAGGATTTCTCAACTATACAAAATATAAGGATGCAATATGAATTGTATGACAGGCTTCAAAGACCTGAAAGAACAGAGGAACCTGCACTAATGATTCTGCTTGATCAGAAATATATTAAAGGAGACAGGATTTGGTCACTAGAGGAAAAATAGATCACAAAAGAGAAAGGAATAGTTAAAAAAAAACAAGATGCAGATATATGGTTATATAATATCAAGGGTAAAATGGTTGTCTCCTCCACAGAAGCCACCAACAACTAAATTTGATCCAGATATTCTACTCATTAAAGGAAGTAGTTATATGTGTGATCCAAATAGAGGTTGAGACAGACAAAAAGTCTGGTATCAAGTAAAAAGATGACGTCTAAATGATATTCCTACTTTCTGGGATCACTTAATATTTTCCAATAACAAGCCTTGGAGTTGCATAGATAAAAAAATCCAGAGATTAAAATAATATATTGAGGTAGCTATGAATTATAAAAATGAGCTTCAATGATACTTACATCAGCATTAGCAAGAGCTTGCTAAATCGCAATACACACACACACACACACACACACACACACACACACACACAAAGTATTATGCTTAAAGCTAACTTTCTCAAATAAAAATAGCCTTTATTTCTAGACTTGGTAACCATAGACAATGTGCCCAGTGATCCACATAGGATTTGCTATGTTAAAAAAAATGTACTTGCTGTCCAGTTCATTTGCCTCAACTGTGCTCTGTATTTCAGTTTCTATTTCTAAGAGTCAAGAAGCTAAGGTTATAAAATCCTAATTCATGGAACAATCAGAAGAGAACCAGGGGTAAATGATTAACTAACATGCAATTTCTTCTTTTTTTTTTTTTTTTTCAAATTTTATTAGATACTTCTTCATTTACATTTCAAAGCTATCCCAAAAGTCTCCTATACCCTCTCCCTGCCATGCTCCCCTACCCACCCACTCCCACTTTTTGGCCCTGTCATTCCCCTGTACTGGAGCATATAAAGTTTGCAAGACCAAGCAGCCTCTCATCACAATGATGGCCAGCTGGGCCATCTTTTGCTAATATAACATGCAATTTCTAAGGAAGCATATTATTCAAATAAAAAACTGGGCTTGGGTTTGTGCCAGGGAGCTATCAGGAGCAGATCACAGAACTATCAGCTTGCATCCATCACTGACTCCAGAGTCCTCCTTCCATTCAAGGTAAGACTGGACCTTGAAAGAAACTGGTCTCTTATTTTCTTCTTTTTTGAGTCTTTGTATTCTATTTCTATTTTTTGGAATAATTTGAAGAGTGTTGGCATATAGCTCTTTGAAAGTCTGGTATAATTCTGTACTTAAACCACATGTCCCTAGAATTTTTTACTTGTTTGTTTGGGAGACTATTTATGGCTGCTTCTCTTTCCTTTGGGGGTTGTAGGTCTATTTAAATTATTTATCTGATCTTAATTGAACTATGGTAAGTAGTTTCTATCAAAAAAAAATTGAAGACATTTCTTTCTCTCTTTTTTTTCCCCCCAAGACACGGTTTGTCTGTATAACCCTGGCTGTCCTGAAACTCACTTTGTAGACCAGGCTGGCCTCGAACTCAGAAATCCACCTGCCTCTGCCTCCCAAGTGCTGGGATTAAATGCTTGCACCACCACTGCCCCACTCAAAGAAATTTCTTCTAGATTTTCTAATTTTGTGGAGTACATGTTTTTGAGTATGACAAAATGATTCTTTGGATTACCTCAGTGTCTGTTTTATGTCTACATTTTCATTTCTGATTCTGTTTATTTGAGTACTGTCTCTCTGTGTGTTAATTTGGATAAGGGTTTGTCTATTTTGTTAATTTTTCTCAAAGAATGTGGTCTTGGTTTTGTTGATTCTTTGTTTTGTTCTCTTTGCTGCTGATTAATTGATTTCAGCAATGAGTTTGACAATTTTCTACCATCTACTCCTCTTGGGTGTGTTTGCTTCCTTTTGTTCTAGGTGTTTCATGTATGCTGTTAAGTTGCTAGTTATGGGATCTCTCCAATTTCTTTATAAAGGCATTTAGTGCTACAAAACACATATGCCTTCTTAGCATTGCTTTCATTGTCTCCCATTAGTTTGTGTATGGTATGCCTTCATTTCCATTGAATTTTAGGAAGTCTTTAATTTCTTTCTTCCTATTTCTCTTTACCCATTTGTCATTCAGTAGAGAGTTGTTCAGTTTCTATGAATTTGTAGGCTTTCTGGTTTTTTCCCCATCTATTGTTGAATTCCACATTTAGTTCATGGTGGTTTGATAAAATATGAATGCATGTTTATAGGTTTCCTGTAGGTTAGAAAACAATTTTAGATTAGGTAATTTTCTTCTATGATTTTGGTGAAAATATTCTCTGGGTCTTGGAGCTGGAATCTACTCTATCCTATCAAGTTATTTCAAATTTCTTGTATCTGTGAGATTTGTTTTGTGACTTAGTTAGATTTTAGCACTCCATGAAGTGCTGAGAAGTTATATTCTTTTGTGTTTGGGTGAAATGTTCTGTAGATATCTGTTAAATCTATTTGAGTTAAAAAGTCTGTTAGTTTCAGTATTACTCTGTTTAGTTTTGTATGGATGACTTGTCCATTCAAGAGGGCGAGGTCTTAATATCTCCTACTATATATGTGTGTGGGGTTTGATGTGCTTTCAGTTTCAGTAACGTTTCCTTTACAAATGTAGGTTCCCTTACATTTGGGCAATAGATTTTAGAACTGAAATGTCATCTTGGTGGATTTTTTTCTTTGAGTGTGAAATGTCCTTTCCCCTCTCTTTCAATTAATTTTGGTTTGAAGTTTATTTTTTTAAGTATTAGAATTGATACATCAACTTGCTTCTTGAATTCATTTGCTTGGGAAAACTTTGTCCAAACCTTTACACTAAGGTAATGTCTATCTTTGATGTTGAGGTGTGTTTCTTGAATGCAGCAAAAGGATGGATCCTGTTTTCTGATCTGTGCTTGTTGGTGGTGGAAGTGATCATGATATGTGTGTACATGCTTCCCATCTTTAGGTTTTGCTAGTGTGATATTATTTATTATCTTGTATGTATGTGTAGTTAACCTCTTTGGGTGGGATTTCCTTCTATTAGCTTATGTATGGCTATATGTGTGAATACATATTGTTTAATTTTTTTTCATGGAATATTTTGTTTGCTTCATGTATGGTGATTGAATATTTTTCTGGCTATAGTAGGTTTTAAACAACATGAGTTTACCTTTATCTTCATAAGATTGGATTTAAAATCATTTTCTTGTGCTTCAACTCTGTTGGAATATCCAGGGCTCATTATATTAGGATAGCTGGGCTCTGGTGGTACCAAATTGCCTTGGGTGTGGTTGATTGTGTTCTTATACTAGCCTTTAGTATCTGGATTAAATTATTGTAGGTTTAGGTACTGATGTCTGAGCTTATCTTTGTTGGATGGATGTTTTTTCTCTTGCTTTCTGTTTCCTCTCTAGTCTTCTGGCCTAAGTGACCTGTGGTTCTAGTGGCCAAGAAGTCTTCAGATATAGTAATATTTTTTCACTGGGATTTTGGCAGCCTGTATGACCTCTGAGGTTTGGGGTGCTCATGATGCCTCTTGGATTTTGTGGTTCTAGAAACTATTGTTACCCGGGCTTCCTAGTACTGATGTGTTCTTTACCAGAGGGGAGAGTGGGAGGGTTTTCCAAAATTATTTTAAAATAAAGTGAAAATTGTAGTATATTCTTAGGGATTATTGTTTTGACAAATTTTATTTCAGTAAAAGACCTTTATCTCTGTATATATTTACATATTACATTTTATTGTCAAATATGAGGAATACTGAAAAGAGCTAGGTATTGTAGCATACACTTTTAAGGCTAACTAGCTCTCATGAGGCAGAGGCAAGAAGATCTTGGTAAATTTGAAGCCATTCTGGTCTACATAGTGAGTTCCAGGACAGTCAAAACTGTATAGTAAGAGCCTTAATCAAAGCAAAATCACTAATCAGAAACCTCATTTGAAATTGTAGAGTAGGATTTTGGATTTTTGGTCATGACCTATAGTTGTTGATAATAAGAAATAGAAATGTGCTATTTTTTCCTTTGTACTTGATATTAATTAGCAATTCATTAGCAATCCTGTCCTTGATTTTTTTGTACAGAATTGCTGTGTATGTGCATATGTGTGTGTGTCTGTGTGTTTTGTGTGTGTGTTCACATGTCTATGTGCTTTATAGAGGATGGAAGACAGAAGTAGATGTGGGGCCTAATGCATTCCTATGTATCTTTTGAGATATGCCTGGCTTTTCTGTGGTTTTGGAGACCCAAACTCATGCTTCTTCAGCTCATACTGACTGAGCCCTCTATAGAGCCTTCACAAAGCTTCTTAAGCCATAAGATTATTGTATGAGGGTCAACTTAGTTACACTTAGAAAATACAGTCTGCAAACCAATTCACCAAGGCACATGTTACCTATGATAGAACCAAAATTTTGCAATACTCTTTCCCCATACTTCTGATAATATACATGTTTCATGACCTTCAAATATCCTAAATGACAGAACATGCAGTGACACTCTATGACTTCACTAGGAAAGTTGAATCTCTTTCTTTTTTCTCTCATTTCTTTGCTAGGCAAAATGCATTTAAAAAATCTCAATATTCACTGTTATTGGGAAGTTTGTCTCATATACACTGAATAGGGGGATTTTTGTTTTGCTTGTGATTTTGGTGAGTGTTCCAGAGCTCTGAGCTACTTTTCTAAACATTTGAGACCTCCTTTCATGTGCTTTGTCTGTACTTTCCAAATGTTGATTGCATGTCAAAATTTTGTCTGCCACTGTAGGCAAAAGATAAGTAAGTTAATTAATATGCGTCCAGCACTGACAGCCCATTTTTCTCTTTATTGTGAATATCCACTTTCAATACTACTCTAAATGAATACTAAAACAAAAATCAGAGTGGTTGTACAAGATTGCAATCCCACCAACAATGGAGGAATGTTTCACTTTCTCCACATCCTCACCATCATCTGTCACCTGAATTTTTGATCTTAGCCATTCTGACTGGTGTGAAGTGGAATCTCAGGGTTGTTTTGATTTGCATTTCCCTGATGATTAAGGATGTTGAACATTTTTTCAGGTGCTTCTCAGCCATTCAGTATTCCTCAGTTGAGAATTCTTTGTTTAGCTCTGTGCCCCATTTTTAATGGGGTTATTTGATTTTCTGGAGTCCACCTTCTTGAGTTCTTTATATATATTGGATATTAGTCCCCTATCTTGCAAACTTTATATGCCCCAGTACAGGGAAACACTAGGGCCAAGAAGTGGGAATGGGTGGGTAGGGGAACGGGGGGGAGGGTATGGGGGACTTTCTGGATAGTATTTGAAATGTAAATGAAGAAAATACCTAATAAAAAATTGGAAAAAGAAAAAAATAAAACAAAAATCAAATAAATGCAGGGGCTGAAGTTGTGATTTAATAAAGTTCATTTGTTTATTTTTTAAAGTAGTATCAATATTTTCATCTTTCTTCTCAGTGGGTCATTTTTGAAGATATTCTCCTCTACTTACCTTCTACCACAGTTCCATTTGCTAGCAACCATTACAATAGGCATAGCTTTCCTCTTCCATCCACCCCCCTATTATGAGCTGCTGAGTTTTCTTTCTTTGTACTTTTTTTCTAAATATCTAATGACATTGCCATGCAGAGTCAAGGCCACTCCTTTCCATGGGTCTCCCAGCTCTCGTGGATCATCAGATATTTCAGTTCACAAGTGCAAAGGGAACAGAGATGTTGAGTGGGGATGAGGTGTGGAGATGGAAGTGGGGATGTTTGGAAGCCCTATGAGTATTTTTGATGAATGACAACACTGGGACCAGCTATCAGTAGGCAAATCAACTTTCCATGGGGGTGGGTGACTCAGGGCTTATAAAATTTTGGGGGCCTGAGGGTAGGAACAACCAGGATAGGCAAAGGTCATTGTCTGGAGGCTTTGGGATACCTGGAATGCCTCACTACCATGGGGGGAATCATTTCTGGAATCTCAGGTGATGGCTGAACAGGTTATTATTGAGAGAAACAAAATTGATCTTGTAATCTAATTGTGGCTCCATGACATTCCTCAGGTAGAGGCATATGTGCTGGCTTAGAATTCCCCAGACAAGATCAGAGAAGGAGAAGCCCTGCTAATGAATGGAGTTTCCTATATGCAGAGGCTATCTGGTCATGGTATACTTTGACCATAATTAGCAGCTTTCCCTCATTGTCTTTTTTGCCTCCTCCACATTTTTCATTACTCTTGTGTCTCTGTACTTGCCTTGTATACCAAACAAGTTCTTGCCTCACACCATTTGCATCTCTGATCTTCTTGTTGTTTTTGGGTATTTTTGAGACAGGACCTTACTGTTGCCTTGGCTGGCCTAGAACTCACTATGGAGACTAAGCTGGGTTCTAACTAATAAAGAGCAGTCTGCCCCTGTCTCAGTTCTGGAGTGCTAGAATTAAAGGTGTGTGCCATCATGCTTTGAATGCCTCAGTGATTTTTTTTATTACTAGTATCTTCATAAAACTTTCATGGCTTTTCTCAAAATACCCTTCTTTAGAAAGTCCCTCCCTGAATACTATTTTTTTAATGGAACCCCTCCCTCTGTCTACAGTTTCACAATATTTATTTGACTACTCTTTGTTACTGTTTTTTTTTTTTTGTTGTTGTTGTTGTTAAATAAACTGGGAAAGACTTGAGAGGTGGCCTAAAGAGACGTACTAAGATGAATTGCCTTTCAGGAGAGAATATTTACTAGGGGAATTCTTTTTTTTTTTTTTTTTTTTTTTTTTTTTTTTTTTTTTTTTTTTTTTTTTTTTTTTTTTTTTTTTTTTCTTACACTTTTTTTTAATATCTATTTAATTAGTGAGTGTGCCTGTATGTGTGTTTATGTTCCTGGGAGTTGGATCTCTTGTTCAACTTTGTTGGTTCTGGAGCTCAAACTCGAATTTGATGACAAGTGCCTTTACTTCCTGAACCATCTCACTGGACCTATCAGGGGATGTTATGAATACTGAATACATTATAGTGGAGTTCAAAAACAACAGAATTCAGTCTCCCCATGAGACAAAGCAAGGTTCCCTCTCTCAAAGTGGACCCTTGGGGAAAGGGGAGGTCATATGCTTTCAAGTTGCAGGTGCTCTTGATAACTCACTCATACTACAGTCAGGTTACCTCTAATTGTTTGGTGTCAGGGGAAGGGGGGAAGGTTCTGGTCCTTTGTGACTGCAGGGTCACAGCAGTCAGTTCTCTGCAGCAGGTTAGAGAATAGAAATGTTGCATAGGATGTAGCCAGTTCTGTAAGGAGATAGATAGTGTTAAGCAGCCCATGCTGTCTGTCTCACGGGCAACACCAGAAACTGAATGCTTAAGTAGTTTTATGCAGAGAGTCAGCAGTCTGAGAAGACAGTAGATTAGCATTCTAAAGACCTGCCTAATATCATCAGCCTGCAGATATATGGGAAGAGAGAACAAAGGCTATCAATCATTTGGAGGTTTAGTCTCTCCTTTCTGGTCAGTTTTATCCAGAGATTTGTTGTGTTGTTGATTTTTCTCCTTATCATTGCCCCTCTCTCTGGAGCAGGAGGATCCCAAAACATCAAGGCCACTGAGGCAATCATTTGGATGATACCCAGAGAACAGCTATTAGCAGTGTGCACGGAGAGTCCTTCCTACATAATGAAGGGCAAATGTGCTCCTGTCAACAGTGTCTGTGATCTGATCATTTGAGTTTGAGGCATGCTCTCATGTAGCTCAGACTTTACTCGCACTTGCTATGTATCTGATGTGCCCTTAAACTTCTATTCTCTTCTTCCTACTCTACAGTTGCTGAAGCATTATGCACCTTTCCTAGCTGGCATTACTCTCTTTTGTTGATTTATCTCCCACCCCCCAAAATTATTGCCATCTCTTGCCTTTGCCACATCTTCTAAACCCAGCTTTTTTGAGACAGGATAACACTATGTAGCACAGGCTGGCCTCAGATTTATAGAGATCTGCTTGTTCTGCCTCCTGATTAAAGGTGTGCCCCACCACTATCAGCCTTTAGACTCTTTCCGATCTATAATTTAGTTCCCATGATTCTCATAGAGTAAATTCACATGAGACACACAGAGCATGGTAAATAAAACAGAGTTTATTACAGAGGAAAATGAGATGCCCTCAAGAGATTGGTGAGAATGACTAAAGGGGCCAGTAGTAAGAAAAGTGGCCCTGAGATGAAAGTAGACAATGGCCATATAGACCTTTGTGGCAGAAAACAATCCTAAGGAGTGACAGTGGATAGATTGGCAAAAAGACTACTGTGTCAATTCCAAAGGTTGTTTTTTTTTTTTTTTTCCGTTTTGTTTTTGGGTTTTTCGAGACAGAGTTTCTCTGTATAGCCCTGGCTGTTCTGGAACTCACTTTGTAGACCAGGCTGGCCTCGAACTCAGAAATCCGCCTGCCTCTGCCTCCCAAGTGCTGGGATTAAAGGCATGCACCACCACCACCTAGCTTCAATCCAAAGTTTTAAGTAAGCTTTAAACTCTCATTTTCTTAGCTTTTCTAGAACAGACAACTTTCTCACTAGAGTTTTCCATCCAGATTACTGAAGCTTTTTAGAACACTGTCAAGCCTATTTGTCTAAGCACAAGAGCTGGACTGAATAGGTGAACTGGATAATAAATAGCTACAAAACCCAAGATGTTTCTACTCTGACCCTTACAGGAAAAGTGCTTTAGCCATTGTACTAGAGAAAGCTACTAAACTTCTCTGGGCATTGATCTTTTTAAAATTTAGTTATTTGTTTATATCACAAACTCTGCTTCCCTTCCTGGTCCCTCTCTCACGGAGTCCCTTCCCTCTATCCTCCCTCTCCTTCTCCTCTGAGGAGAGGTGACATCCCTGGATGTCCCCCTACCCTGGAACATCAAGTATTTGTCAGATTAGGCAGATCCTTTTTCACAGAGGTCAGACAAGGCAGCCATGAAAACTAGACTGCTGTCTGTTACTTGTGTGCCAGGGGGATTGTTCCAGCCTGTATATGTTCTTTGGTTGCTGGCTCAGATTCTGTGAACTCTCAGGGGTCCAGGTTTGGAGACTCTGTTGGTCTTTGCGTAGATTTCTCATCTACTTCTGGGCCTTTGATCCTCCCCACAGCATTTTCATAATTGTCCCTGACCTCCCTCTAATGTTTGGCTATGGGTATCTTCTTCTGTTTCCATCCACTATTAGGTGTAGCCGCTCAGAAGACAGTTAATTCTAGGCTCCTATCTGCAAGTATAACATAATGCCATTAATAACGTCAGGGATTAGTGTTTACCCATGAGATGGGTTTTGAGTTGGACTAGTTATTTGCTGGCTTTTCATTCAGTCTCTGCTTAATCTCAGCATTTCTTTTAGATTGGACAAACTTTGGGTGGAAAGTTTAGTGGGTAGGTTGGTGTCCTCTATCCTTCCACTGGGGTTACAGGAGGTTGCCTCTGCAGGTTCCATGTTCCTACTGTTAGGTATCTCCTCTAAAGACACCAGCATTGACTCCTGGGAGCCTTCACTGTTCCAGTCTCTGTGACTTCCTAGAGATTCCTCCCTCACCCCCACCCCAAGCAGCTACAGATTTCCATTCATTCTCCTGGTCCACTGAGCCCCTCTCCTTTTATTTCTCCCTATACATGATCCTGTCTCCCCATTCCCCTTCCTTCTCCTCTACCCCTAATCCCTTCCCTCCCTCTCCCCTTCAAAGTGTGAATCAAACAGTCTCACTTGGGTCTTCCTTATTTTTTAACTTCTTTGGGTCTATGGCATGTATCATGGGTATTCTGTACTTTATGGCTAATATCCACTTATCTATGAGTATATATCATTGGGTCCTTTTGGGTCTGGATTACCTCACTTGGGATGATATTTTTTAATTCCATCCATTTGCCAGCAAATTACATGTTGTCCTTGTTTTTAATGGCTATATAATATTCCATGGTAGAAATGAACCACAGTTTTAGTATCCAATATTCAGTTGAGGGTCATCTGGTTGCTTCCAGTTGTGGGGCAGTGGGCATGAAGGAATAAATGGAGAGGGAGAGAACCCAAGTCCTGCCAGAGTTCTGGTGCTCTGGGCAGGCAGACACAGAGGACTGCTATGTGCTCTCCATGTGGCCCGGGTGAGTGTCTGGCTTCACAGAGGCCAGAGATAACAGTTTCTCAGCCTCGGACATCCCAGACACCACTGGACACCGTGGAAGAGCTGAGAACAAAGTGGGGGCCCCCAGTGGTGGCTCGGCAGCCCCAGGGCTAAAAGTAGAGGGTAAGGGAAAGGGGACACTGGGTGGTTCCCATGCTGGTGAGAATCCTTGTTTCGGTCCATGGCTGGAGCACAGGAAGGCCTTCCATTGGGAACTTAGATGCAGCTCTTTAGGGGAAAGCCTCTCCCATCTTTCAATCACGGTGGGCCTTGATGAAGTCTATGGTTTTAGAGTGTTATTGTAGAAAGATAGAGAGAAAGAGAGAAGGTAAAAGAGAGGGGCTAGCCATGGCCATGTAGAGAGAAAGGGGGGAAGGGAGGGAGAGAAGGAGAGCTAGAGATGAGAGTAAGAAAGGTGAGAGGTTAAGAGAGAGAGGAGGGGCCAAGCAACGGCTTTTATAGTGGGCTGGGCTATCCTGCAGTTGCAGGGTAGTTGTGGGGAGTAGCATGCCTGGCTATTGTCAAGTAACTGTGAGGGTAGAGTGTAGCTAGAATGCCAGGAGCTTTGGGCTTTGTCTGCGTGACTGATAGTCACAGAATTATGGAGTTGGGGGCACTGTGGTATCAGGTACCTGTCTCTGGGAATGTGGCTCACTGTTCTATCTCTTGTAGAGTTTTCTACTGGGTCTCTGGAGTAAGCCTCACTCAACCAAAACAGGCTGCCTTTCATGATCCCATATCTAGTTTCTGTCTATTAGGAATAAAGTTGCTATGAACATAGCATCCTTGGGTTATGGTAGGGCATCTTGTGGATATATGCCCAAGAGTGATATAGCTGGGTTTTGAGGTAAAACTATTTTCAATTTTATGACAAAATGCTAGGCTTATTTCCAGAGTCATTATACAAGTTTACATTCCCACCAGCAAAGGAGGAGTGTTTCCTTTTTGCCACATCCTCACCAGCATGTGTTGTATGTTGAGTTTTTGATATTAGCCATTCTGATTGGTGTGGGGTAGAATATCAGGATTGTTTTTATTTGTATTTCCCTGATGACTATAGATGTTGAGTACTTCTGTAAGTGCTTCTCAACCACTTGAAACTCCTCTGTTGAAAATTGTTTTTGTTTGTTTGTTTGTTTGTTTGTTTTCTGTGCTCCACTTGTTTAATTGGGTTATTTGGTTTGTTGGAGCTTAACCTCCTTACTTCTTTATATATTTTGGATATTAGCCCTGTGTCAGATGTAGAGTTAGTAAAGAACATTTCCCAATCTGTAGGCTGCTGTTTTGTCCTATTGATAGGGTCCTTTGTCTTACAGAAGCTTTGCAGTTTCATGAGGTCCCATTTATCAGTTCTTGATCTTAAGGCCTGAGCCATAGGTGGTCTGTTCAGGAAATTGTCTCCTGTACCAATGTACAAGGCTCTTAACCACTTTCTCTTCTGTTAGGTTTAATGTATCTGGTTTTATGCTGAGGCCCCTATCCACTTGGACTTGAATTTTGTGCAGGGTGATAAATATGGAACTATTTGCATTATTCTATATGCAGATATCCAATCAGACCAGCATGATTTGTTGAAGATGCTTTCTTTTTTCCATTATGGTTTTGGCTTCTGTGTCAAAAATTGAGTGTCCACAGGGGTGTGGTTTTATTTCTATGTCTTTGATTCTATTCCATTGAACAACTGGTCCTTTTCTGTACTAATACCATTCAGTTTTTTTGTTTGTTTGTTTGTTTGTTTGTTTTGTTTTGTTTGTTTTGTTTTGTTTTTTTCATCACTATTGATCTATAGTACAACTTGGGGTCTGGGATGTTGATTCCTCCAGAAGTTCTTTCGCTGTTCAGGATTTTTTTTTTTTTTTGGCTCTCCTGGGCTTTTTGTTTTTCCCATATGAAGTTGAAAATTGTTTTTTCAAGGCCTATAAAACATTGTTTGGGATTTTGATGGGGATTGCATTAAATCTTTAGATTGCTTTTGGTAAGATGGCCATTTTCACTATGTTAGTCTTATCCATAAGCATGGAGGAACATTCCATCTTTGGATGCCTTTTTAATTTCTTTCTTCAGGGTCTTGAAGTTCTTGTCATACAAATATTTTACTTGCCTGGTTAGAGTTACACCTAGATATTTTACATTATTTAGGGCTATCACGAAGGGTGTTGCTTGCCTAATTTCTTTCTCTGCTCCTTTATTATAAGTATAAAGTACAGTTTGTTTTATGTCCAGCCACTTTGCTGAAGTTGTTTATCTGCTGTAGGGAGTTCTCTGGTAGGATTTGGGGGATCAATTATGTATACTATAGCAATACCTTGAATTCTCCCTTTCCAATTTGTATTCCCTGATCTTCTTTTGTTGTCTTATTGCTCTAGTTAGAACTTCAAGAACTATATTGAGTAAATACGGGAAAGAGTGTGCAGCCTTGTCTTGTTCCTGATTTTAATGAAATTGTTATAAATTTCCATTTAATTTGATGTTGGCTATTGGCTTGCTGTAATTGCTTTTATTATGTTTAGGTATATTCCCTGAATCCCTGACCTCTCCAAGACTTTCAACACGAAGGGGTGTTGGATTGTGTCAAAGACTTTTTCAGCATCTAATGAAATGAGTATGTGACTTTTTTCTTTCAGTTTGCTTATATAGTTGATTATGCTGAATAATTTTGTTTAGAGTTTCTAGTCTTGTGAAGTATAGGCTTTGGAAGTAAGACCCAACTGAACTTTCCCTGCATCACTGGGATGAAGACTACTTGATAGTGGTGGATGATGTTTTTGATATGTTCTTGGATTTGGTTTGGAAGAATTTTATTGAGTATTTTTGTATCAATGTCCATAAGTAGTAAAATTGGTCTGAATTTCTCCTTCTATGTTGAGTCTTTGTGTGATTTAGGTATAAAGGTAACTCTGGCATCATAGAATGAATTAGGTAGTGTTGCTTCTGTTTCTATTTTGTGGAATAGTTTGAGGAATACTGGCATTAGCTCTTCTTTGAAAGTTTGGTAGAATTCTGCACTAAAATCCTGGGCTTTTTAAAAAATTAATTTATTTATTTATTCATTTATTTATTTTTAGTTGGGAGACTTTTTTTTTTTCAGTATACAATCAGGAGTAATTTTATTGCCATGTTCTTTTAGCAGAGTATTAAGAAAGCTTTTCCCACTGGGTGTGGTGGCCTTTAATCCCAGCATTCGGGAGACAGAGGCAGAGGCAGAGGCAGAGGCAGAGGCAGAGGCAGAGGCAGAGGCAGAGGCAGAGGCAGAGGCAGAGGCAGAGGCAGAGGCAGAGGCAG
>LR753323.1:648225-730942 GCA_902729485.2 Mus minutoides
GAGTGAGTTCCAGGACAGCCAGGGCTATACAGAGAAACCCTGTCTTGAAAAACAAACAAACAAACAAACAAACAAACCAAAAAAGCTTTTCCCCTAGGTTAAATCAGTTAAATCTCAGATGCAATCACTTTTGCAGTATGATGTATGGGTTCCATCTAATTAAGATCTTACATCCTAACAAAAAGTAGCTGCATATACCCATAACATTTTTCCACAATTGCATAAATATATCTTTATTTACCACATCTTTATTATATGTTTTTTTATTTAACTTTTTAAATTTTTATTATTTTATTTTATTTTTAATTTATTTTTACACTCCATATTCCATTTCTCACCCTCTCATTCACACTCCACACCTCCTTTCCACCCCACCATGTCTCCAGGTGGATGCCCCTATTCCCCATCCCACCTTGTTTGTTTGTTTTGTTTATTTTCTGACCTTGTGTGATTATTCCCTTAAAGTCATATAGAAAAGGGGGCTGTTTAGGAACTGCATGAAAAGAGGTAGAATACATTACATTTTATGTGGGGATAAATACTAAGTTAGAAGTCACATACCTTGTTGTCTTACTTAGTTCTCTATTACTGTGACAAAATGCCATGACCAAGGCAACTTAAAAAAAAAAAAAAAGATGTATTTAACTGAGTTTATGGTGTCAGAGCATTAGAGTACATACAAGATGGTGGAACAAAGGCAATGCTCTGTGAAGAGCTGAGTGCTCACATCTTGATCCACAAGTAGGAGGGAGTGAGAAGAAGAGAGACAGATAGAGACATAGAGAGACAGTCACAGAGGCATAGAGAAACAATGACAGAGAGACAGAGAGACTGTAAGAGATGGGGAGACATGGAGAGATAGAGAGATGGACTGAAATAGACAAACAAACACACACAGAGAGAGAAAGAGAGAGAGACAGAGACAGAGAGACATAGAGAGAGACAGAGAGACAGAGAATGAGAGAGACTGGGAATGAGACAGATAAGGCATTATGACAAAATAGCCTCTGAATGCTAGAGGCTGGATTTCCAGTACCAACACTGCTCTGACCATTACAAACGCATGCAGGATATTAGATTTTCTGTCCACAGTCAGAGGTTCATGTGGACATACACAGTGACAGTTTGACCTATTGCTATTTCAATAACCTACTCATAATCAAACTCACACATATGTCACCTTGAGAATGTGAAATGGTAGAAAGAAAAGGGACCTGTGAAATGTAAATATTCATACAGAGTGTGCCAGAGAAAGAGAAATGATGGAATAAAAATACATTACAAAGAGAATTTATTAGAGGGACTTACCTGATCTGGGCTATGGAGTGCATCAGTGGCCATCTCTACCTGGGAGGAACTGTGAGTATGGTACCTGCTCACTCTACAAGGTTGGGTACTTCAGCAGTCCCAGTCTGGTGATGGAGGCCTGAACTTTGATAGAGAGTTGTAAGTCTTCAGTTCACTTTGGAAGCTCAACGAAGCTGGGTTCTCTTGTTAGTAAAGGATGGATGGTAGCAGTAGCAGTAATAAGGTAGATGTAGTCACCATCAGAGAGAGAAAGAAGGCAGGCAAAAAGTAATAGCTTTTCCCTTGAACTCCCTTATACCTGGCCTACTACCAGAAACCATTTAATAATGGTTCTTAAATATTTTAACCTCCCTTCTAGCCAACCACCCACCAAAAATAATTTTAAAATTATTAAAATACAAAACATACCTATTAAAATATTTCTTAAAGATAAATCTCATCTATAAGATATGATCCTCTCTTTAACCCCAGTTTTTCTGGGACATACTCCTCATACCATATGGAATCAATTTTTCCACTACAATTAACTATCACTGTTTCCTGGTATCCTGAAAGTAGTAAAAATAGAATCTTTAATTTGCAGTAGGTGAATATTTGTCAATAGAATAGAAATTCTCTTGATCTCTAAGGTTCTGATATATGATATGAGGGAATTGGTTCAAATTATCTTTGAAGTCTTCCGTTGTTAAGATATATTTATTTTTATATATGTGCATAGGCATTTTGTCTGCATATATGTTGGTGAACCACTTTCTTGCTTGATGTCCATGGAGGACAGAAAAATGCACCGGCTCCCCTGTAACTGAAGTTTCAGTTGTATGCATAATGTGGATGTTGAGAATCAAACCTGTGTTCTCAGGAAGAGCAGCCAGTGTGATTAGCTGCTTAAACTACTCTCTAACCCTGTATCTTAGAAGTTGTACACAGTTATCCCTTGTCATATTTTTAGACTCCTTTGTGACTCCCAGATGATATCAGTTTATACAAGGCTCATGCTCTAGAGATTTCTTGGTTGCAGATGCTGTCACGGCAGTACCTTCTCCTGTCATCCTGGCACTCATCATCTCTTCTGGCTCACTGCAAGGATGTATATGACTGGGCCAGGGGCCTTCATCTGTTTCCAAGCCATGCTTGACTGGGAATGTAGGAGTCCAAATCCCTGAGAGCAATCTTTAAATAATACCACAACGTGAGTTGAAGAAAGAAACACAGCATGCTGTCCTTTGGGAGACACACTTCTCTAGCTACTTCTCACCCACCCACAGCAATAACTTGTTTGTTTCTGCAGCCTGTTGGCTCCCTTTCCTTCCTCCCCTCATGTCAGCTTATAAATCACCCATTTGCACTCACATCTTTTTCTCAGGCTTACACCCAGGAAATGCAATAGAAGACCAGGCCCAAGCAAATTCTATTCAGATTCATTTAGTAGAGTTTGCATTAATCCCCAGGAGCCAGTTTCTTAGGAAAATGTTTTGCATGTCCTTAGGAGAGTTTCCAGAATTAGCAATAAGAAGAACAAAAGGACTCTACCTAATTCCTTCCTCATTAGGTGTATGTCCTGAGATCTTGCTCTGGGTCCCCCTAAATAACTTTGTGAAGCACCCATGGCTGGCTGCATCCTGTATGCATGGTCTCAGATGAGTCACACAGGTATGCAGGCATTCTATGCAGTTTATTCTAGAGCAAAGTGTTAAGAGTGGGCACTGTAACCATTGCAGGGGAAAACACTTTCCTGGGGAGTGAATAAACAATGGCCAGAAAGACCATCTACAGGGCACACTCTTGAGGCAAGAGGGTGGGCAGTGGTACAAGAGAGTTTTGTGGAAAAAACACTCTGAAAGGCAGGTAAGAAAGGACAATGTCCAGAGGGACCACTGTTCCAACCTACATTTTAAATTAGGCTTTATGGTTTTTTTCTTCCTTAAAATCTTTAGAAGAAACATCTTTCAAGATGATTGTTTCCTTCATGTTTAGGTGACTAAAAGGATTTGTATATTTCCCCCTTCAATCTCTCTCTCTCTCTCTCTCTCTCTCTCTCTCTCTCTCTCTCTCTGTTTCTCTCTCTGTGTGTGTTCATATGTGTGTGTGTACCATGTGCACACAGTGTTCATGAAGATTAGAATATGGCATCTTATTTCCAGAACTGGAGTTATAGACAGCTGTGAGACACTAGTTTGGTACTGGAAATTGAATCTTGGTCCTCTGGAAGAGCAGTCACTGAGCCATATCTCTAGATTCCATTTGTATTACCTCTTAAGTGAGGAGAAAAAAGATCAGGTAATAGAGTAGATTAAAAAGAAATAATGGGCTAAAATGGTGTCTCAGTGGGTATGCTTTGTGTGTAGGTAACAGACCTCAGTTCAAATCCTTAGACCCTACTAATATCCAGGGGTGGGTTAAAGGTCTGGCAAGATGACTTGTGGGCAAATCTCTTGCTGTGCAAGCATGGGCTTTAGATTTCAACATTCCATATCTCATCCATTTGACAATGGTCACACATATTTGTAATTCCATCCTCTTACTACGAGGTGGGAGGCAGGAACAGAAAAAGTCCCTGTAAGCTTTGTGATCCAGGTAGCCTGATTTAGATAGGAGCAAACCAAGAGACTCTTCCAAATGATGTGCAAGGTGAGGATAACACGCATGGATGTTATAGTGGTTTGAGTCAGAATGGACTCCATAGGTTCATATGTCTGAATGCTTGGACCCTTCCTAGTAGAACTGTTGGGGAAGGATTAGGAGGTATGGCCTTGTTGGAGGAAGTGTGTTCATGTAGGTAGCCTTTGGGGTTTTAAAAGCTCATGCCAGATTAAGTCTCTGCCTACTGCCAGTGGATCAGGATATCATGCTCTTTATTGTGTCAACACCATGTCTGTCTGCTTCTTCCTTTGGTAACCCTCTAAAACTCTAGGCAAGTCTCCAATTACAATGATTTTCCTTATAAGTGTCACCTTGGGCATAGTTCCCGTTGCTAGCACTAAAACAATAACTAAGACAGTTGTCCTCTGACTTCCACATGTATTCTGTGGTACTCATGTATTTATACTCACACACAAGAGCACATAAACTTACACACACACACACACACACACACACACACACACACACACACACACACACACACACTGAATGTACATACAGTATGCCCCAATACAGGGGAACGCCAGGGCCAAGAAGTGGGAGTGGGTGGGCAGGGGAACAGGGAGGGGGGAGGGGGAGGGGACTTTCGGGATAGCAATTGAAATGTAAATTAAGAAAAGATCTAATAAAAAATTGAAAAAAAAAGCAGAATTAAAAAATTGAAAATAATTCTATTAAAATAGCCATATATTAGGAGGCAGAAATTGTCTTCCCTTAATATAGGTCTCAACAAAGCCTTGACATATGACAACAAGACCTGACACACCTTTTGTTGTTGTGATCTGTAGCTATTTTTTTTTTCAGGTAGACTCACATACACATCCCCATCCCACCCCCAAATCCTGCTCTCCAAATGTCCTGTGTGCCGGGCTGGCTTGGAACTTGCCAAGAATAGCTTTGAACTGCTGATCCTCCTGCTTCTAGTCTACCTGTCATACAGACACACCTGGGGTCCTTCCATGATCTCAAGACTTTCATCGTGCTAGGCAAATACTCTATCAACTGAGCTATGTCCCAAGCCCTAATGTTTCAAATCTAAGGACAAGCAATTGGGAACATGTATGCCTTTCTACTTGGTATTTCTAGTTGTAAGGAGGGGTTGTTGTGACATTTTCCTTCTTCCTTACAAGGAGTATGTTATTATGGACACAGAAAGTGGGGACCTGAATCTGCTTGTGAGGGAGGAGTACATCAATGATCTTGTAGCTGCTAATTTCTAGCTTGCTACTCAACATGCCCTATCCCTTTTATTGTGTGAGAAATCCTAAAAAAAGAAAAAAAAAATCATTACTTGAAAATTTAAATGTAATGGAAAGGACATAATGGCACCCTCATGTTTTCCTAATACTATATACTGAGGCAGGAGGATTGAGAGATTGACCTCAGCTATATTGTGAAGTTCTGTCTCATGATAAAATAAGAAATACTAAAGCAAAACAAAATCTATTGATAGTCCTGCATTTAGTTTGTTTTTGTTTTTTATTCCCAATTCCTCTTGAGAGCAGTAGGTCTTGTAGTGTGGCTGAATCCCACAATTGGGGGGAGAAAGGATGATCTGGGACTGACATAGAAGGTGTAGTGTGGGTTAAGTGAATCATCTCTAAATGACAAAGTCCCAGGATAGAGCTATATCACGAGCCAAATTGTAGGGACTAGAGAAACTGCTAAATGGTTAAGAGCAGAGTGCCCAGGTTCTAGACCTTACATGGTGGCTCACCACAGATGGCAAGTCCAGTTCCAGTGGCTCGCACAACTTCCCCTAAGTAGAGGCAGGAATGTAAGAAGTTTGAGGTCATTCTGTATGTACAGCAAATTAAAGACATGTTTAAGCTTCATGTAACCCTTTACAAAAACAAAGGGAACAAACAGATGTGTTGGAAGATAAGGAAATATTCATGGACTTCAGTGGGTATCCACTGTGATTTCCAGGTTATTGTATATCTGACCAAGGTTTCAACAGAAGCATGCAAATAGATAAAGAGAGTTTATTAAGAAGATAGGTATTTATAGGGTGTGAGTGTGGGTCAGAAGCAGGGAAAGATAACTCAGTGGCATTTGTGTCCATCAGATAGAGACATTTGTACAGTGGATCCTTCTGTACATACTGTTATATGTCCACCATGGTGGGTAAGAGTTTCCATACTTGTTCCTTCTCTATGCTATTTTGACCTCATTGTCCAGCTACATTAATTTAAAGAGATCAGTTTGGGGGCAACCAAGCTATAAGCAGCTATGTGCAGCATGTTAGGACAAGATGCTATAGTCATAAACCTTGAACAGGTATCATTCACTTCCCTAGCCATACTGTCAATCACAGTGCCTGATGTATTTTTGGTTTCCAATAAACACCAAGTGAACCACAGGAAGGGAAGATTGATAGAGATACAAATTATGCCATTTTGGTTTTATGGAAAATGGCGCTCCTTGAAAATCCACAGGGCCTTTCTGAGCAACAACGAGCATCTGATTATAGATGATAGAAAATTGGGAATTGGTATATGAATTTTAAGCAGTAAACTTTACTAATACTTTCCCATTTTTCATTGCAGGCATAATACAACTTAAATCTTTTTGGGATAGACAGGTTTTTGAATGCCACTTGTATGTTCAAAGCTAATTTATTTAATAGCCAATTTATCTGAACCTTGAACAAAAAATTCTGAAGCACTTACAGAGAATGGGTTTAGTTCAATTTCAGAAGACTGTAATCAACTTTATATTTTTAATGGCATGTCCTTTTCTCTCTTCTAGAAGGGTAAGAGAGATAGCATCTTATCCTATGTTCATTAATTCTAACTGTAAGTTCAAAGTAAAAAGATTGGTTTTTTTTTTTCTCAGCATGTTATATGATATTTTCCTTACCCTTTCAGAGTGAAAACCATGGGACATTGAAAAGTAGGTGACAGTAGGAAGGTAACACAACCACAATCTTCACATTCCATGACTTTTGCTAAGACAAGAATACTGCTCCCCCAAAGATAGTTTCAGTGTAGGATGATTTATTCTGTGGGTGATGGTAAAGTCCACATATTTATCTGGGTCAGTGCCATATGTTAGCCACTTGAAAAGGGCAAAAATATGTATCAGGGTAGGGTCTTGTTATTAAGTCAAAATCTTGTGAGATATACAAATACATATATACTTTATTCAGTTCTTTAATAAATATGTAATGACTGAACTGAATAAAACACCAAAGTACACAAAAAAGAAAAACAATATGTCTTGGTGAGACTGTGGAGGAATGTGCAACCATAGCCGTGAGCAGTCTGATGATTCCTCAAAATATCAACAATTAAAATGTCCTAAAATGGGGAAAAATTCCTGAACAGAAGAGCAATGGCTTGTGCTATAAGATCAAGAAATCAACAAATGGGACCTCATAAAATTGTAAAGCTTCTGTAAGGCAAAGGACCCTGTCAATAAGACAGAAAGGCCACCAACAGATTGGGAAAAGATGTTTACCAATCCTAAATCCAATAGGGGACTAATATCCAATATATACAAAGAACTCAAAAAGTTGGGCTCCAGAAAATGAAATAACCCTATTTAAAAATGGGGTACGGAGCTAAACAAAGAATTCTCAACTGAGGAATACCGAATGGCTGAGTAGCACCTGAAAAAAATATTCAACATCCTTAATCATCAGGGAAATGCAAATCAAAACCACCCTGAGATTCCACCTCACACCAGTCAGAATGGCTAGGACCAAAACTTCAGGTGACAGCAGATGCTGGCGAGGATGTGGAGAAAGAGGAAAACTCCTCCATTGCTGGTGGGATTGTAAGCCGGTATAACCTCTCTAGAAGTTTCCTCAGAACACTGGACATAGTAATACCAGAATACCCAGCAATACCACTCCTGGACATATACCCAGAAGATGTCCCAAATTGTAAAAAGGACACATGCTCCACTATGTTCATAGAAGCCTTATTTATAATAGCCAGAAGCTGGAAAGAACCCAGATGTCCCTCAACAGAGGAATAGATAAAGGAAATGTTTACACAATAGAGTGCTATTCAACTATTAAAAACAATGAATTTATGAAATTGCTAGGCAAATGGATGGATCTGGAGGATATCATCCTGAGTGAGGTAACCCAATCACAAAAGAACTCACATGATATCAACTCACTGATAAGTGGATATTAGCCCAGAAACTTATAATACTCAAGATACAATTTTCAAAACACATGAAACTCAAGAAGAAGGAAGACCAAAGTGTGAATACTTCAATCCTTCTTTGAAGGGGGAAGAAAATATCAATGGAAGGAGTTACAGAGACAAACTTTTGAGCTGAGACTGAAGGAAGGAACATCCAGAGACTGCACCACCTGAGGATCCATCCCACAAACAACAACCAAATGCAGACACTATTGCAGATGCTAACAAGATTTTGCTAACAGGACCCTGATATAGCTGTCTCCTGTGAGGCTATGCGAGTGCCTGGCGAATATAGAAGTGGATGCTCACAGTCTATTGGATGAAATGCAGGGTCCCCAATAAAGGAGCTAGAGAAAATACCCAAGGAGGTGAAGGGGTCTGCATCCCTATCGGAGGAACAATATAAACAAACCAGTACCCCCAGAGCTCATATCTCTAGCTGCATATGTAGCAGAGGATGTACTAGTTGTCCATCAATGTTAGGAGAGGCCCTTGGTTTTGCGAAGACTTTATGCCCCAATATAGGGGAATTCCAGGGCCAGGAAGCAGGAGTGGTGAGCAGGGGGGAGGGTATAGGGGATTTTTTGCTGAGGAAACTAGGAAAGAGGATAGCATTTGAAATGTAAATGAGAAGCTATCTAATTAAAAAAAATCCTGAAACAATATCTGTGCATGTAGGTATATGCTTTAAAACAGCCTCAGTGCCACACATTTTAAACTTTTTTCCTTCAAATTCAGCTTATCACCACTCTGGATTATTTAAGAATGCTTTTCCTTTAAGTTGATGGATTTAGGCTTTTGGGAATTGTACCTTTGTTGGGGTTCAGTGGACACCCACCAAGATGGATAGTTTCTTGTGTTCCCAAACAAAGAAGTGGGCAGATATATATATGGTAGTAGAAACAATGAGCAGCTTGTTAGAAAAAGCTATGTTTTAAATGAAGAAGCCAATTTTTCAGAAGGAAAGCATTTCGGAATGTGTTCTCTTTATGTGTTACATGGGGTAGGGTGGGGTGATATGCATTCAAATTCTAATTTTGTAGCCTTTCTGTAAGGCTTCTGGGTATCTTCTCTTGTTAGTTCTGACCATTGTATCTAAGGCAGGAAAGGACTGGAATAAAATAAAGAATGTGGATTTCATTTAGACTTGACTGGATAACTTCTGTAGAAGAAAAATGAGCTTCTCAAAATTACAGTTACTATAGTGATGAGCAGTCAAAAATCAAATTAAAAGAATTATATGTTACAGTTTCATAATGAAATATGAAACACTGAGGATCAATTTAATAAAAGTGTACCACATCTCTACATTGAACCCTATAAAATATTATGGAGGGAAACTAAAGACCTGCATACTGAAGCAGATATACTATACCCATGAATCAAAAGAGTCTCTATTGTTTAGATGTCAGTTACCATTAACTAGTTATAGACTCAGCACTATCCCAGCTATAATCCATCAGGCTATTTTACAGAAGTTAGTTGTAAATTTCATAGGGAACTATGAAGGATGTGTAATAGTCAAAACAATTTTAAGAGAACAAAATGGATTTCTGGACTATAGTTACTAAGATATTGTATTATTTACAGTAGCTTCCATGTGGCACTATTGGGGACTATTGAGAGGCAGCTGTTGACTTTGACCTGTGTAGAGACCTAACATTCCAAACTATCCCAATTATAAGATTCCATCAGTTATACCAGTCACTTAACCTGGCTATAGGATCACTCTTCAGAAAAGCAGATTGACCTAATGCCATGCTAACAAGATGGGAGGAATTAATTATCTCCCTAATTGAATAGTGTACTTTAATGTCCTAGGATCCCTGCTCTGTGTGCAGGTGCTATGGAGCTACCAGGAGGTGATTTTGTTAAGTTAATCTGGCTTTCTGAGACTCAAAGGCATAACTTTATCATTTTCTTCTTTTCATTCTATTTCTTTTGGTTGTAAGGAAGAGTCTAAGTGTGCTTGCTTTCTCTGGTAATCTGGCCCCCTTTTCACTCTTTCTCTGAAGCTAACTCCTGTTTGCTATGTGGCTGCTTGTCAAACTTAAAACTGTCATATTCCTTAAGTTGGAATATGCCTTTAATCCCAGCACTCAGGAGTCAAGAGAGAGAGGCATGCGGTTCTCTGTGAGTTCAAGGCTAATCTGATCTACATGGTGAGTTCCATGTCAGCTAAGGCTACATAGAGAAGTCCTGTCACAAAACAAAACAAAACAAAACAAAACAAAACACATGTGACTAGCCTGACCCCCATCACCTTCCCCAACACACACACACACACACACACACACACACACACACACACACACCACACACACACACACACACACACACACACACACACACTCTGCTTTCTCTTTATGTCCCTTCTCCTGGCAGCTTGTCTGCCCAGCATTCTTTTTTTTTTTTTTCTTTTAAATTTTAGCAAAATGACTTCAGTCTTCAATTCTTTTATTAACAATGTCAAGAATCCAAAGTAAAGACCCCAGTTTCCCTAGTAACAGGGTAACTGGTGGAAAGGTAGGCATATTGGGTTAATAAAATGAAATAAAGTGCCAATATAAACTCACATATACATGATTAATTAATTTTTGATGCACAAAGATGGCCAGGGAAATTCAATGTGAGAAAGACAATCTCTTTGAAAATGAGGCTGATATAACTGGATAGCCATATTGGAGAAAATGGATTTTCATGAATGTATGTATGAACATGCACCAAATACCAAACACACACACACACACACACACACACACACACACACACACACACACACACACAGAGAGAGAGAGAGAGAGAGAGAGAGAGAGAGAGAGAGAGAGAGAGAGAATGGAAAGAAACAAAACACAAAAAGAAACATAAGCTGAAATGTAGGTCTTATAACTATAAATTTTCTGAAATTTTGAGGACTGTTTTGGCTTATACAACAAGTTCATGCCAGCTAGGTCTGCATAGGAAGTTCCATTTTACTTCTCTATCCCAACACACATACACACACACAGACACACAGACACAGACACACACACACACACACACACACACACACACACACACACACACCAAGAGGAAGAAGAGAAGGAAGAAAAGAAGCAAGCATAACAGAAACTCTCATGGACTTAGCTTTGGTAGCTATTTTTTTTTTTCGTTTTGGTTTTGTTTTGGTTTTTGCTACTAAGAAATTATTTAAGAGAAAAAAAAAAAACAGGTAAAATCAGTTTTGGTCAACAGTTTCATTGTGGTGCTTCAAAAGATACTTTTGCAAATGAAAAAGCAATTGGAAGATAATATTTGCAAAACATGTACTCAACAAAAGAATTGTATCTTGATTATATAAAGGACTTTTGTAATTCAGTTGACATGAGCACGATGCAAAGGAAAAACTATGTTTTGTGAACAAAAATCTATGGAGGGTAAATACACCCACGAAGAATAAAAGAAGTAGTAAGATAAACAGAGCAGAGGATTCAGTTGTGCAAGGGACAAGAACAAATTACAAGGATGCTCCAAAGCAGTGGTTTTCAACCTGTGGGCCATGACTCCTCTAGCAAACCTCTGTCTTAAAAAATATTTATGTTATGATTCATAATAGTAGCAAAATTACAGTTACAAAGTAGCAATGAAAACAATTTTATGGTTGTGGCACATCCCAACATGAGGAACTTACTTTTGTTTATTTTCTTTTTTTATTGGATATTTTCTATATTTGCATTTCAAATGTTATCCCCTTTCCAGGTCTTCCCTCCAGAAACACCCTATACCATCCTCCCCTTACCCTGCCTCTATGAGGGTGTTCACCCATGCAGCTACTCCTGCCTTCCAGCCCTGGCATTCCTTTACACTGGGGCATTGAAGTCCCTCAGGCCCAAGTGCCACTCCTCCCACTGATATCCAACAAGGCCATCCTCTGCCACATATTCTACCAGAGCCACGGGTCCCTCCATATGTACTTTTTGGTTGGTGGTCCAGTTCCCGGGAATTCCAGGGAGTCTGACCAGTTGAAACTATTGCTGCCCCTATGGGACCACAAACCCCCTCAGCTCCTTCAGTCCATTGTCCAACTCCTCCATCAGGGACCTATACACTCAGCCCAATGGTTGGTTATCTGTTTTGATAACTTTTTGTTGTTGTTTTGTTGGGTTTTTTTAATTACATATTTTCTTCATTTACATTTCAAGTGTTATCCCATAAGTCCCCTATACCCTCCCCCCACCATGCTCCCCTACCCACCCACTTCCAGTACTTGGCCCTGGCATTCCCCTGTACTGGGGCATATAAACATTGCTAGACCAAGGGCCTTTCTTCCCCAATAATTGCCAACTAGGCCATCTTCTAAGACATATGCAGCTAGAGATGTGAGCTCTGGGGGGTTCTGATTAGTTCATATTGTTGTTCCATCTATAGGGTTAAGACCCCTACAGCTCTTGGGTACTCTCTAGCTCCTACATTGGGGACCCTGTGTTCTGCCCTATAGATGATTGTGAGCACCCACTTCTGTATTTGTCAGGGACTGTCAAAGCCTCCCAGGAGACAGCTATATCAGGGTCCTTTCAGAAATATCCTGCTGGCATATGCAGTAGTGTCTGCATTTGATGGCTGATTATGTGATAGACCACCCAGGGGGCACTCTCTGGATGGTCCATCCTTTCATTTTAGCTCCAAACTTTGTCTCTGTACCTCCTTCCATGTATATTTTATTCCCTATTCTAAGGAAGAATGAAGTATCCACACGTTGGTCTTTCTTGATTTTCTTGTGTTTTGGAAATTGTACCTTGGGTATTCTAGGTTTCTGGGCTAATATCTGCTTATCAGTGAATGCATATTAAGTGATTTCTTTTGTGACTGGGTTACCTCACTCAGGATAATATCCTCCATATACATCCATTTGCCCAAGAATTTCATAAATTCATTGTTTTTAATAGCTGAGAAGTACTCCATTGTGTAAATGTACCACATTTTCTTTATCCATTCCTCTGTTGAAGGACATCTGGGTTCTTTCCAGCTTCTGGCTATTATAAATAAGGCTGCTATGACCATACTGGAGCATGTGTCCTTGTTACCAGTTGGAATATCTTCTGGGTATATGCCCAGTAGAGGTAATCCTGGATCTTTCAGTAGTACTATGTCCAGTTTTCTGAGAAACCATCCTGCTGATTTCCAGAGTGGTTGTACCAGCTTGCAGTCCCACCAGCAATGAAGGAGTGTTCCTCTTTCTTCACATCCTCACCAGCATCTGCTCTAACCTGAAGTTTTGGTCTTAGCCATTCTGACTGGTGTGAGGTAGAATCTCAGGGTTGTTTTGATTTGCATTTCTCTGATGATTAAGGATTTCGAACATTTTTTAAGGTGCTTCTCAGCCCTTTGGCATTCTTCAGTTGAGAATTCTTTGTTAAGCTCTGTTCTCCATCTATGGTAATTGAGAGTTTTGCTGGGTATAGTAACCTGATCTGGCATTTGTGTTCTCTTAAGGTTTGTATAACATCTGTCCAGGATCTTCTGGCTTTCATAGTCTCTGGTGAGAAGTCTGGTGTAATTCTGATAGGTATGCCTTTATATGTTACTTGACCCTTTTCCCTTACTGCTTTTAATTGTCTTTCTTTGTTTTGTGGCTTAAGTGTTTTGATTATTATGTGTCAGGAGGGATTTCTTTTCTGGTCCAATCTATTGGGAGTTCTGTAGGCTTCTTGTATGTTTATGAGTATCTCTTTCTTTAGGTTTAGAGAAGTTTTCTTCTATAATTTTGTTGAAGATATTTACTGGCCCTTTAGGTTGGGAATCTTCACTTTCTTCTATACATATTATCCTTAGGTTTGGTCTTTTCATTTTGTCTTGGATTTACTGGATGTTCTGGGTTAGGACCTTTTTGCATTTTGCATTTCTTTGACTTTTGTGTTCATGTTTTCTATGGTATCTCTGCACCTGAGATTCTCTCTTATATCTCTTATATTCTGTTGGTGATGCTTGCATCTATAACTCTTGATCCATTTCCTAGGTTTTCTATCTCAAGGGTTGTCTCCCTTTGTGAGTTTTTTATTTTATTTTTTTTTTCATTTTTAGATCTTAGATGGTTTTGTTTAATTCCTTCACCTCTTTGGTTGTGTTTTCCTGTAATTCTTTAATGGATTTTTGTGTTTCCTCTTTAAGGGGTTTTACCTGTTTACCTGTGTTTGCCTGTATTCCTTTAAGGGAGTTATTTATGTCCTTCTTAAAACTTCTCTCATCATCATGATATATGATTTTAAATCATAGTTTTGCTTTTCTGGAGTGTTGGAGTATCCAGGGCTTACTGTGATGGCAGAACTGACTCTTATGTTTTTGCCCTTGCCTCTTGCCATCTGGTTAATCCTGCCTGGTATTAGCTGGTCTTGCTCTCTCTGACTGTGGCTTATCCCTCCTACAAGCCAGTGTGTCAGTACTCTTGGGAAACCAAATATCTCTGGGAAGAATTTGGATATGATGAGCTGTGGCACATGGTCAGCTCAGGTGTGCAGACAGAAACTAGAAGGATCCTATCTCCAGTTGTTCCTTGGTTCCTGTGTCCTGGTAGCTTTGGATGGGTCCCTCTTGGTCCAGGAATTTGAGCAGAAGTAGTGGTCTTATCTGTGCTCACCGGCATGTCAGCACTCCTGGGAGACAAGCTCTCTCCTGGTGGTATTTGTGTATGGAGATATGTAGCACAGGATCAGCTCTGAGAATCTTAAAGTGTCAAAGCATTAGGAAGGTTTTGTGAGTTAAGACAATGCCTATAATAATTAGATTAAAACCGAAGTGGTATGATAAACTAACCTGAGGGACATAAGACCCTATACCTTTGAGCTGAAGAAGGACGCTTTCCACTGTAATGACATTTGGCCATAGAGCCAGTGAGCCTGTAGACTATGACTCTTGCTTTTTCTGAAATGCACTTTCATTGCTTTCTCTGTTAGAGAAAAGTAACTAATCTTTCGGTCAAAGTTCAGGGACAAATAACCATCAGTGGGACTGGGGATGCAGCTCAGTTAGTAGAGTCATTGCCCAGAGTTTCTGAAGGTCTAGGTTAGATCCCTAGCACTGCATACATTTAAAACATCAGGTTACAAGCAAGAAACCTGACTTTTCCATGGGTTCTTTGGCTCAAGTTCATGTCTTCAAGGGTTGAGATACCTCCCCTGCTTTATGATTTTGTTGTTTTGTTTCTTTTGGCATTGAAGACTCCATACTCTAACAAGAAAGATAATAATTTACTTACTTTGGATTTTATAAATGAAAGCTTGCTATGAGGAAGCTTACTGTTCAGGACTTCATGAACAAAGTAGACAAAATGTGGTACCCTCCCTGGGTACATACTCCAAATATTGTATAAACTACTATGGAGATAGTTGCATGTTCATGCTTACTTATTGTTGCAATATTCACAATAATATCAAGGATGGGCTGGAGAGATGGCTGAGTTGGTAAAGTGCTTGTCATATAGTCACTGGAATCTGAGATTGAACCCTTAGCAGTGTGGAAACAGCTGGATATGTTGGTACATGCTTATAATCTTAGTACTGGGGTAGCACAGATAAGAGGATCCTGGGGATTTTCTGGCCATCAAATCTAGACAAATTGATGAGTCTCAAGTTCTGTAAGAGACTCTGTTGAAGGTAGAAAGTGGTAGAGAAACTCTGGTCTCCATGTGCATGTGTGTGCATAACATAAATACACATATATGCATGCATGAGAGTACTCACACATACCCAAACCAAAAGTAAACAAAATAACAGCCCCCCAAACTAAAGGAAAAACAAGAACCACTAGGGAAATGCAGCAAGTTACTGTATCCATGAACAGATGATTGTATAACACAGTGGTTCTCAAACTTCCTAATGTTGCAATCCTTTAATATAGAGTTCCTCATGTTTTGGTGAACTCCAACCATAAAATTATTTTTGTTGCTACTTCACAACTGTGAGTTTTGCTACTGCTATGAATCATAATATAGATATCTATGTTTTCTCATGGTCTTCAATAACACACCGTGAAACAGTCATTCAACACGCAAAGACATAGCAACTCACAGATTAAGAACTACTGGTATAAAGAAATACAGTACAGGTACCAGATGAAATTTTACCCAGCAGTTGAGACAAATGAAATTATATAATTTGTGGGACACACTTAAAGAGAATTTTAATAAGCAAAGTGAGCCAGACTCAGAACAATAAAAATTACAAATCTCTTATTTTTGGGTCTTAAGTTTTCATGTATATATATATATATATATATATATATATATATATATATATATATATATATTGGTGTGAAATTGGGGATAGGCTGTGAAGGGAGAGACAAAAGGACATATGTGACCTGAAAGTAAGAAGGAGGCTATTGATGGTAGAAGTGGCAGGGGCCTGGGAGGAGAAGAGACAGGGGGGAGAAACATCAAGAAGAAATATTTTGAACAATGCCATAATGAAACCCAATACTTTGTATAGGGATAAGAACAACAACTTGATCCCTCAAAAGAAACACACACAAAACAAAACCTAACAACTAAAACTTGTTATTCCCATCAGGCTTGTCCTCTATCAGAAACAGGGAGTGCAGGTAGCTATGGATGGAGGCTTTTACTGAGGTCTCAAAATCCTTCAGGGGCACTGAGAAAGGATGCTTTGTTCCTTTGCAGGAAGTGGAAGATGACATAGGAAGTGAACTCTCAATCAGGCATAAGGAAAATGGAGGTCTACTTAGCAAAGGGAGGAAAACTTACAAACATTTAGAGTAGAAAGAAAGCCTTGACTGAGTTCCACAGTGACCTCCAAAGTGAGCAGAGAGCTGTGCTGACACAGCTGACCATCTGAGGAATTTGTCTTTAATCCGATCACCCCCAGTCTCAAGAAAACTCCCCCCCCCTGCTGTGGTTCTCCCTCAGGCATACTGGTCTTTTTAATGAGGTGCTATCACTATGTGAGTTCTCTGAAATGTGCTTTTGCTTGTGACACCATCCACTTCACTTTCCCAGTGGAGATAGACTGCTGATAGTGTATTTAATTGAAAAGATTTCCCCCCCCCCCCCAAACCCTTTTGTGCAGAAATATAAGGTTCTCAAGGAAGCATCCAACTGGGGTTGGTTAAGGGTTACATAACTAAGCCAAGGATTTACTTCCTCATTATCTGTGCCTTCATTTACTTTGCTGTCAAAGATCAGCTAGAAAGAGTTCTCTAGAACAAGCCAGCTTTTCAGTGAAATGAATGCAACCAAGGTAAAATAATGACTGGAGAACCAAGGAGAAATGAGCATATTCCAGATCTGTTTTAGTACACTGTGATAGCAAGAAAGTTGGCAAATGTCATTGGAGAATGGAATTTTCCCCCTTATGTTAAATGTGTCTCTATTTTGACAAGTCTAATTAGCCACCTGCACTTGGACAGATGAGTTGCGTGTTTCACCCCAAGCTTCGACTGTTTGCCTACCATCTGCCTTAGACACAAAGCTATCTCAGCTAGAAGGCTCTCACAGGGACATTCTTCCTCCTTGGAATAAACTGCAGGACAGAAAGCAGTCTGGCCCAGTGGCTTCATTTGGAGTTAATTTTGCTTCTCAGTGGTCAGGATAGTGGTTTGACAATGACTACAACAATTTTGGTGTCACAAGAGAAGAAATGCTATGTTCATGCCATGAAAAGTGTCCAGGAATGCTACTGAACAGCCAATGCATAGGACATCCTCTCTACATAAGAACAAGTCTCCACCCTACACTGTTAATGGCATGAAGGGTAAGAGTTCTAGGTCTGGAGGAAAAGAACCATTGCCTGTCATCCATCAGAGCATTACCCAAATGTTTCCTCTTATGTGAAGCTAGTACTTTCTAAATACTTTGTGGATCAGCACTTTCCTACAGAATTGAAATTACTGAGTAGGGTCTAGTATTAAAATTGGCAGCTTTCAAATTGCTCCAAGGTAGATGTGTTAAATCTCAAATTTGGATGATGCTCAAGAATGCCAGCGGAGATGTACATCATCACTTGGAAATTGAGGAAGGATGTGAGAAGTGTGTGCAGGTGGCTTCATTCCATCTTGTAGTGCCAAATACCCCATAGTGAATTCTCCCATGGGAAAGAGCAAGTATTCATTTTCATCTGAGGCAAATGCTGAAATTGCAGATTGGCCTCTTCAGACCTCCAGAAGCTGCCATTTCACTCTGCGTGTTATATTACTTTGCTTTCAACTACATGGAGTTGTCCTGATTCAGGGAGGTCAGCAGCAGAGCAACCATCAGAGAGCGTTCTTGAGCTTGTCCATTGCCAACCCTGATGGCTTTTTTCTGAAAGGAGTGGCCTCTGAATCTTTGATCATGATCAGAGGGGAAAAAATCCTTTTAATAATTTACAAAAGGCAGAGAGCTGTTCCTTTTTTGTATCCTCAACCCTCCTGGAACATGTGATTGTTTATGCATATCTGGTTTCCAAGTAGCCAAATGATGAAATATGATTGGCCAGCTAGTATTGATTGCTTCTCTCTCTCTCTCTCTCTCTCTCTCTCTCTCTCTCTCTCTCTCTCTCACACACACACACACACACACACACACACACACACACAGCTGTTGTTTCTTATGAAACAGTCATTCTTATGAAAGAATAAAGAAGAGGACTCTCTTTCCATCCTCAGGAAAAGTGGGCTGTTTTGGCTTTCTACCATGGAGGAGGATCTTGAAGGAGAAAATTGGTCGACCTTCTCCATTCCTTGGGGCTTTGGCAAGGCAGCAGAGGATAACAGAGAACATGTTTGCCGGTGAGTAATGGTGTTCAGGTGAGACTATATGGGGTCTGTTTTCTGAGATGTTTTTCTAGGATGAGTTTATATGAAAAAGTCTTAAAGCTATGTCTCTAAATTCTATGTGAATGATGCCTTGGATAGAAATAGGCTGGGGTCCTTCAGAATTTGGCTCAGGAAGAGAAAAAATTGGCACTGTGGCTGGAAATAGCAAGCAAAACAAAAAGACAAACCTCAAAATTGTTCTGACTGTTTTATTTCCATAAGAGTAAATATCTAGAGGCACTTTTGGGAGAAGAGAAATGTAGCTGCTTGTTCTTATATATGGTATAATAATAGGCTATAATTCATGGTAAACTTTTGACAGCACTTTTTACTGGGAAAATTGGCTTGCTCTCTTTATTTTGGTTTAAAAATGGTATCTTCTCAAGGACAAATGTGCCTGTCAGGATGAAAAGTTTTGATCTTTGAACAAGCAGTAAGGTGCTGGCTATGGAAACTCTCATTTGTATTTAATTGCTTCTTTCTGTTTGGTGGGCTTGTTAAGTAAGTTTTTCTCTTTTGAAGGAAAAAATATAAATCTGCATAGAAAGTTCAGATGATTGCTGAGCAGCTTCTGATTTAAAAAAATGTGTATTTTTTCCTCCTTAGAGTTGTATAACTTTCAAGTGTGAGAGACTCATCAGTAATGTGCCCACTTGGGGATGCTGACTGCAAGGTTGCCCGTCACTCTGCTACTTAATGTTTTCTCATTAATCACCGGCACTGTGCATTGTAAGCCAGTTATGAATTTAAGTGAGAATCCGTCAGTGTGTTCTATGACTATTGAGTTGTTAAACATTATACTAAGAACATTATGTGCAGGTCCAAGGGCATCAGGACTTGCCCAGCCTAAGAGAAGCTCCCCAGGTACATAGGTACATAGAAATAATTTCTCTTGACTTTTCATACTTGCCAGCTTGAGCCAAATGTCCTTCAGAGTTGCCATAATTTCCTATGACAATAATTATGTGGTAGTAATATTTGTTTAGAATGGTTTTGAGATGTGAGGAAGTGAAGCCTCTTTCTGCTATGTGGTTCCTTATATAGAAAATTTAGAAACAGATGGTGTCTTTCTGTGAGAATAAAACATGGGAACTTGACATTAAGAAACTTGTTTGGGGGAATCCCCTGAAATGATTGTTTGCTGTTAACATAATTTTACTGGCTAATTTTTCTTTCTAGTGCGCCTTATTTCTTCCTAATTTCACAGTTGAAGTGTAAAACAATTTGATATATGGGCTATGGAAAATGATCACTTAAAACATGGGAGTTTGGCATGTATACTTATCTTGCTTACCTAATAATTAAAAAAAAAAAAAAGATCGAGCTCTAGGCTTACTGAAGTATAGTTTTAATAGTTTTGGAGGAACATAGGTAACATGTGTCTACTGAAATGTCTTATTTTTTTGTATTTTGTTAGAACTAGATTTGTCTCTTAAGACTCAGTTTTTTTGTTATCCCTGGATGTGTTTTATCACTCCTGATAATGCAGGTTATATATTTTTGCCTCCAGGCTCCCATGTAGCCCAGGCTAACCTTGAACTTTATATACTGGAGAAGGATGACTTTGATCAGCTGATCTTCCTAGCTCTATCTCCTTGCATGTTAAGATTATAAGTATGCAAAGCAAATTAGTGTGCTTTGTTTCATCTTCTGCATGTAAAATGCTAGTTCCCTGTTATGAAGCGACACAGAAAGTTACTGGTAGCATAACTGTAGCTCAGGCTTCAGGGGACGATGTGTTCAAGGATTGTCGCTTTCTCATTTGAGTGTCACTTGTGCTTCTGGCTTCTTGAGACTAAGACCTGAATTATCCAGTTTTCCAATCAGGCACTTCAAGTTTCTTAGACCAAATGTCCTCACCCTCCTCCATCCACATTCCTCCTGGCTCATTTGAAGAAGCAGCCCCAGCACTGAGGAGAAGGGCATGGCTTGATTTCCTGAAACTTTATACCTCCCCAGAATTAAAATGATTCACAGTGTTGGTATTGATTAAAGAAAGCAGCTAGCCCCTTTACCCAGTCAATAAGGTCCATGAAAGGGATAGGAGCTAGGTTCCCAGTATCACCCTGACTTTGGTGCATACCCCACTGGCCTTCACATATTGGCTGTATGGCTTTGGGTAAACTTTCCAGCATCATTAAATGTCAGGCTTGCATTTGCAACGACTTTGGAGGGATGAGTGAGCTATAGGCACAGTTCCTGACACAGAACCTAGTTTACTCAATGTTGTGACTACTGATAATGATTCTTGGTAATTTCAGTAACAGTAAGAGTAGAGTATTTTTGACAGTCTTCAAGTTCATTCAATTTGTTGGCATGAAACTTAGAGGTTATATTGCTATAATGCTATTCTAATAGGGCAACTGATTTCATTTAGAACAAGAGCATAAGAGGGACTTAAACACTTCTGTGTTTTGTGGGTTCTTTTTGTTGTTTTTTCTTAGATGCAAACCTTACTGAAAGAATAATAACTGATCCCATTACAGTGGATTTTGAAGTAAAAGTGGGTGCCAGGGATGCATAGAATGGTAGAGTGTCTGCCTAACATGTGCAAAGACCTAATTTCAATTCTCAATACTGCCACCATGAATAAATAAAAAATAAAAACAGAACAAAAATAAAAATGGGATGAGTTTATTTCAGCTTAGCAAACATTCAGTTAGACTGTACCATGGTACTAGGGTACAAACAAAAACAATATATAACACCATACCTATTTGGATGGCTAAAATAAAAATATACCGTTGTTGAGTGCTGACAAGGATTGGAACTTTCTTTTTGTTTATGCTTAACTTCTTTTTATTAGATATTTTCTTTATTTACATTTCAAATGTTATCCTCCTTCCCAGTTTCCCCTCCGAACCGCCCCCCATATCCCCTCCCCCTCCCCCTGCTCCCCAACCCACCCACCCCTGCTTCCTGGCCCTGGCATTCCCATGTACTGGGACTTAGAACTTTCACAAGAACAAGGGCCTCTCCTCCCATTGATGACCAACTAGGCCATCTTCTACTACATATACAGCTAGAGACAGGAGTCCCACCATGTGTATGTACTCTTTGATTGGTGGTTTAGTCCCAGGGAGTTCTGGGGGTACTGGTTAGATTGGAACTTTCATAGAGTGCCAGTATAATTTGCTGGGTAAGTATTGCAGCCACTTTTGGGGCTAACAGTTTCTCAAAATGTTAAACAGACATATTCTGGATGGTCCAAATGATCGCTAGTTGGATGTGCTACCTTACTCACACCTTTATTCTCAGCACCAGGGATACAGAAGCAGGTGGATCTTTGTGGGCTACACAGTGAATTCCCGGTCAACCTGGTGTATATAGTTAAGTTTCAGATCAGCCTGGACTACACAGTGAGATGCTGTCTCAAACAAAACCAAAAAACAGACTGACAAACAAATAAAAAACCCCAACATAGCATGTTTTCTCTTATGGAAATCTACTGGAGTAACCATAAAATATAACATTGGTTACTTTTCCTGCTACTGTGACAAAATATCTTATACCAGACTAATGCAAATTGAAGCAAGAAAGACTCACAGTATCCAGGCATGGAGGAGGAGCAGCAGGAGCTTGAGGCAACTGCTCACAGTGTATCCATAGTCAGGAAACACGAAAAGAAATACTGCTGCTTGGCTCTACTTCCTTTTGTTTACTTTATTATCTCACCACATGAAATGGTGTCACACAGTGGGGTAAGTCTTCCCGCCCTAATGTCACCAATCTAAATCATTCCTCAGAGAAATACCCATATATTTATCCCTGGGTGATTCAAGATCCTGTCAAGGTGATAATATGAAGCATAACAAATCTCTGTCAAGAATGTTGTGACAACACTTATTAAATTTGACTGCACTTTTTGTCTGTTTTCTAAGACCTGAAATGTTTGGGAAAAGCTGGCTTAAATGAGGTCATTTAAGCACTTTCTTCATTCATTCATCATGTTTTCGTTTAAGAGGAGATGCACAACATGGTTGTCCAGGGTATGGAGGATAGACTTCATTGTGGAGGCAACACATATCTTAGAAGTTGAAGGATGAGGAAGAGAAGAAGGGAGCTATAGTAAAGAAAGCTTGACTTTTTGCTTTTGCAGAGGAACACAGAATGCACACAGTAGCTCACAAACATCTACATTCTAGCTACAGGGGATCTGACACCCTCTTTTGATATCCAGTTAATAGTCATGCACATGCCTTACATACATGCAGGCAAAACACTTCTATACATAAAATAAAGTAAATATATATTTAATTTATTTATTTATTTATTTATTCATTTATTTAGATGTGAATGAATGTTTTGCCTTCATGTGTGTGTGTGTGAATGAAATACAAGCAGAGGCCAAAAAGAGGGGTTTGGAAATCCTGGAACTGGAGTTATAGATAGGTGTGAGTTATTGTTATTGTACAGCTATTTGTAAAAAACCTGTGTACTTTTTTGAGATAAATTATAACAGTGTAGCCCTGGCTGTCTTGGAATAAGCTATATAGACATGTATGTATTTTAACTCATAGAGATCTATCTGCCTCTGCCCCCATGAGCTGAGATTAAAGGGGTGCACCACCATTCAAGATCCTACCAGTAAGTATTCTTTTAAGCCATTTCCTTGGTTTACACCAAATAAGTACATAGGTGTGTGAATAAATAAATAAACAAACATAAAAAGTCTCCAGGGAACATATATCAGTAACTTATCTCATGAGAAAGGCACAGAGGAGAAAAAATTGGAACTAGAGGTTACTCAACATCACAGAAACTTGTAAGTGGATGCAGAAAGATGAAGAATGCAGTGCCAGCCTCAGCTATATAGCAGATTTCAAGACAAGTATGGAACATATGAAATCCTACCACACAAAAGATGAAATGAAATCAAAATATCCCAAAACACTCCTATGAAATAGTTCAGTAGGTAAATACATTTGCAGTATAGGACTGATGACCTCATATCAAGACTTGGAACCCACATAAAAAGGTGTGATATGGTGTCTCCATATTTATAATCACAGCAAGATAGAAATTGGAGCCAGGAGAGTCTGCTGGAAGCTCATCCTCAGCACAAGACATAAAGCAAAAGAAAGAGTGATCTTAGTGGATGGAGAGAACTGACTCTCTAGAAACTGATCTCAGCCCTCCACAATTCAGCATGGCAAGAACCTACCTGTTCTATTCTCCTTCACTCCCTGTCTCTGTCTCTATCTCTATTTCTTTCCATCTCTTTTTTCTCTCTCTCATGCACTCTAAATGAATCTGTAAAACAAAAAAAAAAAATTACAAGGGTACAAAGTGGAATTGTGGACAGACTTCCAGATGAAGGTACATCTAGGAATATCTTATTGTGTGATAATTGATTCCAAGCAAATAGAGGAGTGGAGATGAGGCACCAGAGACAGACATTTTATCAAAGAGAGAGGATGTTGGAAGGAAGAGATAATGGGATGTGGTCTTATATCTTAGTGCTCTATTGTTGTGAAGAGACACCATAGCCATGAGTACTTTTATAAAATAAGGCATTTAATTGAGGCTGGCTTACAGTTTAGAGGTTTAGTCCATTATTCTCTTGGTGTGAAGCTCAGCAGCATACAAGCAGGCATGGTGCTAGAGAAGTAGTTGATGGTTCTAAATCTGAATTCACAAGCGGTAGGGGGAGAGAGGTATAGGGAGAGAGAGAGAGAGAGAGAGAGAGAGAGAGAGAGAGAGAGAGAGAGAGAGAGAAGAGAAAAGAGAGAAGAGAGAGGGGAGAGGCGAAAGAGAGGAGAGAGAGGAGAAGAGACAGAGAAGAGAGAGAAGAGACAGAGGAGAGAGAGAGAGAAGAGAGAGAAGAGCAAGAGAACCACTGGAGCCTGACTTGGGCTTTTAAAACCCAGGCACTCAGTGATACACTTTCTCCTACAGGACAAATCTGCTTTAAGAAGGCCGCACCTCCTAATCCTTTTCAAGCAGTGACACTCCCTGATTACTAAGTTCGTATATGTACACAAATGGAAGATTTTGCCTTTCTTTCTTTCTTTCTTTCTTTCTTTCTTTCTTTCTTTCTTTCTTTCTTTCTTTCTTTCTTTCTTTCTTTCTTTCTCCATTAGTGTTCATTGAAAAGATCACTATTCTCTTGACCCAGGAACTCAATAGAGAGCCTTACAGGGCTGATATTTTCAGGGCTAAGTGAGAAACGTAGATTTGGGGAAATTTAAAGTGTAAACAGCATTTGAAACATCCATGTTAACAGCACCTGGTAGATGGCAGCTGTGAAAATCATCAGTCTGTGCTGAAAATACAGATTAAGAGACTGGCTCAGGGTTAGAAATCTAAGCCTTAGAAGTTGATTAAATAAGTTAATGTCGATCCTGTCTCCAGAAAAGAATTTGTCAACTGAGCTGGTCTTTGTGTGAGAGGAGAGATGAAGCAAGTTTATGCCATAATGTCACAGGAGCTCATCTATCCACCTTCTGTTTTTCCCTTAAAGATTCATTCGTTCATTTATTTACTCTGTTTGTGTGTGGGGGGACTGTTTGTATCTATGTGTCCATGTGTATATTTATGTGTACCTAGATGAGTTTATGAACACCATAGAAGTCAAAAGATGGCATTGGATCCCCCAGAACTGAATTTCCAGGTGTTTGTGAGCCTGATATAGATGTTGGAAATGAAAGCCATGTCCTAAGCAAAAGAAGTAAGCATTCTTAATCTCTGAGACATTTCTTCAGACCCTCCTCCTTTCAAAACAAATGACATGATGTTAATGATCTTCTTTATCTTTTTAACAGAGACTGTCTCAAATTAACAAATGTCTCTGACATGCAGACCATTTTCTAAGCTTAATGCAACTGAGAAATACATGGTAGACTAGGTCCCTATTCTAAAATCCTGTAAAGAATCTACAAGAAAGGATCAGTTATAAATATTTTATGAATGCCTTTGGTGCTTGAGAATAACCAAAAAGAAACTATCAAAAATTCTAGGTTTTGAACAAAACACCACCTTGCAACATGCATGCATAGGCAGTGCTATAAGACAATGGATAAAGACACTATCCAAAAGAACTAGTTCTGGGTAATGTGACTCCACAACAACTACCAGGGACATGAAAAGCCTTGAGTTTGACTTTGACCAATAAAGATGAACCTATGATATTTTGAAGAGATTTTTTTTTCAATGAAAAAAAAATGAACTAATGGGTTGTTAGCGATACTGTGTCTTAAGTATTATTTTTATTAATTAAGTTTGTTTTTTGACCATTCACATATGTATATAATGCATCCTAATTACTCCTATTTCCCTACTATCCCTATCAAACTTCTCTCACCCCCATCTCTTTTCCACACTCATGTGTTCTTGTTTTGTTTTGTTTTGTTTTGTGACTTATTGAATTCAACCAGAGTTGTTTGTGTGATCATGGGTTTAGAAGTTTCCAATGGAGCTTGTTGTTCTCACACAACTGAAAACTCTCCCTTTTCTAGTACCCAGTAGTTCAGCAGGAAGTGGTAGGGGCCCCTGAGCTCCTCTACCATCCATGACTGGTGGTTGGTTATCTGTGTATTCTTGTGCATGCCCATTACGGGTAACCCTAGAAGCTGTGAGTTTATAATTACAATGGCCCTGTCTTGCCAGAACATGGCATTTTGTCAGCTTTCCTCCTAGGATCTGGCTCTCACATTCTTTCCAACTCCCTCTTTTCTGAGGGGATAGCATATATATCTTGTTTAAGGCTGAGACTCAGCTATCATTAACTAACTATTGTTAGCACCATTTTGAGGTAACCCAAAACAGAAATAATTAAAATTCTGCCTTTTGGATTGGAGTTGTAACTCAGTGGTAGAGCACTTGCCTAGCATGATCAAGGCCCTGTGTTTAATCTTCAGCACTACATGGAAGCAAGCAAGCAAGCAAGCAAGGTAGCAAAAAAAAGCATGGTCAGCAAAATGACCCAGTGGGTAAAAGCACTTGCTATTTAAGCCTAACACATTAAGTTCAATCCCTGGAATGTATGTTAAAACATCAGTAAAATCTAGCAGTAGTGGCATACATCTGTCATCCCAGGATTCTTTTTGTTGTTTGTTTGTTTGTTTGAGATAAGGTCTCACTATGTAGCCACAGCTGGCCTGGAACTTGGTATGCAGACTAGGTTGGCTTCAACGTCATTTGCCTCTATTTCTGAAGTGCTAAGGTTGAAATCATATGCGACTGTGATTGGATAACCATAGCGTTCTTACAGGGAGAGGGGAAGCAGATTTAGGAGGATCACCTGGAAGCCATGGGGTCATAGAGCCTGATGTACATGGTTAGCATACATAACAAGAGAATCCATATCCTCAACAGGGTGAAAGGAGAACTGACACCTGAAAAACTGGCACTTTTGCTGCCACATATATTGACACATACATATAGCATGTACATGCATACACAATAAAGACATTTAAAGTACATTCCAATTTTTCTGATAATAAGAACATTTAAATTTAGTGTGTTTCCTACAACCCAAGGCCTCATCTATTTCATAATGGGATGGGGACAAAATGAAATTGAGAAGTGCTGGTGCAGAATACAATCCAGGAACCAGCTGCTAGGCCAACAACATACATGCCACAACAGTAACATGCTAACCATTTCCTTCCACCCATAAAGAGTTATTCTAAGTTGAGTAATTGTTTATCCTTTACAATGTCACAGACATCTTTTTTTTTTTCCAGACAGGGTTTCTATGTATAGCCCTGGCTGTCCTGGAACTCACTTTGTAGACCAGGCTAGCCCCGAATTCAGAAATCTGCCTGCCTCTGCAGGGATTAATGCCCTGCTGGGATTAAAGGCGTGTGCCACCACGCCCTGCTCAATGTCACAGACATCTTGAATGAATAGTTTTACATCATATTGATTAATTTCACCTTTAAAATTACCACAGATCTACTTGTTTATATTCAGTAAACAATTACTTAAATATTTAATGCTCAAATCCTCAGATAGTATCAAAAGTACTATGTATATGTCTGTGTGCATGTGTATACACTTATAAATATCTGCTATGTCTGAAGTTCCCAAAAAGATGAAGAGAGGAAGAAAGGGAGGGGATGCATCTGTGTTAAAGAATCTACAAGGCCAAGTGATTGAATTTCAACATTGTGGAGGGTTATAATGTTGCAGACAACAACCAAATTGTCTTATCTAATTTTACTCTCTTTAAAAGACATCTATTGCCCACATATGACCTACCATCTGCTATCAAAATTTTACAATGTTACCTTAATAGACAGATAGCTTTCATCCACCCAAAAGTTAAAACTGCCATCAGATATTATCCAAAACCTATAGCACAGCTGTCTCTGTTTTGCTGTGAGCCAACTAGCCATTGCCATCACCAATATAGTTTATAAACAATTTGATTCATGATGTTCTGCATCCTGGAACTAATCAAACCTCATGTAACTACTTCCATGGTGGGACATAGTATTTTGGAAAACCTGAATGTATGTTCTCAGCCATTTTTACTCATATTTGGCTCCAGAATAAACTATTTATCACTTCCATGGATGTAAGATCTATATTTTTGCATTTTCAATGTATAATTTATAGTAATGTTTAATTATGAATTAGGCACAGTTAGAGAATAACAACAATAGTCCCATTGCATGAAACAATGGAAGTTATAGCTATCTCTTCCATTTTGAAGGCTTCTTAGTTACACTCATTTTCATTGGTCAGCATTACACTAGACTCTAGTGTGAAAGGGAAGGAGGGACTTTTCTGTCCTCATTTTAAGATTCACACTGCATAAGAATACTGTTCTTCAGATAAATCTCTTATCAGTTCCTTACTAGAAAATATTCATTCAACAAATACTCGTATTGGAAATTGCCTTTGATTGGTAGTTTTAAGAGATAGCTCGGATACCCTTTGAAGTTTAGTTATAATAGACATTAAAATCTTTATTGCCTTTTATTATAAAATTAATTCATACTTGTAAAAATTCAAAAAATGTTGTACTGACTAAAGGAGAAAGTAAAATCTGTATAATTGAGAAGTTAAGTATAGAATAAAGATCAAGGGTATCTTTTGTATAGATGGCGTGGCCGTGAGACACCAATTTCACATTTTTGTGAGGCTCTTTTGACAAGGGACATAGCTCGGAATTAAGTAGCTGAAACTCGAAAGAGATCATGGATAAGGGAGTCTCAAATGATACTTAGACATGAATATTCTTAGCAGCATTATTCAAAAGCAGCCAAAAGGTGAAAGCAATCTAAGTGTCCATCAACAGATAGTGAAAAATGACAAAACACACACACACACACACACACACACACACACACACACACACAATGTATCAATCTTGTGGGCATTAAGTTAAGTGAAAGAGGCCAATCACAAGAAGCCAACTGCTGTATGAGGTATTTAATGTAGTCAGTTTAATAGAAGGAGAATAGTGTTTGCCAGGGGCTGAGGAAAGGGAAGTAGGAAACTACTTACTGTAATTTTCATTTCAATGTAGCATTTCAATTTTTATTAATGAAAGTATTATTGAAATTAGTTGCACAACAATGTGAATATACCTAACAGTACTGAACTTCTCACTATAAAAATGACTAAGACATATTTTGTGGTATATATATCCACAATACACTTACTTTTATAATGTCTTATAATGTCTTTATAATAACTTATCTTTATTTTATTCTGTGTATTTTGCTTGCATGTATGTCTATTTGCCTGCATGTATGTATGTGCACCATATGTGTGCCTGGTGTCCTGGGAGCCAGAAGAGGGCATTGGATCTCCTGAATCTGGAATTACAGGCAGTTGTGTAAGCTGTTGTATGGCTGTTGGGAACCTAACTGGTCCTCTTCAACAGCAGTATGTGCTCTTAGTCATTGAACTTTATCTTCAGCCTCTACCACAATATATATTTTAAATGTTTTCAGGAAAAGCCATTGTACTAACTTGCCCTGCTGGCATATAAAGACTGGAGGTGTTGCTATTGTCCTATTCTTTGCATTCTCTAAATCAAGGGAGTTCAACAGTAGATTGAAGGTATACATGAAATCCTTGACACATGTGGTAGTTTGAATAGGAATGTACCCCCCCCCCCATAGGCTTTGTCACCTGGTGACATGTGTCAAGGATTTCATGCTATTCGAAAGGATTAGGAAGTATGGCCTTCTTTGAGAAAGTATGACACTGTTGGTAGCTTTTGAGGTTTTAAAAGCTTATTCCAAGCCCAGAGTCTCTGTATTCCTGCTGCCTGCAGATCCAGATGTAGAACTCTCAACTACTTCCCAGCACCACGGATACCTGCATGCTATCATGCTCCCCATCTCAATCTTTGAAATTGTGAGCCAGCTCCAATTTAATGTTTCCTTTTATGCAAGTTGCCATAGTCATGGTATTTCTTCACAGCCATTTAAAGCTGACTAGGACAAAATGAAATGCAAATTCTTTAAAGAAAAAAATATTCCTATTAATTTTTTTCATGAGTGTGGGTGTTTTGCCTACATTTATTTTTGAGAATGATGTGCATACCATGCCCACAGAAGCCAGAAGAATGGATTGGAACCCTTGAAATTGGACTTAAAGATGGTTATGAGGTACCAGGTGAGTGCTGAGTATAGAACCCTGGGTCCTCTGCAAAAGTAATCAGTGCTCTTCACCTTTGGGTCATCCCTTTAGCCCCCTTAATACAAATTCTTATCTGCTTAGGCATTTCTTTTCTTTTTCTGGTGGAAAGAGCTCATCACTTCAGTACCACTTCAGTTTCCCAAAAAAGCATGTCATCCCTCTTGCCTGACCCCATAAAAATAGGCTTAGAAGCATTGCCTAATAGATTGTTTCTATTCAATAGACCATATTAAGTTAAATGTGCATATAGACCTTATTAAATTAAATGCACATAAAAGCTATTATTTCCAAGGTTTGAGCTGAAGGCATAACCAAATAAAGAAAAATCTTATTAAGGCTCATTAATGATATCTATTATCCCATCTGTATTTTCAGAAGCAGTTATTATTTCATGGGAAATTCCTTTCAAAAGCAAGGCAGCTTTGGGAGATACCCATGTTAGATTATACCTTAATTCTGCAGGGCTGTGCATACCCCAGAGTAACACTATTTATTAGTTTCTCAGCTTTTCCCACACAAACTAAGAAGCTGTACCAATGGTAATTGATAACTCAAACTCCACCTGCCACTGCTACTCATCAGTTTTCCACAATACGTACCACCCACAGTTTTCAGAAGACTTTTCAGGTAGTTATCTTAGTTATGGTTTTGCTGCTGTGAAGAGACACCATGACTACAGAAATTCTTATAAAAGAAATAAGAGGGTTTCTTATACTTGAATAGACTCAGTCTACTATCATTTTTGGCAGGGAACATGGCCGTATGGTGTTGGAGAAGTAGCTGAGAGCTACATCCTGTTCCCCATGCAGTGAGAGTGAGTCTGGGCCTATCATGATCTTTAAAAACCTCAAAGCCCACCCACAGTGACATGCTTCCTCCAATAAAGCTACACCCAGTCCAGCAAGGTCACACCTCCTAATACTAATTTTTTTTTCAAATAATGCTACTCTATGCTGACTAAGCATTTAAATATATTATCCCTTGGGGGCCATTCTTATCCAAACTACCATAGTAGTGATTGAGGAAGTTTCTGGTGGTATAATAAATAAATTTAGATTCTGGAAAGATGGCTCAGTTGTTAGGAGTACTTGCTACATTTGTAGAGTATTTACTGCTCTAAAGGTGTTTAGAACTTTTGAGAACGGAATCCTAGAATGGTTCAGACTAAGGTCTCAGGGCACAGCCAACTGTTTTACAGCATCAGACAATTTGTACCCTGAGAGTGAAGAAAGGTCATCTAAGTAAAGACTTACAAGTTCAAGCTGTGACAAATTTTTTTTAATAGAGACATATAAACAAATGATAATATCCAGTTGTAATGCGTATTCTAAAATAAAATTACTCCAATTCACTACACCCAGCATGGGCACAGAAGCACATTCTAAGAACAATTTTGGTGTTTTTGAAGGAACTGAGATCACAAAAGTCTTGTCTTATTTTCTCACTGCACTCAGAATTTCCTTTGCATGACTTCATTCTTGGTATGTATTCCTAGGAGTAGAGTACTAGTGTTTGGTTCCCAGTGCCCATTTTGTTGCTGCTCATATGTGGGTATACACACAGACACAGACACAGACACAGACACAGACACACACACACACACACACACACACACACACACACACACACAAATAAAAGTGAAATCTAAAAAAAACCCAGTATATTTTTGTGGGAAATAACTAGGAAATATAATGGCATTTTGGAGAAGACATTGAGATCCATATAGACAGATGTTTTTCTCATGCTTTGAAGCCCAGACAAATGTGGTACTTTGACAAACTAAACTTATATGGCATGAAGTCTTTCCATGGGTAATTTAATAGCAACTCAAGTCAGTCCTTTGACCCTAACCCATTCCCAGCTACAGAGTGACACCTTATGTTGTAGATAATTGCTGATGGGACCGAACACAATCCTTGTAGGGGACAGAAATTAATGGATTAGAAAGTCTTTGTTTTAATATATTTGTTGTGGAATACCATCTTCCCTTCCCCACTTTGGAGTTCAAACCCCCAGTGCAAGGAATATGCACACACATTCATATACACAAAACCATCCCAGGTATCACAATGTTAAATAAATGTAATGTTTAAGAACCTTTTGGGGCCCAGCCTTGCCTCAAACTACCTATGTAGTAATCTATAAAGGATTTAAACTTCCAATCTTGTCTTCACCTTTCAGGTTCTGAGATTATAGTCATGGGTCATCATTCCTTAATTATGTGGTTCTTTGGAATTGAACTCAGGGCTTCCTGTGTGCGAGGGAAACACTCTGCCAACTGAGCTATAAGCTCAGCTCTAATTTTTCACTTAATTATATTTCATGCTCCACTTTTTCCTTTATTGGGTAACTTTGATTTATCTGGTAATTACATCTTAGTAACCTTCCACTGGAATCTTTCCTCACTCAGTATCTGTTGCAATGCCTTTTCTAGGAGGGGATTTTCTTGATCACACTGATATCTGGTGTGATTACTACCCTTCTGAGGCAGCTGTGTCTCTTCAGCCTTCTAATCACCTAGTGAGACAGGAGTTCATTCCAGAAGTTAGGGCAAGGATCCTTGGTAAATTGTAGGCCAGCTACATATCCAGAGAACAAAAATTACTAGTGAGCACAAAAGAAACCTTTAGCATGTGTAAAATAAGTTAAGAGAAATGGCCTACAAAGTTGACTACAATATGACCACTCCTACAATGGGACAAACAAATTGTGATTGGCTCCCTTGCTTGGCTGAGGGGCATGTGGAGACTGTGTTTAGGCCCTTCACTGCTTTGCCATAGAAAATGCTTGAAGAACAAATAATCTCAATAAATATGACCTCAATCTCTATCTAGTTTCCATAATAAATCCCTAAAAGGGCCCTTTGGGAAGTTTCCCTGTACAAGTGCTTCTCACTTTTTTCCTTAATAAAATCTATTTCCACTTGCTCATTCCCTGTCTGTGTTCCTTAATCTTCACCAGGAGACAAACCTCTGGAAACCTCCAGATTGGCATGGCTTTAGAGACTGTTGATCCTCAGGCATATGTGGATAAGCCTAGAAAGGCTCTATTGTTCTCAAAAGACTCACACACCACCAGTGTCCTTAGGCATATATTTCTTTATTGTCTGCTTTTCTCGAGGAATATTCTTTTACTCCAAATTGAAGGTGTTGTTGCTTTGTTGTTAAATGAATGAATGAAAGGATGTCTGGAGGAAGATTTAACTATAAGAAACTAGAGAAGGCTGAATATTCTGATTTTCTCTACGGAGGGTACCCTTTGAGAAAGTATAGTTCAAACATGGTTTGTATGTACATAGTTTCCTTTTTACAACATGCTTCAAGAATGTGCCATAAACAAGTCTAACTTTGTTTATATTTTATAACTCATTCTTAACCATTGAGACAATTTATTGAGATACTTTGGGAAATAATTAATTCTAAGATTTCATATTACAGAGAACAATCAGGAAATAGGTATTTTTTTCAAATGAAGAACTTTAAAGCTGAGATGTATGTGAGATGGCTAAAGATGATCATTGCCTATATCAACTCCTTTACATTTATCTTCTAATTCTATGATGTGTATATTTATCTTCCCCACTCTGTATTTTTTTTTGCTTTGATACCACACAAATATTATCTGTATTGTTTTTGAAATTCTACTTTTTGTTGCATATAATTCACAGTATCTTTCCATTCCTACAATTAATATGTGCCACAGTAAATAATAATTTTAAAAGTCTCTCTGCATCATTAGACATTTTAGAATATATATGCCAATAGGGCTGTTTCATTTTTTGCATAGAAAATAAGAACACCATTACTCAACCAATGCATGCTTCTTTATACCCCTCCACAAATCTATATTGAAGTTGTACCTGCTCCACTGAAATATCCTCTAATAACATGAACAAACCTGACTGTTCTCCTGCTAGGAGTCTAGAGAATTTCATTGTTGATGCTAAAATATTTTGAGGCTCAAATATATATTTAGTGCACTAGTATGAATGAATGCATTTGTCTTACTGCTTTCATAGTAGCAAACTAATATTCTAAAATATAATCCAAGTTTCTTGGAATTATGTCCCCATTTTTTTTTAACATTCCTACTAATCTTAAATGAACTTTTATAAAATTGAACTGAGTAAAAAAGAGTTCTTCAATAAAGATTTCTATAGATAGAAAAGTCAGATCTCCAGTTGATAGATACATTTTTAAAAATTATTTTATTTATTTTATTTTATTCTTTGTGTATGGGTGATTTACCTACATGTAGGGTATGCATATATACCACAGTGGTGCAATGCCTGCAGAAACCAGAAGAGGGCATTGGAACCATTTATACTGGAATTAGAGATGATTGTGAATGGCCAAGTGGGTGCTAGGAATCAAAGCAGGGTCTTCTGAAAAAGCAGTCAGTGCTATTATCTGCTGGTTTATCTCTCTTGTCCCCATCCTGTAGATACATTTCATAATGGGTCCTCTACATATTCTGGCTTTACTATTTTCTATTATGTTTTATATTTTATATTATCATTATTTGACATAATAATTTTCATTGTAATATTTCATCCTTATATAATTTGATCATGTCCACTCCCTCATTGTATGCATACCAGCTATCAATTACTGTGTAAAAAAACTACCTCCAAACACCATAACTTAAAACAGTGATTTATTTCTTCTTATAAATCTGTGGATTGGACTCAGCAGGATGGTTCATCTATTTCACAGGAACCTAGCTGAATTCTTGTGTATCACTACATGAAGCTAGGTGCTCCTCTGATTTGCATTGTCTATGATAGCTATGATTACACATCTGGCACCTCAGCTTTAGTGTCTGGCAGAGCTGTGGCCTGACTGGATCGCTCACTCTCTTTATTCCTTTAAGTAGACTAGGGTAGCTGAATCCCAAGAAGGGAAGAGATTATAAAAAATCTGCCAGGCTTCCTAAGTATTAGACCTGGAAGCCATACAGCTGGATATCTGCCACAGCTTCCTGATTGAAACAAGCCATAGGACAACTCAGAGGACTGTCGTTTCTCTGCTGGAGAAACTATAGCTTCACTATGCAAGGACATTGGAATGGAGGGATTGGCAGCCATTTTCTTTGTCAGATAATCTATCACCACATGATAGCACAAAGAGGATGTGAAATGACTTAGGTGAATTGAAAAAACTTGCTTTCGAGAAAACAGAAACTTAGAAATGTGGAATGGCTTGCTCAGTATATCACAGCTGGTTTCCTAACATGTTTACAAAGCCCCTAGACCAGTAAGATCCACACCACTGAGAGCTCATTTACAAGAGCCCCTGAATCAGAATAGCCCCAAGGACTCAGGGATGCACCTTAAGGTGTGATGGAAACTACACTGCTAATTTTACTTCCAATACTATAGGAGAAACCCTACTGCCAACCAAAGGAGGTCATGCTGCAGCTAGAGACTCAAGTTAACAAGAAAAGGGCTTTACTTTCCTTATGGCTTATTGTAGTTTTTAAAAGACCTAGTCTTCATTTACAAATGCTATGGAATTTAATCTTCATAACAACTGTGAGTAGTCAGGATTTAACAATTTTCTTTGCTTTTCTTCTTTATTTGTGTACTTTTGTTCTTGGAGCTTGATGTAGCCTAGGTCACCTGATACTTGTTACATAGCTATGGATGATATTAATTTACTGATGCTTGTGCCTCCATCTTCCATTTGCTGGGATTATAGATAAATGTGTACCAACATGGCCCCAGTATGTGCAGTATTGGGAATCAAACACCAAATCTTTTGCATGTTGGGTAAGCACTCCAATGGAGCCACATCACCTGTCCTGAACTTTTTGACTCTTCATTTTCCTTCCTTCCTTCCTTCCCTCCTTCCTTCCTTTCTTTCTTCCTTCCTTCCTTCCTTCCTTCCTTCCTTCCTTCCTTCCTTCCTTCTTTCTTTCTTTCCTTCCTTTCCCCCTTTTCCCTTTCCCTTTTTCCCTTTTTCCCTTTTTCCCTTTTCCCTTTTCCCTTTTTCCTTTTTTCCCTTTTTTCCCCTTTTTTCCCTTTTTTATCTTTCTTTCTCCCTTTCCCTTTTTCCCTTTTTCCTTCTTCCCTTCTTCCCCTTTTCCCTTCCCCCCTTTTTCCCCTTTTCCCCTTTTTTCTCTTTTTTCCCTTTTCTTCACTTTTTTTTCAATTTTTTCCTTTTCCCCTCCCCCCTTTNTGGATAGTAATTTCAATAGTACACATCAGATTTTCTGGGACTTCAGTCAGTAGTCCAGTCTGGCCTTGAACTTTTCACAGTCCTCCTACTTTGGTCTCCTGAATGCTGAGATCACATGCATGATCCATTATTCCTTCCATTTTCCAAAACAGGAAACTGTTGCTTAGATACAGGTCAAGTTCTTTACTGTGGTCACCAAAACTTGCATAGAGACTCAGAACCTGGAGTTTTCTAATTCCAAATTCTGTTCATAGTTACTATATGGTAGCCATTGGCAACTACCACTGGCCAAAGAGTCTGAATGTTTGGAGGAAGAGACCATCAGTGGGAAACTGTGGCTTGTGGCTGCCTTGGTGAGCTGTCACTACCTTCCTGAAGCCTCCCACTCCCAAGTTGCCTCAAGTGAAGAGGTTGGCACAAGTGTTCAACAGATGGCACAGTCCTACTCTGCTGTATGCATGCTGCTCCTGTTCCTGGGTGAACAGCTGCCTGACACAGGCCTTGCCAATTGGGCAGCTGCCTCTTGGTGTGTCTCCAAAGGCCATTGCTCAGAGAATTCAGTCCAACATTTTCTCTGCTTCCCCTTTGACAAAAATCTTCCCTCTGCTTCCCAGGTCTCCACCTGGGCCAGAGAGGCCTGTCTGCACTATGACAGGAAGCCAATGCCAAACCTTGAATTGCTCATAACAGGTGTGATGTGCATACAGCACTTTGAAAAAAAAGGAAGGAGCATGGGAAGCTCCTCCCAGATCCCCTCTTTTGGGAGAGCTTAGCACTCACCGGTATTTCCTTCTGACCAGCTGTGTGGGGGCTGAAAGGCAAATTCCTCTTTGCTGGAAGCTGTCCGGGGATGACAGAAGAATAAATGAGGAATGAGGACCAAGAATAAGGCAAGGACATTTGTCTTCCCAGACCTAGAAACTGTGCATAGAGAGGGCACAGCAAGAAAGAATTCTTTTGCTTTGGAAAGAAATAAAACAGTGTTTATGTCCAATCAGCACATCCAGCCAGCACAGTAGACATGAACAGTTGGCATCTTGCACTGAATATGCAGTAACAGCAGCTCAGGTACTATTGTTACTCTCTCTGGATTAAAACCTTGTTTATCACTTTCTTTGGGTAAGTGACTTGAGCTTGCTAAACCCTAGGGTTCTCATCTGGAAAATGAAAGTACTTTTATCTCCTTATAGGGCTGCTATGAGGAATAAATGGAATAATATATGTAAAAGGATTACATAGCCTAGTGCTGGCATTCAGTATATATTTGATCAAATGTTAGCTACTGATGTTACAGCTTTTGTGAGGGCAGCAACTTTGTCTTGTCCTCTCCAAAACAAAGTCCCGAGTATTTTGCGAATGAATGAATGAGTGAGGAAATCAGTGAACAAGTTCTATAATAGTTATTCTTGAACTTCTCCTGAGAATTGATGAAGAGCTGAGAAAGTAGGTGGTTTGTACAAATGTGTAAGTATAAATAGACCATGTGTGTGGGGAGGGGCCTAGAAAGATTGGTTCAAGGGGTGGAGAGATTAGCAGTTAGGAGTGCTTGCTGGGCTTGCAGAGGAAATGGGTTCTGTTCTTAGAACCCATATCAAGCAATTCTCAAGTGCCTGTAACTACAGTTTCAGAGGCTCAGATATCCTCTTCAGGTTTCACATGTACACAGATGCACAGAGAGAGAGAGAGAGAGAGAGAGAGAGAGAGAGAGAGAGAGGGAGAAGAAGAAGGAGGAGGAGGAGGAAGAGGAGGAGAGAGAGAAAGAGAGGAGATGAGAGAGAGAGAGGATGAAGAGAGAGGGGAGGAAGAGAGAGGGAGGAAGAGAGAGAGAAAGAAAGAGAGGGAAAAAGAAAGAGAGGGAGAGGGAGAAAGAGAAAGAGAGATGTGCATATATATACATGTAGGCATACCACAGACAAATACAAATAAAAGTAAATCTTTAAAAAAAACAAAAATAAAAATTTGTTCAGCATTGCTTAGCTAGTCACAAATGATAAATCATTTTCCTTTAGACACTCTCTTTTTTTTTTCTAGTTTCTTATCTTGTATTCCTTTTAGAGATTGTGTTTCAAAGTTTATCTAAATAGATCCTTTCCTGACTCAGAGTAGAATAGTCTTTTTGTAATTAAAATGTATTTATTTTATTTTATGTTTATTTGTGTTTTGCTTGCATGTTTGTTCTAGAACACATGTATTCAGATTCAGATTCAGATCCCACTGGACTTAGGGATGATTACAGTCCACCATGTAAGTGCTGGGAACTGAACCTGAGTAATTTGCAAGAACAACAATTACTCTTAAACTCTGAGCCATCTCTTTATTTCTGGGCATGTTCTATTGATGCAGTTATTACTAGCATTTGTGTATAGATTGAGTACCAGGTCAATCGTCCCACAGTTTTCATTGGGTGAGGGAACAGTATTCCTTTATAATGTTTTTAAATTTAAATTTATTTAATTTTTTGAGAGATGCTCTCTGTTTATAGTCCTAGCTGTCCTGGTACTTGATGTATTGAGACCAGGCTGGCTTCAAACTCAGATCTTCCTGCACCTACCTACCAAGTGCTGGGTTAAAGGTATGTATTGTCCTTTCTCATCTTAGCTCTTTCAAGACCATGATGTCTGATAGCCATGAGATGCTTTGCTTTCATGTGTTATGGGAAGACAGGCTGAGCAGGAAGACTTGAGAATCCATATATAAAAATCTAGTGAATGGCAGTGCATTTAATTTTACTTTGTTACTGAGTTTTGAGATGGTGGTATGGGATTTTTCACAGTTAAAGAAAACAAAGATGAAAGCCGGGTGTGGTGGCGCACGCCTTTAATCCCAGCACTCGGGAGGCAGAGGCAGGCGGATTTCTGAGTTCGAGGCCAGCCTGGTCTACAAAGTGAGTTCCAGGACAGCCAGGGCTACACAGAGAAACCCTGTCTCGAAAAACCAAAAAAAAAAAAAAAAAAAGAAAACAAAGATGCATTTGAGAGGCAGGATTGAACCTGAGCTACACAGCAAGAGTATCTAAAATATAACCAAGGGCTTGGTGATGTGAGCTTGGAGCTTGCTTTCTTTGTCGAGTGAGGAAGAGAGAGAGGGGGGGCAGGGTTATTTTTATTTGTCAATAGGTTCATTACCATGGCCACAGGGCTGTATATCACTGTATTGTTCTGCTGTATTTCCTGGGTGTAGCTCAGTCGTAGAACACTTGCACCTGCAGTGCCTGAGTGGGGCCAAACTGCCTCCACTTGAGAACGTATAAAAGTAAGCAAGCTTCATGCTAACATGGGGCTGTTGTGCTGAGTTCTAGACAGAGCATTCTGTCTAGACAGAGCTCTGCTGAGATGGTAGCCTCACCGAGAGGGGTGGGAAGCTTGACTTGCAGTGTTCACATTCACTTTACATGGGGTTAAGACCCAGGGAGCCCCCTGCCTTTTAGTCTTCCATTAGCTGCCTACCCAGGGCCTATGTGCCTTGTTCTAGAAACCTGTCAACCATGTAATAGGCAGAGCCCCACCTAATAGAAGTTGTTTTCCTCCAGCAGCTGGGTTAGTGTTTACACCTCCGAGAGGAGTCATTTTAGCAGTTGCTGTTCCCCCCCTCCCCCCCAAAAAAATCTTTTGTACTGTACTTTTAGTTCTCTTTAATCCAGTTACACTTTTGGATTGTGATGAATACAGGTGAGCTCAAGGATTCTTTTCTTTAAAAGAACTATCCGATACTGATACTGATGTATTGCATGAAGCATCTCCATTTCAGGCTTCCAGCTATGAGTTCTGAGTGATTTCCCCTGTGTAATTGCACAGACACCCTTAAGCTCTTCAGGCTGTTGTAGTTTCAGGAAATCCAATTAGCTTTACTCAATCTGAGAGGCATAGTGAAGTATTTTAAAGAAGGGAATTCAAACATGACCCCATTAGTTGCTTCCTCCTTGGGGTTCCCTGTTGTTTTTTGCCTGTAGGCCAAACTCCAGTATTTATAAAGGTATCAAGCTTCCATGCTCTGAATGTTTGTATCCCTCCAAAATCCAGGCATTGAAACCCTATTAACCACTGGCATGAGAAGGTGAGGTTTTTACAGGTAATATGGGCTTGAGGTTGGGTGCCTGTGTGTGGGTCTAGAGCCCTTATTAAAGGAATCTCAGAGAACTTCCTTGGGCAATCTATCAGGCTGAACCAGAAAGTGGGACCCTTATCTTTATCTTAAAATTCCCAAGACTCCAAAACTCTGAAACACGAATTTCTGTTATTTAGATATGCAGAATACATGATTAGCATGACAAGGAGTATGGCAACAGACAGGCAGGCATGGCTCTCATAAAGTGTGCTGAGAGCTTACCTCTTGATCTTCAAGTGGGAGACAGAAAGAGCTAAGTGGGAATAGTGTGAGCTTTTCAAACCTCAATGCTTGCCTCCAGTGACACACCTCCTCCAACAAAGCCACACCTCCTAATCCTTTCCAAACAGTTCCACCGACTGGGAACCAACCATTCAAACACATGAACCGCATGAGAGCCATTCTGATTCAAATCAGCATACCCCGTTTTCCTGGAAAACCTGGATAATTACTGTTCATTTTTTTCTACTTCTCAATTCTGGCCAGAAGTATAGGTTAATTGCAAAAACATTGTGCTGAGCTAGAGAAGCTAGGCACACACACAAATAAGTATATCGAATGATTCTATTTATGTTAAATTTTTGTCCCTCCCTCTCCCCTCTCTCTCCCTCTGTGTGTGTGTGGGGTGGGATGGGGGGTGCATATAGGTCTTCTAGAGTACATGCATGTTTGTTAATGTCTAGGTCAACCTGAGATATTAATCCTTAGGAACCATTCATCATGCTTTTTGAGACACTTACCTGGAACTTGACAAGTTGACTAGACTGGCTGGGTAATAAGATCTGGAGGCTGGCTCCTAGCAACCTTTGGAGTTTTGCAGTCTCTGCCCCTGTAGCGCTGGATTTAAACATTCATACTGGGCCTATTTTGCTGCTGTTGCTGTTTGTTTTGTGTTTGTTTGTTTGTTCTTTGTGTTTATGTGGGTTCTGACAATTGAACTCAGGTTATTGTAGTTCTAAGGCAACAACATTACGAACTGGTCCATGTCCCTAGCCTTAGTTTGTAAAATGCTCAAATTGGCTAGAACTAGAGTTATAGAAGTCAGATCAGTGGGTGACTTGGGTTGGGATTTGTGTTATTACAGAGTTGTCTAAACTTGTTAGGAGTGATAATGGTCCTTTTTGCTTAGATTTAGTGTGGATAAATTTACAAGTAATTGACTTGAATCTTGTAACTCAACTTCAAAAAAATCTCCAAGGAGATGTGAATATACCTAAGTAAAACTGTGAATTAGTGATTATTGAAGCCGGATACTGAGTGTGTGGCCTAAACATGTCATTCTCCACTTCTGCATATGAATGAATAATTCTTGGCCCAAACTGCAAGGAAATCAATAAGAGACAAAGTTCACATTAATGATTCTTGTAAAAGGTTTAAGTAGGTGTCAGAGGAGCTAACATGATCAAAGACTCTTTCTTTCATTAACATAATATAGATTAATTTTTCATAATGGTTATGCAACAAGGAATAAAGGTTACAAACAGCCCTATAGTTATGATACTTGCTTTGTAAGGTTAGAAGACAGATTACCATAATAGGTCAATAAACCATGCAGTATTTGACAGAAATGCCAAAGGGAATTGGAAGTGGTGGAGGGAAGATTTAAGGAAGCTTCTTGAGGTCTGGAGGACTTCAGGTAGATCTTTGTGATAATTAATATTGATTGCCAACTTAATGTGTCCTAGAATCACATAGAAGACATACTTCTGGGCAGGACTTTGAGCGAGTTTCTGTATTGGTTTAGTCTAGATGAAAAGTCTGAATATAGCCGGGCGTGATGGCGGACACCTTTAATCCCAGCAGAGGCAGGCAGATTTCTGAGTTCGAGGCCAGCCTGGTCTACAAGGTGAGTTCTAGGACAGCCAGGGCTATACATAGAAACCCTGTCTTGAAAAAAACCAAAAAAAAAAAAAAAAAGAAAGAAAAGAAAAGTCTGAATATGAGCAACACCATCTATTCTCTGGGTTTCTAGAGTGAATAAATGTAGAAAGATGGCCGAGAGCTGACATACATTTCCACATAATTCCTTATTCCAGAAACAATGGGACCAGCTGCTTCATGCTTCCATGAAAAGTGAAGGATGCCCTTAGTGCATATAGCTAACTGACACTGAGCATTTGTATTAGTTACTTGTCTCAGTGACCACATATCTGGTGTCTTAGTTAGGGTGTCCATTGCTATGAACAGACACTATGACCAAGGCAACTCTTATAGGAGAAAATTTAATTGGTGCTGACATTCAGGTTAAAAGGTTTAGTCCATTATTGAAGTGGGAGCATGGAAGCATCCAGGCAGGCATGCTTCAGGAGGAGCTGAGAGTTCTACCTCTTCATCTGAAGGCAGCTAGGAGAAGACTGGCTTCTAGGCAGCTAGGACTAGGTTCATAGTGACACACCCACTCCGACAAGGCCACATCTCCTAATAGTGCCACTCCCTGGGTTAAGCACAAACCATCATACCTAGTGAAAAGCAACTTAAGGCAGGAAGCATTTATTTTGGCATACTGTTCTACAGACTGCAAACCATCCTGATGGGAAAGGCACAGAGATGGACATAGAAGGTGGCTGATCACATTGTGTCTGTGGATGAATAGTAGTGAGAAAAATGAATGATGCTACCCAGTTCATTTTCTCCTTTTATTCAGTCTGGACTCCAGCTAATGGGATGGGGCCACTAACATTTGGGGAGGGGGTCTTTTCTCTTCATTTCCTATCTGGAAATGCCATCACAGACATGCACAAAATGTGTCTCCGACATGATTCCAAATCCTGTCAAGCTGATAGCATTATAGCATTTTAGCAAAAATAACCAAAATGTTATTAGAAAAAACATTGCAGGAGCAATCCATAGTTGCAACCAGAGGGGAGAAGGTATTGTTCTCTGTGAGGTAGTAGTGTATATGTGGTAGTTGGGGAGAATGAGCAAAGAAGTAGACTGCTGTCTTTGCTACTGCAATGATTTTGGCATTTCTATTGATCAGTGTGGTGTAGCCTTCCTATTGGCTTGAAAACAGACTCTGGAGGGTGGGTCAGAGGGAAGGGGAACATGTGAACTGGTTACTGTGTTCATCTGTCCGGTGTGTTTCCCTCTCATGTGCTACATATGCATCACACAATACCCTTTTCTTGGTAGACAGAGACCCCTCCTCATTTCTTGCTTCCCCTCCTCCTCTCAAAACATCTTCACTTTGAAATACAATTTATAGTCCTGCCACCCAAGTGCAGTTCTTGGACCATATGGTGGTTTGAATAAGAATTGTCCTCATAGGCTCATATATTTCAATGTTTGACTCCCAGGTAATGTACTGTGTAGAAAGGATTAGGTGGCATGGCCTTGTTGGAGGAGGTGTGTCACTGCTGGTGGGCTTTGAGGTTATAAAAGGCCACACCAGGCCCAGGTTTGCTTACTCTCTGCCTGCAACTTGTGGATCAGACATGAGCTCTCAGGTACTGTTCCAGTGACCTGCCTGCCTGCCTGTTGTCATGCTCCTTTGCCATGATGTTCACAGACCAAGCCTTTGAAACTGTAAGAAAAGTAACAGCCAGCACTCTTCCAGGGCCTCTGCATCAGAGCCTGCCTCCAGGTTCCTACTGTTTGACTTTCTGTCTTGCCTTCCCTCAATGGACAGTGAGTCTGGATATGTAAGCTAAACAAACTCCTTCCTCTCAATGTTGCTTTTGATTACTGTGTTTCATTGCAGCAATAGTAACTGTAGACATCATCATTGTCAACTGGAAGGAACCTCAGGTCTTCTCTGGTAGGTAAGGTAGGTAAGGTAGGTAATGGATGTGCTCAATAACTTCCTCTCTCTCTCTCTCTCTCTCTCTCTCTCTCTCTCTCTCTCTCTTTCTTTCTTTCTTTCTTTCTTTCTTTCATGTTTATTTGTTTAGAAACAACATCTCACTATGTGGACCAGGCTAGTCTAGAACTTTCCCAGAGACCCACCTGTTTCTGCCTCCTGAGGGCTGGGGTTAAAGGTGTATACCACCATACTCACCTGATCGCATCCCATGAATATACATAATTATTATTTTTCAACTAAAGATATATTAACTAAAAGAAAAGTTAATGTGAGACTGTGCGAAAACATGTAGAAATTGTAGAGGTAGGGAGACAAGTTTAATCATTTTGAAAGTGTAATTAGAAGGATTTCTGTCTAATTGAATGTAGGCTATGGAAGTGACTAAGACTTGGAGGTCCAAAGCTTTGGGCCTTCGGAAATAGAAAGACAGATTTGCCTTTGACATGGAAAGATGGCTAAGGGTATCCAGGCTGGAATTTAAAGCCTAGTTTATAAATCATGTTGAAGTAAATAATAACATCAACTTCCTTAAAGCTGGGCATTAGGACTACACCATAGCTTTCTAAAATTCCAACTCAATTCTTCACGGATCTAGAAAAGACAATTAGCAAGTTCATCTGGAATAACAAAAAACCGAGACTAGCGAAAACTCTTCTCAACAATAAAAGAACCTCTGGTGGAATCACCATGCCTGACCTCAAGCTGTATTACAGAGCAATCGTAACAAAAACTGCATGGTACTGGTACAGCAACAGACAGGTANAAAAAAAAAAAAAAAAAAAAAAAAAAAAAAAAAAAAAAAAAAAAAAAAAAAAAAAAAAAACCCACAAAATGGCTTTTCCATCAGATCAAATTTGAAAAGGTATGGAAGAGTAAAGGAAGTCACTCCTGTAAATTTTTTAGGGCATTTTTGTACAATGTTGGCAGGTAATGGCAATATGCTATCTGTTCTTCTCCATGGCATCCTAATCTTTCATGCCTAAAATGCACCTGGGTGACTTAGAATGTATTTGGTTCTTTTCCTGTCATGGCGTGTGGCTGTAGCAAGGGGGGTATTGCAGTGTAATTTGTTATTACAACATAAAAAGTCAGAAGAGTTTATTGTAACCCAAACCCTAGCATCCATCCTAGTCTAATTTTCTCTTGCCGTGGCTTAGGAGTGATGTTGACTTTCTTCCTAGCTGACACTTTGCACCAGCAGCTTCGAATCTTATTTATTTGCTTTTCTCTTTCACTGTCATTTCATTCGCTTCTTTCTCCCCATCTTCTTATGAGAGATAAGGGCTATGATTTAAATGAAAGATAATAGAGCATGATAATGGTGTAGCCACTGAGTTATCCAAAAATACTTTCATATTTATAAAAGTTCTGAATAAAAATATGTGTTCAGTTACTTTGGCTATTGGTGTGTAATAGTTTCTGTGGTCAGCAACCAGGTTATTTTGTGCCAACAGCATAGAGAACAATTTCAAATAGTCAGTAGTTCATTTTTTTCAATAATTTTATTATTCACTATCACTATCCCATTATACTTCTTTCAGTCATTTTCTACTATTATCACAGACCCACAGCAATACAAAAGTATTGGGTATTAACAAATTATCCAAATGTCTTTGAAAAAAATACTGTATTAGTGATTCAGAGGTCCAGGCTTCTAAACAATTTTCTGTAGTTTCTTTTCGGTCTATCAGGAGGTGAGTTCTTTGTTCCTCTTTTGTGTTTTCATCCAATTATAAGTAATTCTATATGAAAGATATGATAATTTGACAGACATTAAGTTGCTATTTTATTCATCTTGGACCAGTATAATAAAAGATCATAGACTATGTGGCTTAAATGGCATGCATTTCTCACAGTTCTAAAGTCTGTAAGTCCATGGGTCAATATAACAACATATTTGGTTAACATTGAGAACTTCTGTCCTGAATCTCAGACAGCCACCTACTCACTACAGTACCATGTTGTCAACTCCATCATAAGAACACTGTCCCATGGCTTGGGAAGATTGTTATTCAGCCATTAACAATCATGTTTCAGTGATATTTGTTACATAATTCTCATTTAAAAATCTCCTTTGTGGCTATTGTCATTAGAAACATGAATCACTCTCTTAGGATGAAATTAGAATTTCAATAGCAATGGCTTCTTATTGTCTTCTCATTCACAATGAGATAGAAGACTCAGAAGAAGCCAGAAGACTGAAAATGGAGGCTGAGACATCTGAGCTGCCTGTGGGTTTTAGAAAGTATGAGGATTCTGGATCTGTTTTAAATGGAGTCCTCATACGATTTGTGGATTTTATGAGTTACTTTTATTGTTTCTGCAACAAAATTTGTGACCCACCTCTAACAAACAAACAACAATAACAATAACAATAAAACAAAACCTGGGAAGGAAGTTTGTCTATCGTGGAGAGAAAGGGATGAGTAGCTGCTCATTCCATATCTGCAATCAGGAAGCAGAGAGCTGATACCAGGGGCTTGTTTCCTCTGGTAACGCTCCTCGTCCTAAAGGTTTCATAGACTGAAAATACCATCATCATCCAGCTGGGGACCAAGTTTTCAAACAACACAGTTTATGGAAGATCTTTCACATTCAAACCACAGCACTGCTGAATAACTACAATATGTTAATATTCACTGTCAACTTGGCTGGACTTGAAATCACATAGGACACATATGTCTAGGTATGTATTTCCAGAGACATTCTATCCAGGAGAGAAGAACCAACCCAGACTTAGCACCACCATACTGGTTGGATTCTTGAGTAAATAAAAAGAGCAAAAGGAGAAAATCAGGTGAGCATTCATTTTTCTCTGTTTCCACTCATGGCTTTCTGGTCATGACTTTCCTATTATAGCAGACTATATCTTTCCTCACACAATGAGCCAGAATAAACCCTTTCTAACTCAAGTTGAAATTGTTATGTATGTTTTCACATCAACTAGAAAGGTAACTAGTTTAATAACTGTATGATGTAGATCACAGGTAACTGAAAGGATATATTTTTTTTTTTTGGTAAAACATTGGAAGAAAACATGGCAGAAGAAACTGGCCACCAGCAATGACTACTGAACACTTTCTACATCTTTCTATTAAATGAGAAATGCTGGAAAGATGAAGCCACATGTGTTTATGTGTCCGTATTAAACATAGATTTTAACTACCAAGCAGACTATGCTGTTGAACTTTCCTAAATGATAGTATTTTCAGTTCAATATGTATGCTAATATACCTTTAGTGAAGTTAAAATTGAGTAAAATTTTGGTTTCAGAGTGAATTAAAGCAGCTTGAATTTGCATACAATGCAAAGATGATCAAAATAGCCATTGCAGCTGTGCAATTCTAATGAAGTACAAGGAATCCCATTCTCAGCTCTTTCTAGTCCTATTTTCTCTTTCTCAATTTAAGCCAAAATAACAGATCTACTTCTTTCAAATTCCGTCTTTCAAATTCCATCCTTTCTTGTTTGCAGTCAAGGCATTGAATTAAAAAGTTAAAGTCACTGATTTATTACAAATGAAATGTACAATCTAAATTTACACCTACAATCCAAGTGTTACTCTTTAGCTATAAATGGATCTATCTCCTCTTTTTTCTCCTCTCCACTCCCTCACTTCTTTAGTGACTGTTATTTTAAAGTTTGTGCTATTGCATTTTAACACAGTCCATGTCTGATTTTTGAGAATATTGTGTAAAATTTCAGGATATTGTGAAAGGATTTCCAATTTACTATGAAAGCCCCCCCACCAACCTCTTGCATCCTTTGCTTTCAAATAGGCAATGCAAGTGTTTCCCATCTAGTGAAAGCATTTTCATTTTTACTCCTCCTCCTCTTCTTCTTCTTCTTCTTCTTCTTCTTCTTCTTCTTCTTCTTCTTCTTCTTCTTCTTCTTCTTCTCTCTCTCTCTCTCTCTCTCTCTCTCTCTCTCTCTCTCTCTCTCTCAATATGTATGTGTATAAGTGCACTCACCCATGTATGTGAGTGTAGAGGCATAGGCATCTTCATCTATTACTCTATACCTTACTTATTTGTTTTTCAAGACAGGGTCTCTCTGTATATCCCTGGCTGTTCTGGAACTTTCTCTGTAGAGCAGGTTGACCTTGAACTCACAGAGGTCCATTGCCTAAAGTGTTGGAATTAAAGATGGGAGCCACTAGGCATCACCTTAATATTTTTGAGGAGGAGTCTCTCACTGAATGCAGAGCTTATAAATTTACATATACTAGCTAGATAGTGAGTTCCAGAGATCTACTTGTCTTGACCTCTCCAGTTGTTGGAGTTATAGGTATGTGATACTACACTCAAATATATAGATGCTGAAGGATCTAAACTGAGGTTCCCATGCTGACATGGGAAACACTCTACACACTGATCCATCTTCCCAGGACCTTAATGGGAGGATCACTATCTCTTTCATTGCACCTGCCCATTTGATCTTGATCCAAGTTGGCTTGAAGGGCAGGAATATTATTAGCATCTTAGCCATAAGTGGCAAGCCACGTCAAGAGCCTAACGTGGGTTTTAAGTTGTCATTCTATCTTGTCCTGTCTCTGTGGAGTCAAGTGGGTTTACACAATTAACTCTGAAAAATATCGAGTTTCATGTCTTTCACCCTTCGCAGGAAGCAAACCAGAATTGATTATGCTTCAGCCTGGACCTCAGCATCCCGCAGGAGGCCAGTATTCATCAGCTATCCCTCAGGATCAACAGACAATCCAAGGACAAAGCCAATACTGATCTTTGGACAGCCTTTCTCACTTTTATGTTGGGGCTTGGATATGTTGATTGTCTACCTTACATTTACATTTTATTTTATCATTCAATTAATAAATTATATTTTTGAGACAGTCTCACTAGATAACCTAGAACTCATTGCACAGATCAAGCTGGCCTTAAATTCACAGAGATCTACCCATCTCTGTTTCCCAAGGGCTTGCAGATGTCCAGTCCTGGCTGAGTTTCCCTTTTAATGAGACAATAGTATCATTGTCTTGTAGAAAATACATATTATTTTGGTGATAACAGAAATCACTCCTCAAATAACAAGGTTATGTTTTTGTATTACTTTCTATAGTAGGCTTACTTGGTTGAATCCAGGGTAACATTTATGATTCTCTTTTGGCACCAGATGAAGCTCAATTTTATGTCGGCAGTAATATGTGCATGCCCAGGGTATTAGTCTAAATCAATGCACTAAACTGATACTTTAAGTCAATGTGTGACAATTCCATTTCCTTTGACAAATATGTTCCTTTTTTAGCCCTTCTTACAAAGTAGGTAGCCTCATGATTCTTGACCAATGAGAGGGTCGGACTTTGACAGAACAGCCTGGAAATACATTTATTTCCTTTTGCTCTGCCTTAGGTATCCCAGTTTCTGGTTTTTTTTTTTTTTTTTTTTTTTTTTTTTTTTTTTTTTTTTTTTTTTTTTTTTTTTTTTTTTTTTTTTTTTTTTTTTTTTTTTTTTTTTTTTTTTTTTTTTTTTTTCTTTTTTTTTTTTTTTTTTTTTTTTTTTTTTTTTTTTTTTCATTTGTTCAGATTGTATAATTCAGTTATCTAGTTCAAATTTGCAGATTTATGTCCTGTACCAATTCTGCTACCAGTCATTTTAAGCCTGCCTAATGCTTCAATCCTTTACTACAGTTCTTCATATTGTAGTGACCTGACTATAAAATGATTTTTTTTGTTGTTGCTCCAACTTCATAGCTGTAAGTTTGCTCCTCTTATGGGTCACAGTGTAAATATTTTCAGAGATGGAGGTTTGCCAAAGGGATCACAATGCACAGGTTGAGAACCAGTGAGTTTCAGCTTTTGCATTTTTCAACATCATTTTCATTTGCTCATTTTTAGTATCATTTCTGTTATTATATTCATAGTGCCCATTCACTGATAATCATTATATTTAAAATGTCACAGAGAAACCTACCTTACCTTAATTTTTATTTGTTGATTGGTTATTTTATTTTTCATTTGTGAGTGTTTTGCTTGCATGTATGTCTGAGCAACACCAGCCTGTCTGGTGTCTGAGGAGGCCAGAAGAGGGTGTTGGATTCCCTGGAACTATATGGGTACTGGAAATTGAAAGGGAGTTCTGTGCAAGAGAAGGCTCTTGACCACTGAACCCTTCTCTCTAGCTCTCCCTTTGAGTTTTAAAACACCTTGAAGGCTGCTGAATCCAGGTATTAGATCTGTTCCAAGCCACTAATTTGGTGATCTTAAAACTCCCTTTGTTGTGTTGACTAGGAATTACACTCTCCCGCTCTTTTCAAAATCAACTTTGAAAGGTGAATATTTTCATTTTGGGTTTTCTGCTGGATGGGTGTTCTAGTACAAGTTGGTACTGGTGAGGGCTATAGACTGATGACTTTCCAGTCTTTATGGGGGAGGGAGGGAAAGAAGAGGGAGAGCAAGATAGTAACTTCATGAAAGACCTTTCTGAAGCCTGTTTTATAAGGGCTTTGTTCTATTTACGAGAACGTTACCCCCAAGTTATAATTATCTGCTGAAGGCCCTAATCTACCCCCAAATACAAACCTATTGGCAGTTTGGATTTGAACATATGGATTTGGTGGGGGGATACAAACACTTTGTCCATTGTAAAATATTGTACAAACTGTGGACTCTGAGCATTTCTCCATAAAGGTTGTCTTTAAAGATTCTTTTCTTTTGGTTCTGTTTGTTGACCTGCTCTCCATCCATATAGAATTAGTTCTACTCTTGCCTCAGTTCCCAGGTTGTGGACTGGGATAACCCTGCTGTTTCATTTTTGTTTATCTTTTTGTTTTGTCGTTAACTTGAGTTCCTTCGACTTAACCTTTACTATCTGCTCTTTCAGGAGGCTTTTACCCTCTGCTGACAGATTAGGGTGTGAGCATAGCGTCACCCTCCACTTTGGAGCACTTGTCAGATTTGAATTGTTTTCCTGTAGGGTATCTTCTCATTTGCAAGCAGTCTCTGTACTGAGATCTTAAACTTTCTCCAGTTTGTTCTGTGCTTGTATGCATCAGGGGACTATGTAGGGCCCCCACTCCCCTGGATCTCAAATTCCAAATTCTACCCATTACTTTTCTGGCTTTCCAGCTGGTATACAAAGCCAAGTGCAATACAGAGCTGAGGATAGTCCCCCTTTGCTTCCTGTGGAATGTGCTATTTTTACTGGCAGCACCAGTCTCACCAAGGCCTTTTGCCTCTGCTCCCAGTCAATATAGCTCCATCTAGCGGCAAATTTGATTTTACACTGTTAGCTCCCTAGATTAATAAGCAGTAATACTTTCCTGATAAGCCAGGTGGGTGGATAGGACTTCTTTCTCTCTCTCTCTCTCTCTCTCTCTCTCTCTCTCTCTCTCTCTCTCTCTCTCTCTCTCTCTGTGTGTGTGTGTGTGTGTGTGTTTCTGGGTTTCTCTCTCTGTGTGTATTTGTGTATGTGTCTGTGTGTGTCTGTGTTTCAATAAGACCCTCAACATTATTTTACTCAGGTTTACTAGTTCTTCATGAGTAAGCATATCTAAAGTTGTCTATCCCTGCTTTGTTTTGAGAGTCTTAAAATGACTATTATCGGCAATTTTGTTTAGTTTTATAATTGTTTGGGGAAGAGATTTCCTGACTGCTTTATTCTGATGTTATTGACAGTCTTTCTTTTACAGTTAATATTATATTTTTCTATTAAATACTTCATCACTACAATAATTATGCCTAGTTATGACACATAGTCCTTTTATAAATTGTCATGTTTAATTAAATTAATTATTTTTATTTTATTTTATTTTTTGAGGCAAGTTCTCAAGTAGTAAAGGCTAGTATGGAATGCCTACATAGTCCATGCTGATCTTTACATTTTTACTTCCTAAGTAGTATAATGTACAGACCTATAGCACCAAATCCCAGCATTATAACCTCACTGATTGATTGATTGATTTCTTTACTGACAGTGTCATCCTATGTAATCCTGGTTGGCAAGACTTGACCTCATTGGGTAGACCAGGAAGCCTAACTAACTTGTAGTAATTGAAAGATTACTATGCCATCCCAGTACTGGGATTACAGTCATGTTCCATCACAGCCAGCATATTTTCCCACTTCATCTTGTGATGTTTCAACAAGTCTTTCCCTGTATGTGTCCATACATGGTACTGTATACTAGCTTTATTTTCGTCTATCTTTGAGATGGTCTCCCTTCTCTCGTGGATCATTGGCCATTTTGGTCCATAAGGGCAATAGGAGCAGAGATGTCAAGTGTAGGGTTTGGAAGCCCAATGAGTGTGTATGCAAATATCCAAACTGGAAGTAGCTATCAGGAGGCAGATCAACTTTGCTTAGGGTGGTTGAAGGCTTATAAATTATTGGGGGACTGAGAGTAGTAATATCTGAGATGGGCAAAGGTCATTGGCTGGGGGCCTAGGGCACCTGAAATGCCTCATTAGCATGGGGAAGCATTTCAGGAATGTCAGGTGCTTGCTGAACAGGTTTTATCAGGAGAAAAGAAATTGATCCTGTAATATAACTAAAGCTATTTGACATGCCTCAGGTAGAGGCATCTGTGGGGGCTTAAAATCCTCCAGACAAGGTCAGAGAGGGAGAAGCCCTGATAATGAAGGGAATCTCCCATATTTCACCTAGCCCAGAGGTTATTTGGTCAAGGTGATCTTTGACATTAATTAGCAGAGTTTTCCCACATTTTTGTTTTGGTATCTGAGTAATGAGTATTTAATAAAATTAATTGGCTCTTCAGTTTTCTGGAAAACTTTGTATATAATTGGTCTTATTACTTTGTTACCAGCATCCCCAACAGAGAGATTGTCTATTATGCTTAAGAGTTCTGACGGCTTATTTTGGGCTCATTGCTGTTAGTCTAGTCCAGAGGTCAGCAAGTACTTTCTGTGCAGGTATAAATGATCAATAAGGTAGAATATGCAGTCTGTATTTAAACTAGTTGATTTTCCTATTGTACTGCAAAAGCAACCATGGACAGTATGTGGTACAATAAATATACCTTTGTGTCAATAAAACTTTATTTATGAAAACAGATAGTAGCTCTAATTTGGCCTATGGGTTGTTACTTTAAGAAACAATATTTCTGGGGTTGTCTGATGGCTCAGAGGTTAACGGGAATCTGATACCCTCTTTAACCTTTTGTGATTACTAGGTATGCATGTGCTACACAGGCATTCATGCAGTCAGACACCCATTCACATAAGCATAATAAAAATTTTAAATATTTTTATATTTCTTTTGGCCTTTACTTTGAAAGTTTTAGTGATGTTGGGTTAGTCTCTCTGCTTTATAAGTAGCTCAGCTTTGGGAAGTGACCCTTCAAAATAGCAATTGATGCTTTTATCCTCCTTAGTTATCAAAATGAGATCATTTACAGGAAATATATTTAGCTCCCTGGCTTCTATCTAAATGATCAACACAATGAACAGACAGTTTTAGCAGAGTACTGCTTTCATAAGTTAGCTAGCAAATGGTTTGTTAGAATAATAAACACATAAAAGAAATATAGAGGCTCAAATCTCGCCCAGGACAAAAATGCCTCTGACAGATGAGTCTGCTGGTCTCAAAAGCTACTGAACTTCCCTCATCCTGTGGAGGAAAAAAATATCCTGCTTGTATATGGTGACAAAACAAGATCCAGAGATTTGTCTGTGGGTGACCTTTTTCTTAAAACAACTTTTAGAAGCCCCATCAATACTTTCAATTTTTAAAAAAATATGCAGAAGCACTTTGCTGTCTGACCACAACTGTAGGACATGAGAACTAATGGCTGCCTTTGATATTTATAGAAGAATAAATAAGATTATGGTGGGGAGTGCAGTGGTAACATTTTCCAGACAATAGCAAATACGGACCAGACTGTATAGATTGACAGTTCTTCACCACGGAATGAGATAGAGAGTTACAGGTTTTTTTTTTTTTAAGATTTATTATTATTTTTTTTTTATTTATTATATGTAAGTACACTGTAGCTGTCTTCAGACACTCCAGAAGAGGGAGCCAGATCTTGTTACGGATGGTTGTGAGCCACCATGTGGTTGCTGGGATTTGAACTTATCACCTTCGGAAGAGCAGTCGGGTGCTCTTACCCACTGAGCCATCTCACCAGCCCCTGAGAGTTACAGTTTTATAAATTTATTTCTTTTAATTCTGAGAGCAATGCTGAATATTCCCAGTATAGACACCAAGGGAGTACAATTAAACTGAACATGTCATGAACTCCCATAACCAGTGTGTGTGTATGTGTGTGTGTGAGTACTAAAAGTCCAGCCTTCAGGGTCAACCTACATAGTACATTTGATGCCACCTTGGTGTACATGAGACCCTGTGTTAAAAAATAAAAGGTTTGTGTGTGTGTGTGTGTGTGTGTGTGTGTGTACGTGTTTGTATGCACACATATAATAAAAATAAAATAAATAAACAAAAGGGGTGGCAACATGGCTTACCGAGTACAGAGCTTATTGCACAAGCTTAAGGACTTGAATTCAATAATCTGAACTCAAATAAATGTAGAAGGATAGAACACCACCCCCAAAGTTGTCCTCTGACCTCCATATGCACTGTGGCATGTATATGTTTATACTTACATCATGCAGCCATACATGCCCGCCCACATACTCATGCACTCACCCTTAAGTTAACTGTTTAACTAAAGTTAAAAATGTTTCAATTAACAAATTTTTTTTCATATGAAATATTCTGATCACCACTTCTTTCCAGATCATCTCCACCCAACCAACATCCAACTACACAATGTCCTTTTGGGAAAAAAAAAAAAAAAAAAAAAAAAAAAAAAAAAAAAAAAAAAAAAAAAAAAAAAAAAAAAAAAAAAAAAAAAAAAAAAAACAGGGAAAAAAAGAAAAAATGCACACACTCACACATAGAGACACACACAAACACACCCAAAACCCAATAGAAACTCAAAGTCATAAATCATAATACACAAGCAAAAATAAAACCAAAAACAAATAAAAAAAAACACACAAGAAGATGGAAAATGCCCAAGCAAAGCAATATGAGACAAAGAGTAGACAAAAATACTTTTGAGTTAATTTTGTGTTGACAGTTTACTGCTGGGCATGGGTCCTATTCTCAAGTGTTGAGCATTTCTTATGTGTTAATTAGCCATTTATGTTTCATCTACGGGGAGACTTCTCTTTAGTTATGCACTCCATTTTCAATTGAGTTATTTGGGGGTTTGATATCTAGTTTCTTGAGTTCTTAATATATTTTTAATATTAGTCCTCTATTTGATATGTAGCCATTCTGTAGGCTGCTGTTTTATCTAATTGACAGTGGCTTTTGCTTTAAAGAAAAATTTCAGTTTCATGAGGTCCCATTTATTAATCGTTGATCTTATTGCCTGTATTAAGATCTGTTCTGTTCAAAAAGTCTTCTCCTGTGGCAATGAGGTCAAAGCTATTCCTCACCTTCTCTTCAGCCAGATTCAGTGTGTTTGCCCTTATGTTGAGGTCTTTTGGAGTTGAGTTTTGTACAGAGAGATAATTATAGATCTATTTGGATTCTCCTATATGTAGCCATCCAGTTTGACCAGCACCATTTGTTGAAGATGTTGTCTTTTTTTCTACTGTGTATTTCTGTTTTCTTTTAAAAATCAGGTATCCAGACATTTATGGATTTGTATCTGGGTTTTCTATTCATTTTGTCTGTTTTCATGCCGATAACATGCTGATTTTCTTTTTTTGTAGTACAATTTGAGATAAGAGATGGTGATACCTCCAGCTATTCTTTTATTATTCAGTTTTGAGTGTGTGTGTGTGTGTGTGTGTGTGTGTGTGTGTGTGTGTGTGTGTTTGTGTGTTTGTCTTTTTGAGCCAAGGTTTCTCTATGTGGCCCCAGATGTCCTTGAACTTACTGTACACCAGGCTGGCCTCAGACTCACAGAGATCCATCTGCCTCTGCATCTCAAGTGCTGAAATTAAAGATGTGTACCACTACTGCTAGTATTGTTTCAGCTATTCTCCCTTCCCCTGCCCTCTCTCCCCTTCCATATAAACTTTAAAATTTCTCTTTTAATTTCTATGACAAATTCAATTTGATCAGAATTGACTTGTATTTTTAGATAGATTTGGTAGGATGAGCATGTTCACTATATTAATCCTACCCATCCATGAACATGGCAGATTTTTCCATCTTCTGATGCCTTCTTCAATTTTTATTTTCCAATGTTTTAAAGTTTTTGTTATATAAATCTTTTACTTGCTTGGTTAGAATTATCCCAAGATATTATATTTTTCTCCTCCTCCTCCTCCTTCTTTGAGGCTACTGTTAAAGTTGTTTCCTTGATTTCTTTCTCAGTTGATTTGTCATTTGTATATTAGAAGCTACTGATTATTTGTGTATTAATTCTGTATCCAGCTACTTTTCTTAAAGTGTTTATCATCTGTAAACTATTTTTTGTGTTTATGTATACTATCTTATCACTTATGTATGCTATCTTATCATTTATGTATTATATCACCTGCAAATAAAGATAACTTTTACTTCTTTCAATCTAACTTGTATGCCGTTTATCTACTTCAGTTGCTTATTGCTCTAGCTAAGAGTTCAAGGGCTATTTTGACTAGGTATGGAAAGAATAGACATCCTTGTCTTAATTTTAGCAGAAATGCTTTTGTTCTCCATTTAGGTTGATGTTGACTGTGGGTTTCTTGTAAGTTGTCTTTACTATGATGAGGTCTTTCTCCTCATGATTATTTTAAAACTTAATCTGGGTGTGGTGGCAGACCCCTCCTCTAACCCTAGCACTGGGGCAGCAGAGGCAGGACACGGTGAGTTGGAGGCATACATAGTGAGTTCCAGGCCACCAAGAGCTCTTCCTGAAAAAAAGAAAAACATTTCTTACAAAAGGTGGAGGAGGAAGAGCTGGAGAGATGGCTCAGTATGATGGTTAACAACTACCTATAGCTTCAGGTCCAAGGAATCTGATACCCACTTTTGTTTCTGTGGGTATTTTATACATAGGCTTCTTAGGCACACATGCGGGCAAAACACAAATATAGTTAAACACCAATAAGTCTTTTAGAAAAATAAATGAGGAATGGTGGTGAGAGGAGATGAGGGAGGCAAGGTAGAGTAAGAGGAGGAAGGATTGAAGAAAAGGAAGGCAGATGGAAGGAAATTAATATATCGACTTAAAACAAGCTTTCCTGGTGTGTGTGTGTGTGTGTGTGTGTGTGTGTGTGTGTATGTTTGTGTGCGTATGTGCACATGCACTTGTGCACATGTATAGGTGGGTGTTGTAGGTTGTACTCTTTGAGGCACAAGGTCTCTCCCTGAACTTGGAAGTCACAGTTGTTTGGTTTGTTTGGTTTGTTTTTTTTCCTTTAAGCTATGCTGCAATTCTGCAAACATCCTCTCGTTTTGGCTCCATCAGAGCTAGGGCAATAGTCATTCATGGGACACCTAGCTTATTTTGTGGGTACTAGGATCCAAACTTGAGTCCTCAAGATTTCCTTTGAGCCCTTCTCCAGCTCCACCCAGAAAAATGACTTTTAAAAGGATTCTACAGTTTCCAAGTGGCCAGATTGAGATTACCATGCCTATCTCTCTTCAAAGCCATCTGCCTTTTCTCTACTCTATCTAGTGCATGGTAGTGTTTAGAACACTCACCAATTTACGAGAGACAGCTGAATAATATATAGGCCTCAAATCCTTAAAAACCTATTGCAGCTGCTTTTAAGTGAAGTAGGTGATCAATTCCCAGTGTTTCAGGCATACCTTCTGGGTTTGATGCCTTCTCTTGCACAGGAGTGCTAGTTAGTCTGAACTTAAAGGTCTCTACCCTGCATCTCAATGTATTACCTACAAGGTTGCCCATTTCTAATGTTTGACCTCTTGGCCCAAGATCTTGTGCAGCAAAGCCTGGGCACCAGTATTTAAATCTGAAATCTTATCTCCTTTAACACAGTCAGTCTGATAATGGACTGTGGATGCTGTGAGTCTCTGGCCCCACTGGTTTTAGATTTCGTGTCATTACTGAGTGATAGGATGGTCACCTGTTCTCCTCTGGAATTGAAATTTGGAATACCATTGTCTCTTTGGCAAGTAGCAATGAAACATTGCAACATTCACAGAATCTGAGTTTGTTTTAGTGCTTACTTTAAAGTGATCCAGAATGTCTCTGAATCACTTTAGAGTGTGTAGTTTGGCAGTGATGTACTTGCTTAGCAGGTGTGAAGCTTTGGATGCCATCTCTTCCATCACAAAAACAAAACAAGCAAACAATGATTTTTCTTGAAACTAGGACGGCAAATAAGGGAAGAGCATGAGGTGAAGGAGGCAGGGTGCATTGAGGAACGGATACTGCCCCTCCTCAAGCTTCCTGTTTCAGTTACATACCAGAAAGAGAATATTTGTGGTTTTATATATGATGATTATAGTAGTCATTTGAACAAAGATAGACAGTGAAGGTTGCCAGTATGTCCCAGAATTGTCATGTAGTGAGAATTCTGTAACTTGAAGAATGTACATGGTCTAGAGCTTATAAGCCTGTATTCCACAAATACCTCCTGGATGAATTAATTCCAGATGAATGGAAGCATGATAGAGGTGAGGAACAAATGTGTCTTTCTTATGCAAAGTCTCAATGGAAAGCACAAGGCATGTTGGTTGCATCCATCTGATTAGTGTTAGCACAGTGCCCTTAAACAAATATATCATTTGAATGGTTACTGAAGGGCTCTAGCAGGCCTGAGCATCTCAAACATGGCACCTGCAGGTTTTGCCTATTCCCCTTCTGTCTCCCTTGCAAAACTTTTTGATTACATTCCTAAAGCCAGCCACTAAGTTCTAGTCCCTAATTTGGCTACTTTGTTTTACCTGATTCATTCCTGAGGCTGGTCACCAACATCCAGCTATCTAAATATTCAGGTCTTGCAATGACAATTTGTTATTTGGATCCTTTTAATTAAAATACCTCTTCAGAACTTAGCAATGTATCTTAGCTCATTCTAACACAGAACTCTCCCTTTCCCCTTTTAAAATTAACAACTTGCAAAGCTATTTGCTGTTGTTTCTGCTCTAAGAAAATTCTTGTCATGAGAGAGCCTTGTTAGAAACTATTGAGACATACCTTTTATTTTATTGGTTTTATTTTTCTCTGGTACTGGGTATTGAACCCAAGGTCTTTTTAATGCCAGTCAAGCACTCTACCACTGAATTACAACCAAGCCTCACACCTATATCTTTTAAAAAGTGCCATTCAGGAATAAGAAGCACATTCAAGGGCCACTAAGATTTTCTGGCATCCTGTTGTATGCCTGTATTATTTAACTTTAAGGCTACAAACCGTTGAATTATTTGGTAATTCTTCATTGCTTTTTCTTTAATGCTGCTTTGTTCCCAGGTTCATTTTGCCCCCATGAGAAGGAAAACAAACAAACATCCCTTTAAACTGTCGCAGCTGTAGCTGAACATATGGGGAAAATTATTTCTATTGCTATTACCGTTCTCTGTGTACTGTCCCGGGTGGGAAGAAAAGAAACATTTTTTTTTCATGTATACATTAAATAACATGCTGTAGACACAGCATATGCTGTCTTTGTCACTTCTGCATTTTTGTATTGAATTTTGAATCCTGTTTAGAAATGTAAATTAATGTAACTTTTTGATACAGATATCTGTCAGAGTTTCTAGGGATAAATCTCCCTAGGAAGTATACTTTTTAGAGTTAAAAGTAAAAGAAAATTTTCGAGTAACATAAAATGAAGCAAAGAACTTTGTCGATGTGCTTCCCTTGACTGGAGTTGACTTTTTTCCCCTATCCCTTTGCTAAATCCTCTGACCTTGGAAAGATTATTGGATGTTGATCCTGTGAATATGAAGAGTAATCATCAGGAAGTGAAATTGTGTTTCAGAATGTGGTGAATGTCTTAGTAACATAAAAAAAAATTAAAAAACAATGTTTGTATTTATTCTCTAAGAATTTCAAGCTGGGCAGTGGTGGTACACATCATTAATCCCAGCACTTGGAAGGAAGAGGCAGGAAGATCTATGTGAGTTTGAGGCCAACCTGGTCTAGAGAGCTAGTTTGAGGATAGATAATGCTATACATAAAAACCCTATGGGGGGGGCATTTCATACAGGATATTCTGATCATTTCCTTTCCTTTCCTCCAGTTCTCTTCAGATATTCCCCTACATTACTAATGAGTAAATTTTTTTTTTTTTGAAAAGCGTTTTCAAGTAGAGTGTTTAAGCCAAATTTCTAAAAATAACTATGGTTCAGCATGTGCGACAAGGTGGTGATTCAGCAAAATAATGTTTTCCCTCTGTTAAAGTGGTTGGAAAGTAAATAAAACTGGCTATTTTAATTGAACCAACATGTAGCCTGTGTCCTGGAGATAACTGGTTGTCAAAGAAGTTACTGTCCACATACAGGGAAGCATATTGCATGGAAATATATTGCCAAGTGTGATATTTACTAGTCACATGTGGTCAATTAGATTAAAATTTATTTAATGGGTTAGATTAAAATCAGTGAAATAGGGTTTAAAATCCAGTTTTTACCTGGGTATGGTGATTCGGGGTTATAATTCCAGCACTGGTTTGAACATTGTATGGAGTTTGAGAGCAGCCTGAGCTTATCTCGAAAATCAACCAAATCACTACTACCTCCCACAGAAACAAACCCAACCATAATATAAAATATAATTCTCATTCTTTACTCACGTTGGTCTTATGGCCAGTTCTATATCCAGACGTACTAGTAGACAGTCCTGGAACTCAGATCACCTCCAGAGTTGGACTGTTTGGACTTGGATAGGTAATCTAGTACTTCCCCACATATTTGAGTTCAGAAAAGCTCCTTAAAATTACTTTGCCTCAGTTTCCCTCTTCTGTCAAATGGGGATTTTTTTTTATAGAGATGATATGAACTTTGAATGAGTTTATTCATATAAAGTGAAAGGAAAAATATCAGCTCAGAATCTCAAAGATCAAGTTCTCAGTACAAAAAAAGATGTATTTTCCCCACAGGGACAGAGGGCAGGGAATAAGAAACAAAGATGGGAGATAGGGAATGAAGGAGAAAGGGAAGGGATATTTGTCCCTTCCTGAGAGCAGGAAACAGGACAATGGCCAGCCTCTAGATAGACGCCCATAGGCAAATGGTGCTTATAGAGGTAAAAGATAAATCCTGTGTTAGGATGAGGTGTTCAACTTTAATTGCACATGTTAATTAGGTGAGTCAAAGGGGGCTTTTGGATTGCTGAACTTGAATACTTTGATAGCTGGACCTTGGCAGTCAGCCTCAGGAGGAAGTGGCCAAATAAGGGAATAGACCTTGGTTGCTAGGTTTAGGACTGTAACCTACTCATTTTTAGCAAGGCAGTGGGAATAGGAGAGAAGGGTAAGGCCTGCCAGAGCCATGCTTCCCATACTCAGGCTAGCTGAAGTATCTTCATAGAGCACACACACACACACACACACAAATTGTTTTTATTTGTGTATGCATGCTGATAAGTTATTTCTCTGCCAGTAAAAAAAGCCAAAATCAAACCAGATTAGAGTATATATAAAGGCATGTTTATTGGGAAACCACTCTCTGGTGAGTTCACTGGTCCCAAGAAAAAAAGTCCAGGAAATGTGCCATGGGGGGAAGGAGAAAGAGGAGATGGGGAAGAGAAAGAGAAAGAGAGAAGGCCTCTCTCTGTCTCTGTCTCTGTCTCTCTCTCTGTCTCTCTCTCTCTCTGTGTGTCTACTGTTAACCATTGTGCCATTTCTCCTGCCTCTACATGATACATTTTTAAAAATGCCTGGCCCATAGGAAAGATAGGCTCAAAGGAATTGTTGTTCCATAGAAGTTGAACACTCAGATTACCTCTGATCTCATGAGGTAAAGTAAGTTTCATGGAAATGGTGAGCATAGCCTGATGAATTTTAATAAAAAGGAATATGGATGCAGGAGAGAGGGTATTTCTGATACGTAGCATGGCCTGAGCACAAACATAGAGATAAGAAATGATGGGGTACATTTAGGAAATGCCAAGTCACCTGATTGGTCTGTGTTAAGGAAAACTGAAGGAGAGGAGATTTTAAAAGGCAGCTGAAGGAAAAGCACGTGGTCCCATGTGTGCCAGCCTAGGGAGGATGGTTTTGGTTTTTGCATGTTGTTTGTTTTTGGTTTTATAAACACACAAAGACCTAGTAAAAGTTTCTGCTCTGACAGTGTGGAAGTTTCGGAAGGAAAACCATGGTGGTATGGTGGATGTTGGATTAAAGTGGTGTCAAGCCTTCACAAGAAGGAGGGAGAAGAGAGGAGTATTAGTAAGATGTGAAGATGTATGGATTACATATGCGGGGGTGGAAAGAGGGAATTTGAACACAACACCTTGGGCTTTACTTGGTGAAGACTTTAGAAGGCTCCTTGACATCGCTATACAATGTTGATAGCTCCTTGCTTTGTGTCTTACTCTATAGCTCCATATGGCAATGGCTACCAACTCTTATACAAATGTGAGTCTCTCTGTGGTATGCTTTAGGTTCCATGAGGAGAGGACCTGGCAGTCTCTATACTATGAAAAACAGACTATGCCATGGCAACACAGTCATATGACTTCTTATAGACCTGTTCACATTCATGTCTTTTTGTTTTTAAGATTTATTTTATTTATTATATGTAAGTACACTGTAGCTGTCTTCAGGCATTCCAGAAGAGAGTGCCAGATCTCATTAAGGATGGTTGTGAGCCACCATGTGGTTGCTGGGATTTGAACTTATCACCTTCGGAAGAGCAGTCGGGTGCTCTTATCCGCTGAGCCATCTCACCTCACATTCATGTCTTTTAAAAAATGATTTATTCTTTTAAAATTTATGTGTATGTGTTGTGTGCCTGTGTGAGTTTACATGTAACACATGTAGCCATGCAGGTGCTGATAACCAAACCCTGGTCTTCTGAAAGAGCAGAGAGTACTCTTAACCAATCAATCTCTCCAGCTCCTTTACCCCTTCTTCTCTCCCCTTTGCCAGCTTTCTCTTTTATTTTCTATCTGTTAATTAAATCTGTCAGTAGCCAGTAACTTAGCAGAGAGGAGTAGAGATCCATGAGTAAGCCATTCATGACTGTCTGTGATAAGTCATGTGCAGCCAAATGTAGCTACTGTGTCTTCAATGTCAGTGTCATGCCCAGTAGATAGTATTCACTGCCTTTCTCCCTAACTTCTGTTTCTTACATTCTTTCTGCCCCATCTTCCTTGGCCATTGACTTTAGTAGTAATTGCCCTTCCTAGGATGAGCACCCAACCATCCTTTGGTCTCCACAGCCACAGGACTCTGTATTCATCATCATGGATTGCAAAGACAAAGATTCTCTGATTAAGGCTAAAAGTAACTTTGTCTGTGAGTGTAAACACAAATGGCAGGAAACAGGGTGATGCCATCATCATATTCTCTTTCTTGTAAACAGTCCTCTGCTGGCATCAAAGTACAAAGCACCTGTACTTCCAGCCTTCCTTTCATGTGCAGAATGGACACATGGGTCTTCTAGGCTTATGTGAACTGAGGAACTAGTGGGGCCAGAGCTGGGCAAAGACCTAATTCCCTCGCAGAAGAAGAGCAGTAAAAGGAAGCTTCCTACCCTTTCTGCCTTAAGAGACGGTTCTGGGAGAATGTGTCAGTTGAGATGTGGATACCATCTTGTGACTAATTAATCAAACTGATAAAGTCCAGGAAGGTGATTCAGTTCTGCTGCTGTTGAGGCTCTGGACCAAAAGAGGATCTGTTCTTAGTCTCATATGTTTCCTCCTTCACTAGGCACCCCCACCCCCACCCCTTAGCTCTGTGTTTTCTTGCCTCAGTTAAAGTCACCTTAACAAATGAAAAGAATCATGTATATAGTGCTTGCACCTTTGCAATCATATTTTCTTAATTTATGAGATGCTTATCTGACTTCAGTTGTAAAAATAGGGTTATTAATTAGAAGCTGTGTGTGCTTGGAGTAAAAGGCTTTGTTTTGACTGGTTCATTATGTCTGTGAGATAAAGACACATAAATGAATTGAATGTGACTTTAAAGAAAAAGCGACTGAATTTACAACTTTGCATGTTCTAGCCACTCCCACAGTATATGCAAATCAATATCAAAGTATGGAGGGATGAAAATAAAGTGATCTATGTAATACATAAGCATGCAGATTTTAAAGAGATTGGTCACAGAGTTTGTATTTTTACAAAAGAGTGAAGGCAGATAATATTAAAATCAATATGACGTTAGTCATGAGGGAATCAGTCTGAAAAAGATGGGAGCTGCTGGGAAGATGATATTTGCAGAATGGGAGGGTGATGTGTAAAACCTGGAAAGATTCCTCCCCTTCCACATAGTGAACATGGATGTATTCCAAGTGATTCTTTCCAAGCCGCCTTTCTTCTTCTTGAGCTTCTGTTCCTTTTTTACAAAGCTGGTTTAATAGGAAACAATATTTCTGTTATCTGCCATGAGACCCTACTAGCCATCATCAACAAGGTTTCACAGGACAGATATTGTTGGCATTTTAGACAGCTTTGTGCATGGTGGAGTGCTTAGCTGCATTCATACCCACCTCCAGATATTTTACAACCCTAAATATGTGTAGACAGTGCTTAATACTACCCAGGAGGTAAAGCTGCCCTCAGTCAAGAATAATGCTTTGGGTCTAGAGCTATAGTTCAATTAGTAGAGTCCTTGTATGCAATGAGTCCAAGGTTTCATTCCCAGCACTGTTTATACTGTCTGTCATGGTACATATCTATAATCCTAGTTTTTAGGATGTGGAGACAGGAAGACTGGAAGCTCAAGGTCACTCTTTTCCACATAGTGAGTTTGAAGCCAGCTCTTGGTTGTAGAAGACCCTATTTCTAAACAAACAGACAAACAACAATATTTTTAGAGAAGGCATTTTCATAAAATCTGAAGAGTAAATTATGTACCTCCTACAAATATCTGCTAGGACTCATTAGTGATCAAGTCCTTTGGCATCTGAACTGTAGCCTTACAGACTGGATGAATGGAGGACTGGGTGTGTGGGAGATGATCATGCATACAGGGGTCATGATGGATGTGGAAGGAGGATTAATCTTGTGAAACTACTCCCAGAAACTTTCACCAGAGTTGTAGGGAACAGAAGTCACATTTGGTGATTGGCTTTGCAGGTCCAATGGCAATCTCTCTTTATTTATTGATCAATGTGCAGTAATCCTATCAAGAAATCCATTTTTCCTTTCATATTAGAGTGTCCAAAGCCTCCTCCTTCCTCCTCCTCTCCTTGTTCTTCAAAGTGTCCGTTTACATATGGCAAAGAGCCCAGAATCTGGGGCAACATGGCTTGCTGTCTTCTGGCTATGTATTAAACTATTCTGGAATTAGTAATGAATTGCTGAAGGACAATATAAGATCAAAGAATAAGGGAATGGATATTTATTAGTGAGTAAATCTCTTTTTAGCCCTACAATTCCTGAATAAAAAAACAATGTAGCTGGTATCCTTTTATGAAACACTAGACAAGGACACTAAATTTTCTTCCCTACCACTTTCTAAATGTTTTTTTCTGACACACCAAAATCCTAGGACCAGTGAAATGGCTCAGTGGGTAATGGTGCTTGCTCCTCAAGCCTGACAAGTGGGGTTCAATCTCTGAGTGCCATTGTAGAAGGAGCAAACTGACTCCCAAAAGTTGTTTTCTAACCTCCACATCAGACCTTCTGTGGTATACATGTTCTATTCTCTGCCCTCTGCCCTCCCCATACAAAGTAATAATAGTGAAAAGTAAAAATTTAATTAAAAATTAGTAAAAGAGATTCTATAATGCTAAGGTCAGGGGGAAATAGGAGAGAGAGAAAGAAAAATCTATTCAGTATTTCTTTAGGTTTTGCAGGAACTGGACTTTAAATCATGGATAATTAGCACTAATATCTTCGTTTAAATGTCAAGTTTTTATTGTTTGTTTGTTCATTCATTCATTCATCTATTCACTTTACATCCATATTACTCTCCTTCATCCTGGCCCCCCTCCCCCCTCTACTTCTCCTCTGAGAGAATGGAACCCCCTCCTCGTATTCCCGTACCCTGGCACATCAAGTCTCTACAAGGCCAGATGCTTCTCCCATTGAAGCCAGACAAGACAACCAAGTTATAAGAATGGATTCCACAGACAGGCTAGATCTTTAGGGATAGCACCTGCTCCAATTGCTCAGAAACCACATGAAGACTGAGCTGCACATCTGGTACACATGTGTGGAGGTGCAGTGGAGAGGGTAGGTAGGTCCAGCCTATGTATGAATTTGGTTGGTGGTTCAGTCTCTGGAAGCCCCTAAAGGTCCAGGTTAGTTGACTCTGTTGGTCTTCCTATGGAGTTCCTATCCCCTTTGGGGCCTTCAATCTTTTCCCCAACTCTTCCATAAGAGTCTTCAAGCTCTATCCAATGTTTGGCTTGTGGGTCCCCGCATCTGTCTGAGTCATGTGCTGGAGCCTCTCAGAGGTAAAGAAGTTAAACCAGAAGGAAGGCCTAAGCACAGATACTTGATTCTCACTTAGAAGGGGGAATAAAATAGTCTTAGGAGGCAGATGGAGGGAGGGAACTGAATGGGAGAAGGGATGGGGAGATGAATGTGAGTGGTAAGGATTAGATGTGGGGTGGGGAGATGGCCAGATGGCCATGAAAGTGAACAGAAACCTGCAGCTGGCTTGGAGTGGAGGGGCAGAGACCTGGGATAAAGGAGGCTCCCAAGAATCCACCGGGGTGACTTAAGCTGAGATTCACAGCAGTGGGGATGTGGAATCTGAAGAGGCCACTTCCTGTAGCCAGGCAGGAACACCAGTGGAGCGATAGAGTCACCCATCCACCCACAAAACTTTCAACCCCAAGTTTATCTTGCCTACAAGCAATGCAGGCATGGGAGATGGAACAGAGACTGAGGGAATGGCAAAGCAATAACCTGCCCATCTGGAGACCCATCCCATGGGCAAGCACCAGTCTCTGATACCAATAATGAGCTTAGCCAACTTTTTTGTTGAGAGAGAGAGAGAGAGAGAGAGAGAGAGAGAGAGAGAGAGAGAGACTGTCTATCCTTGGATTACTTAAAATTTGTTATATAAATTAGCCTAGCCTCAAGCTCCAGGGAGACCTGCTTGCCTCTGCCTCTGGAGTGATGGGATTAAAGGCAAGCACCACAACCTCTGGCTTAAAGTCAATGTTCCTATACAAGTAAATTCCTGCTAGCTGTACTATGTACCTATACATGACTGCAGACAGCTTTTTCTCATATATAGAGCTTGGTCCTGATAATCAGGGTTTGGTTAACATGCTGCATAAGACTCCAGTTCCAGAACAGAGAATGAAGGGAAGCCACACTGCAGAATAATCAGAGAGTTTATTAGGAAAAGATAGACTTCCAAGGGCTCATGCAACAACAACATCAACAAAAGCCTTTGGTAGCACAAATGGCCTACTGAATGAAAGATGGGGAATTTTACTGAGTATATGAGTTATTTCACACCTATATAGCATGGCTCTTTTGTGTGTGCTATTATATGTAATCTTACATACAACATCATTCATTGAATATTTCATTAGCATCTGAAAAATTTCACCTAAGGGTTGTGTTTTAGTTGTATAAATGGATACTTGCTCACTTTTCGGCACTCTGGATTGACTCTGTACCTGCACAATGGTGGGACCAGGGGTGGGGGAGCACATGTTTGCCTTGTTCTTTACTAACTTATAATAGCATTTTAAAATTACATATAATTAATTTTGTAGTGCTTTGGGCAGTGTTTTCCAGATGTCACTCTTTTCCCTACCCCGTCCACACTTTTCTGTTCTCCTTCCCATTCCATGCAGCTTACAGACTGGTAACCACTCTTTGGCATGGGAGGAAATCCTGGAAGGTGGGTCCAATATAAAATCTGACACTTGGAACCAAAGAGAAAAACTCTTAACATGACTGAAACATGAAACATGCTAAGCTGTATCTCTCCTCAGCAAGACTTTTTTTTTTTTCAGTTTCTAAAGAATCCTCAAAAAAAATGTAGCCTGTCCATGTCACCTAGCATATAGCAAATACTAGAAATTGAAACTTTAAAGTGTGGAATTTTTCCCTGCAGAGAGATGGAAATCTGAGAAGATGGTGGATTAACATCCTAAAATCCACTCTCTCCACTCACCTCTAGGCAGCAGATTATTTAGGAAGGAGAAAACAGGACAGCCAATCCATCTGAAGTTTAGTCCTGTCATATTTCTAGTTTAGAGAGGAGGTAGACAGCATCCTCTCTGAGCCTCAATTTTTCTTTCATTGCTTTCTCACTTTATCAGCAATGGTGGATTCTACTTCTTTTGTGTAGCACGGGAGAAGGACTCCACTTAGACCAAGGCCAATCTTCCCTTCCTTCTGAGCAGTCACAGTATGGATGAGACATGGATAGAAGAGCAGCTCAAAGCAAACAATTAGCCATGTGTGTACACTCAGATTTCTTCCTACAGAGTGAAGCATGAATATGGTCCTAGAGAATATTAAGAACAAAATATCCACAATGAAAACCTCCCATATGCCAGGACTTTCATTTGTTTTTCAAAGCAACTCAGAGAAATATTTAGCCGTATTTCTGTTGGACACCTAAGGGATTTCACACTCAAAGAGTGAGTGTAATTTGGCCAAGACCACTGTTGTGGTATATGCTGAAACCCAGGCCCAAGGACAAAGGGCTGGAACTATGACACATGTGTCTTTCTACTGGGGACAGCCACTATTAATTCTATGAGCTCTCAAACTGGAAGCAGTCATGAACGTGTGGGCAAGAGGCCTCTTTTACTTTTGGTGGCCTTCCCCTTGCTCTTCCTCTGTACAAGTCTCATTAGGGGCCTCTAAAGAGGCAGAATAAGCTACCCAGGAGCTTTAGCAAGAAGCTTCAGCTCACTTGTGTCAAACTGACCTTAATCATTTACTTAGCTATTATGGAAGGAGACTCTTATCCTTATACACTGCCATGCTTCTCCAGGGTCAAGGAAGGAATTTACTAGGGCTGTGACAACAACATGGCCAATGAGTGTATTGTGGAAGAAAACAATCTCATGGGGTGAGAGTGGGCAAGGGGTAGGGGGCAGAGACTGTGGTAGAGCATGACACTCTCTATTGAGATAGGGTTTTACTATATATCCCCTGGCTTGCCTGGGCACCCCATATGTAGATGATATATGCATTCCTCTGCTTTTAGAAGGCAAGCGTTAAAGGCGTGTGACACCATACTCAGCTGAAGACAGCATTCTCATAGGGTGAGAATATTCAATGCTAAGCGAAGCCATGGTGTAGAAAAATGTTGTTATAGAGCAGTGGTTCTCAACCTGTGGTGCAAGTCCCCTTTTCAGGGGTGGAAAATTGAACAGTGCTTTCAGAGGGGTCACATATCAGATATTCTGCATATCATATATTTACATTATGATTCATGATAGTGCAAAATTCCAGTTATGAAGTAGCAATAAAATACTTTTATGGAAGAGGGTTACCACAACCTGGGGACCTGTATTAAAGGGTCACAGCATTAGGAAGGTTGAGAACCACTAGTACAGAGAATGGACAATAGCTGGAGACACTCTTGTGCTAGCTGTTAAAGCACTGATTCCTTCCAGGTAACCAGGCGCTAAGCAGATAGGGCTATGGGCATGCTGGGAAGCTTGACTGTGATCAGACATTAACCAAATCTATCTAATGTTTCTGTAACCCTTGTTACACAGCAGAATGTCCTGTTGATTTTATTGTAGTAAAGAAAGGAGTGTAGCTCTGGATAGAGACATTCCATTGTTTCTTCTCTCATGAGTTAATCCAGATGGGAGGACAATCATCTGGCCAAGGGACCACCCCTAGGAAGGTAGGTTCACCTTATAGTATGCTAAAAGAGTAGGAGGAATATTTATCCCTTATCACTTCACTGATAGAAAATAATTTTCCTTCCCAGAATTGCCAGCCCCTCCAGTGCAGTCCCTGTGAGCTGTCACAGGATTCTAGTAGGTCTAGCTGCTTTTCTGAGACAGGTGGACTTTTTCTTTTCCATCTCTTCTGTCTTGTGTTTTGGATGCTGATCAAAGCTTACATATAATTTCTATGATAGTTTGCAAAATTTGACTCTTTGTCTACAGCTCTCTTCCCGACTATGTGGCTACTTATCTGCCATGTGGTTGATCTATGTGCCTAACTCCAACAGTATGATCCTTTTCCTTGCTCTTAAGCTCCCACCTCCCAGTCTGTAGTATACTTCTCTAAAACTCACCTTCTGTGATCTGTGAATCAAATCTGAGAGATAAGAACTTGAAAAGCAGTCTTATGTTCATAGCAGCCTTATTCATAATAGCCAGAAACTGGAAAGAACCCAGCTGTCCCTCAACAGAGGAATGGATACAAAAAATTTGGTATATCTACACAATGGAGTACTACTCAGCTATTAAAAACAATAAATATATGAAATTCCTAGGCAAATGGATGGATCTGGAGGCCATCATCCTGAGTGAAGTAACCCATTCACAAAAGAACTCACATAACATGTACTCACTGATATGTGGATATTAGCCCAGAANGGAAGAAGGAGCTAGAGAAAGTACCCAAGGAGCTGAAGGGGTCTTCAACCCTATAGGTGGAAGAATAACCATGAACTAACTAGTACCCCCTGGGCTCGCGTCTCTAGCTGCATATATAGAAGAGGATGGCCTAGTTGGCCATCAGTGGGAAGAGAGGCCCCTTGGTTATGCAGACTTTATATGCCCCAATACAGGGGAAGGCCGGGGCCAAGGGGTGGGAGCGGGTGGGTAGGGGAGCAGGGCCGGGAGGGGGGAAGATATAGGGAACTTTCTGGATAACACTTGAAATGTAAATGAAGAAAATATCTAATAAAAGTTGAAAAAAAAACTTGAAAAGCAGTCATTCTCAAAGATATTCATTCTCAAAATTTGCCTAATAGTCCCACAGCATTTTGTCACCTAGCACGTCTTAGCCAAGCCTGCTTTCTTGTAGTACAGGACTTTGTCTTCAGGTGAAAACCTTGAGGTTAAGAGAGTTGCTTTGTTTTTTAGGCCTAAAACTCTGCTGCAGAGACTTTCTGGGCAGCTGGCATTATTAAGGATATTTTGCCCGATAAAGAACATCAGTCTTCAAGTCTTTCTTTGCCCTCTTCTTTTCTTCCTTTCCCCAAAACATAACCCTGAGCTAGACAGACAGTTCAGTAAGCTTTATATTATTTTTAAAAGTCTCAAGAACAGGGTCAGCATGATGGCACTTACTGCAGAGCCTGAGGATCTGAATTCTCTGCAGGAATCCCACAGCGGAAGGAAAGAACCTACTCCCACAAGTTGTCCTCTTACTTCCACAGGCACACACACACTAAATAATTAATTAAATGTAAATGAAAAACGTTGTCCAAGAGAAACAGATTTCTCGAGAGGAGTTTTCCTGCCCAGATGATTGATCAATAAGGCCATTTGAATGGACTCTTAGAGGAGGGGACAGAATTATGTTTTTGTCCTTTTCAACAAACTTTCCTTCTAGATAGTGATTGTATAATTTACTGGTAGGTCAGAAGGTCATGGCATCATCCAGGGCAAGAGATACAGACTCAGATACCATTCTTTTAACCAAAAATTATGGAACAAAGCAGATTAAAAAGTTAAAGAAAGAAAGAATAAATAAATGAGATCTATAGAAAATAGCTGTGCTTAGGAATGAGGGTGTAAGTCAGGATGTGGCTGAGCTGACAGAAGGATTTTGAAGCTCTTATTCTGCTTAGGTGTGACATCCATTGTATTTCATCACATTCTCTGATCTCACACTTGGTCATAATTGTAACTGCACACAATAATCATGCACACACACCACACACATGGAATTGATATGGTTTGTTTTGTATATTAGCAAGGCTACTCTGCTCAGTTGGCCTTCTTGGGAGTTTTGAATGGTTGTAATCTGATAATAGATGGTTCCATCTAGAAGCTCCTTAGGACACTGGGGTGAGGATGGCTCTCCCCTTTTCCATATAGTCCCAGTTTTTCCCCCCTCTCTATCAGTATTTTTTATGCTGTCACTAAATAAGGCAGTATAACTCTTTACTTGAGCCTTAAATGTGAGCAAAGCACAAGAAAACAAGTCCAATCATCTAGTATTCTTAAAAACTTCGTCAGTTGGAGAACAGCTTCCCATTGCTGCATTCCATTGGGTAAAGAAGTCACACCAAACAAACTTGGGGAAGAAGAAATCTCTTCAGTTTCTGGATTGGAAGGACAAAAACTTAACAGCTATCTTTACTCCATTTTGAGACTGGTTTTTAGAAAAGCTGCATTTCTGACATTGTTCTTAAAGGAGAGCAAACATTACAGGAATTCAATAAACATTTGATGAATGGATTGAATGAATGCAGGCAGGCCAATATGACCAAGAGATGTTCATGTTTTAGAACTGCTAAGAACCTTTACAAAGAGAATATGTTTGTAGCAAGCAAAAGATGTGGCCATTACCTCGCTCCACTATTGTGAGGTTAGAAAAGAGGAGGGGAGCTGTGCAGCTCATTAAAAGCTTAATGTCAGACTGGTGTAGAGTTATTAAGTCACATTATTAATCCCAGAGTGTTTACACCGTCTACAATGCTGTGCTAAGGAAACCTTTGTGCTATTCTACTTCTCTGTCATTTAGTGTGAAATCTTATTACAAAGGAATATTAACTATATTTTCTGTTGGAAAATTATTTTGTATATCAGTATCCACAGTGTGTGTGTGTGTGTGTGTGTGTGTGTGCACATGTGTCTGCACATGTGTGTGCACTCGTATGCATGCATGTGTGCCATGGTATACATGTGGAAATCAGAAGTTGAGAGATTCCATTCTCTTCTACCATGTGGGTCCCAGTGATCAGATCAAACTTAGGTCCTTAAGCTTGATGACAAGTATCTTGACATGCAGAGCCCTATTTACACCTCTGAATCCTCCTTTGTTTTTGTTTTGTCCTTATGAGTTATAACAAAACAGGTAAAGTGGGCATGAATGAAGATGAGATAATCATGTACAAAGCCCTCTAGTTAAAAGGTTTTAAATCAATATTCCCAGTACATTTTTCATGGAGAGTTCTTCACTCCTACATTATCTTATTTTCTTTGCTTAACACTTCCTAACATTTGTTCTTCTGTCTGTCTTATGATAGCAATTCTGAAATTTATAAACTTTCTAATTTAAGATACTATTTAGGAATTGAGGATTTAGCTCATTGGTAAGCACACAAGGGTTCAGTGCTCAACACTAGAAAAGAAGGCACTTGCTAGTGTTCCAACACTCTGGATACTGGGCAAGACTGCCTCCTGTTCAAGTTCAAGCTTAGCCTGGGCTAACATAACAAGGACTAGACCAGAAGTTCAGTTGTATGTAAGCCTGACGCACACGAGTCTGACGGTGGTAGATTATTGTGATTTCCAAAACAGCCAGGGCTATGAAACAAGATCCTATCTCAATAACATAATACCATATAACTTGAGTTAAACACTACTAGTTATATAAAGGTCATATCAAAATAAAGTAGGTAAATGCTAATCACTTTTTGGGAAAGTTTTTCTAGGAAATGGGTCACCTGTCTAAGTAGCCATGGAATTGTCAGTAGACTATTGTACTATTGAACTGTTCAGCGTTCACTTTGATTTGAATGTGTTTAATAGTGTAGCAGGAGTGAAATATTCAGAGTATTATCCTATTTGAACTAAGGGAAGTTCTCCAAAGGACCCAAGAATGAAACAAGAAGCCTTCAAAATGCCTCGAGAGGTGTTCCTATGTGTGGTTTTTTTAGGGGGGTAGGGAGGTTTGTTTGTTCATTTTGAAATGAATCAAGGTTTCATGTAATCAAGGCCGGCCTTGAACTTACCACCTTGAACTATTGTTTCTCCTTGCCTCCCCTTGTAAAGTGCTAAAAGTACAATCCTATGTCTAGTTTTGTGTTGCTGAGGATGGAACCCAGGAATTGACTAGCACTATACTAACTGAGCTATAATTCCAGCCTCATATTTGTGGGTGTTTTTACTTGTCCACTCTTTCATATCCTCCTCCTTCCATTCAAAGGCCTGAACTGACTTCTCCCTACTCACTATAGGCACATTTACTGGCTGCTACTTCTCTGTTCTTCGTGCATGCATCAAATTGTTGGTGTTTTTTTTTTTGTTGTTGTTGTTTAGAATTTGTGTGCTGAAAGCCCAGGCATTGCTTTCTCACTTGTAACCCTGTAGTGCCAGCATCCTCATAAGAGTTGTTCAATAAGTATCTGTGATTTACTCATGAGACCAAGTCTCCCCAAAGTCACTCTATACCCAGGTACACAGTTGAACATAAGAGAGAAGTCAACACTGCTGATGATTTAGAAATCCATCGGAAACATAGTGATCCTTAATTCTAGACATAGGGATGACTATGCTCATTGTGACAATGGCTGCCAGTATCAGACTGGCTTCATTTTTATGGTTCATAAGAGAGAATAGATCCTTACTCTTTCGAAGACTGCTAATGGCCAGCATTTATTTTTTCATATTACCTGTCTACATTCAGATACTTCTCCTCCTCCGTCTTCTCTCCTATTCCCTTTATTATTATTGGAGTTATCTCAGCTTTCTCATGTGATTGGCTGGAGATAGTCTTTATCTGGACAATACAAATTTTTCCAGATGTGGGGTCACAGTAAATTAGGGGAGGGGCGGGGGGAGAATAAGCAGAAGATTAAAACCTTTCTCCCAAATGCTACAGAATAATGTTTAACTCTTCTCACACCAAAATTTGTGTCTAGCAATTTTAAAAGATCAGAACCAGCACTGAGTTTCAGAGCCTTCTATGTCAGTCCTATTTTAGGATCCAAGTATACCTACTCCCAAGTAGGGGCGAATAATTATATGCATTTACACATTTCAATCTTTCCACAATATTTGGTGGTATTATTCAAGATACCTTTTCTTTAGGGACAACTAACTTCTCACTGGAGTAAATGTAGCATCAAATTGCATTATTTCAGTGGTGGGGCTGCTAATTATGACTCAGTTGATAAATCTTGTATTGGTATGCAATAACCTTGCCCCTTCATTTATGTTTGCCTCTGTGCTAATTTTCTTTCTAAATTAAACTCTTCAGATAAAAGCTGAAGATGTCAAATTTTTACTTCGGATAAATAGTCTTCACTTATTCATGGGGTTTGACTCAGCTCTCTTGGCTCAGGCTTTTCTTTCTCATCATTCTTAAAGATTTGATGTATTTATCAAGATAGTTTGATAGTGAGGACCAGGCTACCAGGCTACTGCCTCATAACCTCAGGTTGAAAGACATTCAAGTGAGAAGTGTGGGTCTTCCATTCTGGGTAGGTAGAGGAACCCTCTGTGCCTTTTAGGTCAACCCACTGGGTGCAAAATCTCAAAGCTATTTATAATTTATCACCATTTTTATCATACCTGGGTCCTTTCTTCCCTAAAGCTGGAAGTGTGCTTGAGTTCCTTGTATCAGCAGCTCTTTCAGAAATAGTTTCCCTCCACAGAGATCAAAATAGAATGTTAGCGTTGGAAGGGGCATTTGGCCTCTATTTTCCTCAAGTAGAGCACCAATGTGAAGGGCATTAGAAAACAGAGGACATGTTCCTTTCCAATTTGTATCCCTTTGACCTCCTTTTCTTATCTAATTTCTCTGGCTAGGACTTTGAATACTATATTGAACAGGTAGGGAAAGAGTGGACAAACTTGTCTAGTCCCTGATTTTAGTGGGATTGCTTCAAGTTTATCTCCATTTAGTTTGATGTTAGCTACTGGTGTGCTGTATATTGCTTTTATTATGTTTAGGTATATACCGTGAATTTCTGATCTTTCTAAGACTTTTATCATGAAAGTGTGTTGGATTTTGCCAAATTCTTCCTCATCATCTAATGAAATGCTCATGTGGGTTTTTTCTGAGTTTGTTTATATACTTGGAGTTTGTTTATAAACATTTCTTTGAGTTTGTTTATATACATTGATGGATTTCCATATATTAAAACATCCCTGCATCCCTGGGATGAAGCTTACTTGATCATGATGGATGATTGTTTTGATGTGTTCCTGTATTCGGTTTGCAAGAATTTTATTGGGTATTTTTGCATACATATTTATAAAGGTAATTGGTCTGAAGGTTTTTTTTTTCTTTGTTGGGTCTTTGTGTTGTTTAGGTATCAGAGTAATTGTGAATTTATAGAATGAATTGTGAATTGTCTAGAGTACCTTCTGTTTCTATTTTGTGGAATAGTTTGAGGAGAGTTGGAATTAGGTCTTCTTTGAAGCTCTGATAGAACACTGCACTAAACCCATCTGATCCTGGGCTTTTGTTGGTTGGGAGACTATTAATGACTGCTTCTATTTCTTTAGGGGTTATGGCACTGTTTAGTTCATTTATCTGATCCTGATTTAACTTTGGCACCTGGTATCTGTCTAGAAAATTGTCCATTTTCTTCAGATTTTCCAGTTTTGTTGAGTATAGGCTTTTGTAGTAGGACCTATTGATTTTTGGATTTCCTCAGTTTCTGTTGTTATGTCTCCCTTTTCACTTCTGATTTTCTTGATTTGGATACTGTCTTTGTGCCCTCTGGTTAGTTTGGTTAAGGGTTTATCTATATTGTTGATTTTCTCAAAGAACAAGATCCTGGTTTGGTTGATTCTTTGTATAGTTCTTTTTGTTTCTACTTGGTTGATTTTAGCCCTCGGTTTGGGTATTTCCTGCCTTCTACACCAGCTCAAGAAGAAGGAAGACCACAGTGTGGATACTTCGGTCCTTCTTAGATGGGTGATCAAAATACCCATGGGAGAAGATACAGAGACAAAGTTTGTAGCAGAAAATGAAGGAAAGGTCATTCAGTGACTGCCCCACCTGGGGATCCATCCCATATATAGTCCAAACCAAGATACTATTGTGGATGCCAGCAAGTACTTCCTGAAAGGAGCCTGATATAGTTGTTTCCTGAGCCACTTTGCCAGTGCCTACCAAATACAGAAGTAGAGGCTCACAGCCATCCATTGGACTGAGCACAGGGTCCCCAATGGAGGAGCTAGAGAAAACATGCAAGGAGCTTAAGGGTTTTGCAGCCCCATAGGAAGAACAACAATATGAACCAACCAGTACCCACAGAGTTCCCAGGAACTAAACAACCAACCAAAGAATATACAAGTAGGGACTCAAGACTTGAACCGCATATGTAGCAGAGGATGGTAGGGTGGAACATCAATGAGAGGAGAGGCCCTTGCCCTGTGAAGGCTCAATGCCCCAGTGTTTAGACAGGGAAGTAGCAGTGGGTGGTTCAGTGAGCAGGGGGAAGGGGCAAAATAAATAAAATCAAATTTGAAATGTAAATTAAGAAAATAATCTAATAAAAAAATAAAACAGAGGACTTTCTATTGGCAGCTTTGGGCAGTGAGTCCTAGCCTATGCTATTGCTGGGAATGTCTCTCTGGTGAGGGCACTCTACTGACCTCATTCATGAATATGAAATTACTTGCTAAATATAAAGATAGTACATGGGGCAGTGTACTCTGACCTTACAAAGAGGGACCTGTGTTTTTACTGAAGACAGTTGGGAGGAACTTTATATTTTGAGATGCTTCTTTGATCAGGAATCCCTGTCTCTTTTTAAAACAATCACCTGCTTGTAATTACTTAGCTGTCCATGTTGTGCTGAGATTAGAAACCCTGTGATGATCAGTGTCTATCTCTCCCATGGTTGTATCTCTGAGACTCTCAATGATAAATGTAGATTAAATGCTAACAAGCAAAGGATATCAAATAATATAGAGACCGAATGATGGATAAATGCATCATATCCAATAATATATAGAGATTTAATGCTATACAGTCATTTGTCTATTAATTTGGCTATTGGAGACACTGAATTTCTACCAATACCATAAACTATTGGTGATTTTTTTTCTCATAATACTATTGAGGGCTTTTAAGAAATTACATACATTTATCTGTAGGTCATTGTGGTATTTGCAGCCAGTGTTTGGTGCACTATGGACCCACTCTCTTCCTTATTCTCCACAGTTAGCCATATGTCATTTAATTCCTGCAGGTTTCTTACAAATCACTCTGCCTTGGAGAAGAAAACCAGCTCTCACATATAATGGCTCATTCTAAAATGGGGTGGCATGGATCAAGTTTCATTTGTTTAAGAAAAAGTATTCCTTCTCAAGTATTTAAAAGCTTAGGGGGAGCAGTGGTTTTGCTGTGATAAATCCCTTGTTCAAGGTTTGTAGAAATCTGTTTGGCTTCAAGCAAGCATGTAGATTTATCTTGCAGTTTAAGAGATTTAGACAGGGGATACCAAAGCATGGAAATTTTTTTGTGTGTGTTTCTGAAATCATGGAGGGGCATGTTTTCTTGATCCATAAGTGGGCAAGCTTTTTCTGTGGTGCTTAAAACAGCAGGTCATCTTCTTTTTTTCCTAAAGGGTCATAGCTATCTAAGCCAGGGGTTAGGACCCTGGTAGAAATCTTATTCATTGTTATTCATCACATGTGACCAGGGGCTTCCAGGTAGGGCCTGTGCCATGGAGACAGGAAGAGACTTAACTAACCATATGCATTTGAAGCTTTGAAGATGGACAATTTTTGAACTTGACTGCAAATTGAATTCAGTTTTATCTGTTCTGTGTTTGTTGAGATGGAATCTTGCTATGCCATTCAGGTTGGCCTTGACATTTCAGCAATAATCTTTTAAAACATTGTAAAAAGGATTTCTTTAATGTGTATGAGTGTTTTACCTGCACATATATGTATGCATCGCATTTATGTCTGATGCCTACAAAGGTCAGGATCATTGGATCCCCCGGAGCTGAAATCATGGATGAGATGGATGTCTGTGAGCTGCCATGTGGGTAATGGAAACCCAACCCAGGTCCTCTGGAAGAGCAACAAATGCTCTTAAGCACTGAGTCGTCTCTCCAACGCTTTTATCAGTCTTCTGCTTCAGCAGCCCAGTGCTATGACCAGAATAATGTGGCCACCACACCCAGCTAGGTTGTTATTTGATGAATATAAAATACTGTACTAATCCCTCTCATTGTAAACTTGTTTTGAAGAGTAACATTTTAGCAGAAGTTTTAGATGCTCTCTGATGACATTCCTAGCCTTTGCATCGATAGAAGCTGGGGTTATGTTTGTATACTCCAAACAGTTTTATATGATAATCACAAGGATATTAGTTCATATACAAAGATGGGCAGTAAGTGGCTGTGAAGGGGAGCAAAATAATCCCATGATAATTTACTCAAAACCTATAAATTTCCAATTTTCCACAATCACAGAAGTTTTAAACAGCCAGGAGCTGGCAAGATGGCTCAGTAGGTAAAGGCACCAGCCATCAAGCCTGATAACTTGGGTTCTGTCCATAGGATCCCAATGGTGGAAGGAAAGAGCCAATTTTTATATTATCCCCAGACCTCCAGTTATGCATTATGTCACTCATGTGCCTCCACCATAAATTAATAATAAATAATAAATCAATAAATAAAATTAATCGGTCATCCTTGTAAAACCATGTGTGTGTATGTGTGTTTTAAAGAGTCTCACTATGTGGACCCATTTGACTCAGAATTTATACTATAGACCAGGTTGTCCTGGGACACACAGAGGTCCATCTGTTTCTGTCATTCATATTAGGATTAGAGGTGTGTAGCACCACACCCAGCACACATGTAGAATATTTAAGACAAGAGGAGGTTTTTTTCTGGGAGTTACTAGTAGTGATGCCATGTAAAATTAACAAGGCATAGATTTTAGGCAATATGACCAGTGTTTGATTCTAACTTGGAAGAGGCTGGGAAGAAAAACAGTCTGACCATCAGAGGTTTGCAGTTTTGATTATCTAGAAATGCTATTTTGCTGACACACAACAGAAACGGAGGTCATCAAAAGCAATTGCTAATCCTCACATCCTGGACTTTTAGCACACTGGCAATAGCATGTACCTTTCTAAAACATGACATGCTCCCAACCTCCGTCCCTTCCTGGCTTGGTGCATAATGGCTGGGATATAAAGCCCTGTGTGATGGTTTGAATGACAATGTTCCCCATAGGCTCTGGTATTTGAATGCTTGGCCTCCAGGAGGCAACATTGTTTCAGGTAGCTTAGTAGGCATGGCCTAGTTGGAGGAGGTATGTCACTGGAGGCTGGATTTGAAGTTTCAAAGCTCCAACCATTCCCCAAGTGCTTTCTTTACTAGTGGCTCAAGATAGGAATTCTTAGCTGTTCCTGCCATCATGACGGCTGCCCCTCCAGTAATTCTCATACGATGATGAAAGCTAACCCTTTTGAACTGCAATCCCACAAAACCGTTTTCTCCTATAAGTTTCTTTGTTTGTGGTGTTTTTATTACAGCAACAGATTAAACAACTGACAAGGCAGCTTTATTTCATTTGTTTTCAACTAGCAAAAGTGGTTCTGATACTGAACGAAATACCATATCTTTCTGAGAGGACCTGAAGGTTTGAAAATTCTGGGTGTCCAGGCCATACTTTAGTCTGTGGACAAGGAACCTGTGCCAACACATTGCCCAGGCAGCATTATTAAGCCAGCAAATGATTTATTTGCATATATGATCAAGATGACCCTTCCCATTTGGAAGCAAAGCCCTAGGCTGACTTTCTGTTGACAGATTACTTTCCTCAGAAATAATGAGTAATGCCAAGCTATAGCCACTAGCAAGTGTGTCTTCACTTAAGAGAGAAACTTTGAAAATCATAAAGAATAAATATGGCTCTAGAACATTAGAGGTAAGAATACAACCATATAAGAATTATGTCATTTAATAAGTAATCGCTCCAATTCTCAGAAATTATTTTATATATTTTCATATATTATCTCATTTAATCCTGATAACCAATCCTTATAAGGGAAGTATTGTTTTTAATATTTTTTAATATTTTTACTAAAACTGAAAGTATGAGGAAGTTATTTTTTTGTTCTTTCTTTGTTGTATTTTACATTTTTATTTGTGCATTGCTGTTTTGCCTGCATGTACATGTGTTTGTGTGGATGCCAGATCCTCTGGAATCAGAGTTATAGACAGTTGTGAGCTCCCAAATGGCTGTTGGGATTGGGCCTGGGTCCTCTGGAAGAGCAGCTAGAGCTCTTAATCACTGAGGCATCTCTCTAGCCCCTAAGAAATTAATTTCTAAAATGGGAAAAAGGAGCTAAGTTGCAGAGCCAGCAGACCATTCATCCCCAGGGGTTCAAGTCATGGCTATATTGCTTCTTCACTTAATTTTGCAGATGGCTGGTGACTTAGTAGAAAAGAATTAAATTTCAATAAAATGTAGAGTAAAAACATAAGTCTCTGAACATACCCCAAGCCTATGATCTTTTCCTGCAACTCTAGAATTTCAAACCCAGCCAGGAATAATGGCATATATCTACAATCAAGGAAGGGGAGCTAAGAGGTTTTTGAATATAAACCGGTATTGGCTATACAGCAAGTTCTATGCTAGCCTAGGTTACACAGTGAGACACTGTTTCAACAAACATGCATACAAACGAAAAGGGCTTGAAACACCCTTATAAACTTGGTCTCCAAATTCACTGAACCACAAAACTTAAAGGGAACCAAAGTGTGGCCACTGCAATTGTCTTTTCTCTCCTAGAGTATAAAAATTAACTTACTGTGTTTAAAACATGGGGCTGTGGACATCTGAAGGGCTGTACATAAAATATTTCTGTGTTGTCAGGTTATATCTCACTTCTCCTTTGAAGTTACAAATGATCATGCAATAATTGATTTGTCTAATGTTAGCAGCTGTGATCTATATTATTTTAAAGCATTTGCTAAAGTTTGCAATTAACTTGAGATCTTTTTTCCACTGGAATGTTGGCTTGAAATGCCCCTGATGGTGCATGTTTTGTGTGATGGCTAATTTTATGTGTGAACATGGCATGGCTGTCTTAATAGCTGGCAAAGCATTTCTGAGTGTGTCTACAAGGGTGTTTCCAGAAGAGAGCAACACTAGAACTGAGTGGCTGAATGAAAAAGATAAGTAAATTAATAAAAACTGTGGTTTTGTAACCATGCTGTCAACTGCATATTGTTATTTTAACTGGTAACTGGGGTTCCCTTTTTGGGGTTTTAGTCTTGTTGATAAAAGAATTTAGAAA
>LR753323.1:731042-738542 GCA_902729485.2 Mus minutoides
GAGAGAGAGAGAGAGAGAGAGAGAGAGAGAGAGTATGAGAATAAATGTGTATTTGAGTGCATGTGCCTGTACATGCTAGAGGTTTCAGATGCCCTGGAACTGTTCTTTATAGGTAGTTGTGGGCTCTCTGAAATGAGTAAGAAACTCTGATCCTTTTCCAAGAGCAACGCATGCTCTTAGCCACTGAGCCATGTTTGTAGTCTTGAGATCCCTGCTTTTGACTAGCTTGTAGCTATATGGAAAGGGAGGTGGGGTTATCTTTAGAAAAACAATGAGAAAGCATAAAGGCAATCATCTTAGGATTTTTGGCAGGTAATCAATGAAAAGATGAAAAAGAGAAAAGAAAAGCTATGCTTTTTGTGTTAGAAGTTAGAAAACCAGGTAGGCTTAGCACTAAAGATTTCTGTGGAGCGTGTTCATTATCTCATCAAGGGAATAATTCCTCTCATCTACTTAACAAGTGTACAAGTAAATCCCTTCCTGAAGAGTTGTCTCTTGACTAGGTGATTGGCAGTCTCAGTTGGATTAACTCTGAAGGTAGAGGAAAATTGTATGTAATATTCTAATCTTTGGGGCAAATCAGAATGCCATATCTTCTTCCAGGGCCAGAGGTAGAACTTGGATTCTATTCTTTTGACCAGGAACAAGTAACTCGTCATTAATGGGCCTCAGCAAAATCCTGAAACTTCCACCTTTTCATCTGGCCTTTTATGTCTTAAGGAGAAGCAATGGTCACACTTTCCTCTTTAATGTTACTAAGGAAATGGGAAGTGGGGTCCAAAGTCCATTTGAAGCAGAGGTCTAGCCTCAGTGAACTCCACTCTGGCTAATGTCTGTATTCTATCTAGCAGTTATTGCAGTCCTGACTGACCAACACCTATGGATTCTAAAGTACCTCCGTAGAATTCTTTGGGTAGAGGTCAGAACTGTTGAAAATAAAATGTCAATGTCAAGGCCTGAATCATCAATACCTGATGTAACTTGAACCTTTCCATTTAGGATTTGGTTTGAGGAAAGGGTTCTTTTGATAAAAGCAACAACAACAAAAACATTGAATGGGACTGAAATAATATATTTTAGAGAGACTCTCAACACCAAGAGCTAAAATCAAGATAATGCTGGGCAAGGAAGACTCAGAGGGGCATCAAGCCTGAAGGTCAGAGTTTGAGCTCCAGAGCCCACAAAATGGGAGAGTACTGACTCCCAAAAGTTATCCTCTGATCTCCACCTGCCAAGCCAGGAGAGTGGACACACAAGATGATGATGATGGTGATGGTGGTGGTAGTAGTGATGAAAATAAATCCAAAATATCAGAGGTCAGGTTAGCAGATATCTTTTCCCTAAACCATGATAGAAAGCATTTGTTTGAGCACAAATGAAAACATTCACTCACTCAATACTATTCACTCTGGTGATGACACATATAGTGCTTTTTCTGGCCTCTACAGTCACCAAAACCACAATTGGTGTATTTACTTTATGCTTCCACATCTTACTCCATCATTGAAGGAAGTCAGGATAAGAATTCAAATATGGCACAAACCTGAGGCAGAAGCTGATGCAGAGGCTGCGGAGGGGTGCTACTTACTTGCTTACTCTCTTTGGTTTACTCAGCCTCCTTTCATGTAGAACTCAAGATTAACAGCCCAGGCATGGTCCTAGCCAAAGTTGGCTGGGCCCTCCATCAATCATTAATTAAGAAAATGTCATAGAGGCTTACTTAGAGCTGATCTTATGGAGATTCTTTTTTTTTTTTTTTTTTTTTTTTTTTCTCAATTGAGTCTCCCTTCTCTCTGATGGGACTAGCTTGTGTCAAATTAACATAAATCTAACCAGCATAGGTGTGGTCTGAGTACCATATGTGTGCCTTGTGCAAGAGGAAAAAAGAAGAGGACACTGGATCTCCTGGAACTGGAGTTACAGATAATTGTGAGCTGCCATGTGGGTTCTGGGAACTGTACCTGGGTTTTCCGCAAGAACAAGTGCTTTTAACCACTGAGCCATCTTTCCAGCCTTGATTTTATTTCCCTCTTTTAACTACTACAGACTGCTTCTTATTTTAAGAAGGCTGGATGTAGTGGTATATGATTGTAATTCAAGTTCTCGAGAAGCAGAGACAGGAAGACCCTGTTGCAAGTAAACATAAGGAATACCAACAAAATTCCAAGGTGTTATTAAAAGAGCATAAAATCCATCCACTTTAATAGCATGCAATTGCTTATCATTTAGTACAGGGTTACAAAGTGAGTCCCAGACAAGACCCACACTTTCATTTCTTGACATGGCAAAGGGAGGAACCTGGAATCTCTGCAATTGTGTCAGGTTGTCATGTATATCAGGGTAACCTCTTCCTTCAGTTTATCTACAATGCTGCATTTTACATCTCAGGGGAAAAGAATCAATTCTGTCTTCCTCAGAGCCCAATTGCAGTCTTGAAAGATGGTGGGACCTGACAGTTGGCAGCCAGTGCCTCTCATCCCCATCCCCTCTCAGCAAGTACATGCTTGAGACTGGGAACAGTAAATTCCATTATTTGTCTTAAAAATTTTCTTCCTTTCTTAGAGATGCTAGAAAGGACAAAGGTCACCCTGGGGATGCATTTTCAGCCATCACTCATCCCCTTCTTATACATATCTTCAAACATCTCCTTGGGGGATTGGCTTGCCCTGGCCAGATATGGCTGGATAATGAGCAGACATTTCCAGCTCAGATGTTCAGCAACTCCTGGATCACCTAGTAACTTGTTAGAAATGCACCCACCAGCTATCACCCAAATCAGGAGAACCCAGGGGTTTGAAAAGTCCTGCAGGGTATGTGGCTGTGGTTATGATTTGAGAAGATTCCTGATCAAGTAGGGCTGTTACTGCAGTGGTTAGAGTCAGAGCTTGAGTCCTGTGAATCCTAACAAACTAGGTTTTTCAACCCACCCTCAACAGACCTATAACAGAGGAAAGGAAAGGCAAAAAGCAGAGAGAGGAGATTTATTCAATATGACCACATGAGAAACAAAAGAAGTTTGGTGAGTAAATGTCCAAGTCCATCTTTGGGGTTCTGACAAAAGGTTTGGGTTTAAACAGCATGTAAAAAGTTTGTATAAACTAAGCATTCCTAATCTGGGTGTGGTCCCATTCATCTCTGATCCATCCTTGAGTGGGCTACCCTTTATCACCTTCATCAAGACTGAAATGACTGCCTCCTGTACTCAAGTACTGGCAGCTGTTTTATGTTTGGATAATGTCCTCCTCCCTTTAAGAAATTCTGTGTATATTTCACTGCAAGTATATTCAATGAAGAAAAGATTAAAAAAAAAAAAACTATCAGGGAGAAGGGAGAGAGTGAAGAGAATCTCTTTAACCCTGCAAGTTGACCTAGAGTTACAACTCTAATTTGATGACAAATCTCATTAAATATGTTCCACATCAGGGGTGGGATTTTCTGACAATGGAGCAGAGAAGGTTAGAGTTCCTGATTATAGTGTTATTTGAAACTCTGGCCCAGATTCCTACTGTGGAATAAAAAGCAAAACCAGGGTGAGATTTAAAAGGCAAAGAAACCTTTCTTCAAAGGCTTAATGTGGTAAGGGGGAGGCAGCAGCAGTGAAGGAGGAAAATTTGTGAGAGTGAGACAAGTCAGACCATAAGATCCACAATCAGATGGAAAGTTTCTTTCTTATTTTTTTTGTCTGTAACTATTCTTTTTCCCCAGTTTTTATTAGATATTTTCTTCATTTACATTTCCAATGCTATCCGAAAGTCCCCTATACCCTCCCCCATCCCCCACCCTGCTCCCCTACCCACCCACTCCCACATCTTGGCCCTGGCGTTCTCCTGTACTGTGGCATATAAAGTTTGCATGACCAAGGGACCTCTCTTCCCAATGATGGCCAACTAGGCCATCTTCTGCTACATATGCAACTAGAGACATGAGCTCTGGGGGTACTGGTTAGTTCATATTGTTCTTCCACCTATAGGGGTGGAGACCCCTTCAGCTCTTTGGGTACTTTCTCTAGCTCCTCCCTTGGGAACCCTGTGTTCCATCTAATAGCTGACTGTGAGCATCCACTTCTGTGTTTGCCAGGCACTGGTATAGTCTCACAAGAGACAGCTATATCAGGGCCCTTTCAGGAAAATCTTGCTGGCATATGCAATAGTGTCTGCGTTTGGTGGCTGATTATGGGATGGATCTCTGGCTGCAGCAGTCACTGGTTGGTAGTTAGTGACCATGTAGCAAAGCACAGCTTTCACTTCCAAAGGAAAGAAGAATTTGTTCTTGAACCAAATATGCATGACTATGGCCTGGGAACACAGGTTTAGATTACCCCAAATTTCATGTTCTAACATGGTAACAGTTTTATGAAGTTTTTCTTCTTTGTAACAGAACAGATAATGTCAGAAATCAGCAAGTTTTTCTAAGATAGTGGTAAAAGTACGAGTTAGTAAAGTTAGAGGAAGTCAGGACAACCTCTGCTATGGGCCTCAGATGTTATCTGATGACATTCTTCGCTTTGGGATTGGTGGCTGCTAAGCATCGTTTAGATTGATGTATCCCAAAAGAGTTCATGGACTAGTTAGTCATCATGTTAGGTCAGTTGCAGAGGTAGGTAAGGAATGGCTATTTATGGGGCTAAAGTTATCCCAAAACAACTCAGGCTCAGATCTGCAGCATTCTAACCTCTCCACTGAAGTTATGGTTTGCTTTGGTTTGTTTTTTGTTGTAGTGGTTTTGCTCCTTTGTTTTGTTTGTTTTGTTTTGTTTCGTTTTGAGACAAGGTTTCTCTGTGTAGCCCTGGCTGTACTGGTACATGCTTTGTAGACCAGGCTGGCTTCAAACTCAGAGATCTGTCTGCCTCTGCCTCCCAAGTGCTGGGATTAAAGGCATGCCTCACCAAGCCTGGATAATCACTGAAGTTCTAATCAGTCAATCATCCTTTGAAGAATGTTCATTCCAGATTTGGCTCCTTTGTAGGGATTTTGATCGAGTTACCAAGAGTAGAAATGATTCTGCAGAGCAGAGTGAAAAGGAAATGGCCTTGCTTATTGATAGATGATAGATGAATGATTGATAGTTCTTCAGATGGCCATCCAAGGAGTTGCTTGCTAGGTACTTTGGTGGTGTTAATAGATATTTGTCCATATGTTCAGTGGTGACGGACTGACATTTCAGCTCAGCATTTAAAATCACAAATGAAAATTGGAAAAGTCTTTATCTGGCCTTGACCTACGTGAACAAGGGCGCTCTCGCTCTCTCTCTCTCTCTCTCTCTCTCTCTCTCTCTCTCTCTCTCTGTCTGTGTGTGTGTGTGTGTGTGTGTGTGTGTTTACATCCATGAATGCATATGCTATCAAATGACATCTTTTGAGTTAACTATCTGCTAGGTTAATACATTCCAAAAATTTCACCTGATAGGTGAAAAGGTTTTGTTACGTAAGACACAGAGGTGCATACTAAATGATTCCTAAGGGAAATAAAGATAGCACAAGATAAAGTTAGCCTTCATTCAGAAACATTCTAATAGTCCACCATCTGGAAGTCCTACTTCATCAGTTAGTCTGCAGAACCTTCAACATAGGTGTGAATTACTCCAGGCCATAGTCAGTTTTAAAACACAAACTTCTCAGCATTTCTCTATTAAAGCAATTCTCTCTAATTACAAAACATAGTTGTTGACTTTAATTTGATTATCCTATCTGTTGTGTAATTAAAGAGAATTGGCTTCATTAGATAATTGCTAAACCTCTCATTTAGGTAAATCATGGCCATGCTTAGCATTAAGCACATACAAATGTGTAACAGATTTTAAAAGAAAACCACTTATTAATTTGTGAACATATGTGCATCTATGTGTGCAGGTACATGTACCTGTGAATGTGCAGAGACCAGAAAAGGGTATTAGATACTTCAGAGCTGAACTTAATAGGTGTTTGCAAGATATATGGCTTGTTAAGTGGGTGCTGGGATTTGAAATGATGATTTTGCAACAGGTACTCTGAGCCATTTCTTTTTTTTTTTTTTTTTTTTTTTTTTTTTTTTGAGACAGGGTTTCCCTGTATAGCCCTTGCTGTCCTGGAACTCACTTTGTAGACCAGGCTGGCCTCGAACTCAGAAATTTGCCTGCCTCTGCTGCCCCAATGCTGGGATTAAAGGCGTGTGCCACCACGCCCAGCTTCTCTGAGCCATTTCTTGAGCCCCCATATATTTAAAAATTGTTACTACTACTACTACTACTACTGTTGTTATTGTTATTATTATTATTATTATTATAAACATACTTTGAGGATTGAAATAGGAAAACTGATTAAAGATGAGTACAGGATTTCCACCTGAAACAGATAAGTATTTTGTTTTCCTGGTATGCACAATATGTTGAACTAATAAGGTAATAATGAGCTATGAGTGTGCATACCAGTTGTTATTGTTAGGCCTCACACTGTCCAAATACCTAGAAATAAGCTAAATCTGGACTATAGGAGTTTTTCTGGTCCTTAGGTGAAAGCCAGTATTTCTCAGGAACTGGTGAAACTGTTTCCCATCTGCTGAAAGAAGTCATTTCCCCACCTTCTGGCTGAAGGAACATATAGACAGCTTTACTGACTCATTCTGTATGTCTAAGCCCCTGACAGACCCCACACTCCCTCAGTCTCTATTCACAAGTATTTGTTAGAGATTACAATGCCCCCACACCAGTCTTCTGCCCTTTCCTTTCCCCAGCTACTCATCCTACATATAACCCACTATTCTCAACTATCTCTGCACTTACTCTCTCTCTTACTTCCTTTGTTATTCCCTTACTCTTTCTTACCATACTTTCTCTACTTTCTATCTCTTACTCTCTTTCCTTTCTCTCACAGATAGCCCTGGTAATGTCCACTCTGTTGGCCATGTCCAGCCTGCTGCCTTTTCTCTGTGCTCTGTCTTATGTACAATAAAATCCCTAACCTTATCATGGAGTGGTCATGTTTCTTTACTGTATCCCCTTACATACAGTGATGTTAGCACATTCTACAGAGATTCACCATGGCTATAATATTTTCTACTTTCCTGTATTGAAAGCATAATGGAGAAAAAGCTACTATGGGTAGGGAAACTATGTAGAGGATAGGGAGGGATAAGTTTAATTAATTCTTTACAAAACTATTTTATTTTATGTGAGCAAGTGTTTTGCCTCCATATATGTATGTGCACCATGTGCGTGCCTGGTGTTTGTAGAGGTCAGAAGAGGGTGTCTTGTCCTCTGGAAGAGAGGAGTGTGATAGCTATTCTTTGTTGTTAACTTGATTATATCTGTAGTAAACTACAATCCAGAATTGGAAGGTACACCATTTCTGGAGAGACTTTCTGCTTGATTTGAAGTGGGTGAATTCACTTCTAGTCTAGACATTGAAGGTAGAACGACATACCACTGATCTGAATCTTGAGGCAGGAAGACACACCTACAATCTGGGCTACACCTAGCAGTGAAGGCCTATTTTAACAACATGGAATAATGCAAATTTTGCTCTCA